>WUAM01000431.1:75840978-75858120 GCA_024336885.1 Actenoides hombroni | reverse complement strand
GGAGCCATGCGCTGCTGTCTGTAATGTCAGCGGAACAGGAGAAGGACCCCATCGCGCTGAAGAGATCCCGAGGTACCGGGAGGGCTGGGCCGCGCCAGGGGGTGGCCGCTGCCGGGGCCTAACTCCCCTGAGCTGGCGGCGCCGCGGGATGCGTGCCCCGGCCGGACCTTACCGCCGCTGTCCGCCGGGCTCCCAGCCGCCCGCCGCGCAGCCCGGGGCGAGCCGGGACGCCCGCGCCCCTGCCACCGTCCCTCCCTGTGGCTGGCGCCGGGGCCGGGTGGCGGGGGGAGCCGCGCTAAGTTTGCACGGTGGGGCCCGGCCGGGGCCCGCGGGCTCCCGCAGCCTGCGGGCCTTGAAACGCAAAACTCGGGACTCGCTCTGCGGGCAGATGTGACCCGCGAGTGGAGGCGTGCGGGTGCGTGGTTCTGTCTCTTGTGTTTTTCTGGATGGGCTGCCCATTAGTATGCAGCGTGCGTGCTGCTGGTGCAAGGGAAGACGTCGGCAGTGCCACATGTCCGAGTTAGTGTTGATGCAGAGCCCATAAATTACACTTGAGTGTTCTCTTCTATTCCCGTTCTTGCTCATCTGCTTGATTCTAGTTGGGGTTTTGTTTTTCTCTTTTCGGGAAAGGAAAAATTCATCGAAATGTGGTTCTTTATTAATCGCATTGTTGTGTGGCTCTAGTGAGGTTTGAAGTATGTGTTTCTTTGAAATGTGTAAGGAGAAGGGTAGAAATACAGCATCTCTCCGACTTCGGCTGTGCAGCAGACTTAAATGCCAGTAGCACATCGGTCTACTTAGCAGCAGTTGTGTCCTTACAGTACTTAAAAACAGAAAAGCATTTCTGAATGACATAATGAAAAGCAGTAGGGTGCCTGAGTAGAGTTAAAATCACGGCAAAATCATAAGATCTGCAATTTTTTGCTTCTCTTTTCCCCGCCTCCAGTTTTGCCCCTGGAATGCCATTGTCCTTGATGTTTTAAGCTTTTTTATGGTTGGGTAAGTGGAGAAAGGTGTGGATTCTGCTATGCGAGTTGACGCTGATTTACAGTTTGCTTTTCTAAAACTGTTCTAGGGTTGCAACCTTGAGAACGAGAGAACGAAAATACACAGCAGTGTTACAAAGGAGACTGGGATTCATTAGACTCCTTTACTCTCAAGCCCTACTCTGCAAATATTTCAGCACATCCAGTTTCATATGCCCGAGTGCCGTATGATTACCGCTTAATATCAAAACTGTTTATAGCGTCAGGGCCACGGAATAGGCTCACCAGATCTGGTAGAAATTAGGCGCTTAGTTTTTCTAAAATGAAAAGTTTATTTGGGCATTTGAGTTTCTTGGGAAAACATGACTGAGATAAAGCACTGTTTAAAAAGACTGGCCTCCATCCTCTATTAAAAACCTAGACAGAGATCTGTCTTTGAGCATGAAAATACTCCATAGTATATTTGCAGTATGATAAGTGTGGCATAAATTACACACAGAGTCATAATATCTTAACGTGTAAACAAAGCTACAAATTGCAGTTCTCCTGACTAACACTGAAAATATCTATCTTATGTATGTATGGAGTAAAAAAGATATGGGACTTTCTCTTCCCAAATGTAAATGGCTGAAATACGTTTTATCCGTTATTTAATAAGGGAATAGGTATCAGATAGGTATTTATATCTGTAGATCCGTTACATAGATGATTTCCCAGTCAAAAGGGTTGTATTTTTTTGCTGGACAGTTAGCCTCAGACAATGAAATAATTTAATTTTTTTTTCCACCCTTAATTCTGTGTTTCAAAATGCTTGATCCACTTGTTAACTGAAGTATTTGTGGTAGGTACCAGAAGTGACTTTCTGGAAAGTTTATTTTGGCTGCGTGAAAATGACCCTTATTCACTCTGTCTTGGAGGCATGCTAGGACTAACATTCTGTTTCCTTTCATGTATAAATTAAATCATTATAAAATCCACAGGGAAAATATAAATTCATAGAGCTAAATTAAATCATTTGCCTCACACAACGAGAGCTGAAAACACAAAACTTCTGTACCTTTCCAGGCATAGGACTCAGTTCTGCAAAGTGAGGCGTATGAATGGCTTCACCCGTGTAAGGAAGTTGTGTACAAATCACTGGAATTCTGATAGTGATATGATTATGTTTTTGAAGAATGATATCTCAAAAAGGGAATTTATACATAATTTAATGAAATTTGTACTTAACGCTACTGTAAAACAGCACATGCATATCATCCTCAATATTCTACTTGCTCACAGATTTATTGATATCTGTGCTGGTAGTTGAATGTTTTGCTATCAATGGTTAATGTCACTGACGTAGTAAAAATACAGGACTGTGAACAGGAAAGTATTTTATGCAGTTGTGAGGAGTGGTGTTCACAGTACATATCTCCCACTGAATTCATGGTGAACTTACAGAAATGCTGGAGAAGAAGCTAATGGAAAGCACAGGGACACTTTTGAGCAAATAGTTTATCAAGAAGAGTTACAGAGTTGGAGTTTAAGGGAGATCTGTCATTATTCTTTATGTAAAACTTTATGCTGTGATTATTTAGTATCTACAGTTAATGCAGTGTTAGTGCTTCATAGCATACTAAGTATACGCAGGATGCTGTGTTCTTAATTAAGGCAAAAAGTAAAGTACTCTTTAAAAAAAAAAAAAGGAGTAATCCTTAGTTACTCTGCTGGTAGGTTACCCAGTGCTATGCTATCCTCAAGCATGATTTATTTTGAGAACATGATTGTGACTTCATGCCCTAGTCTTCGAAATTCAGACTTAAAATTTGATAGGTGTTGATTTGGGATGTCCAAGTATCTTACTTATGTGTAGTGAAAAATGAAATTAAATTTCAACAGTGATAGCCAAAGCCAAAAGGAACTTTTAAAGCAGAGGCAGAACTAGATTCTTACTTGAGGAAGGACTTAAAAATTCCCTGTAACCACAAAAAAGGAGGTGGCAAGGAAGGAAGTGCTCGGAGTGAAAATTTGTCAAGGCCTTCTTTGATCGGGAGTATTTGAAATAGCTGTTGGGTGTTTCAGGCTGTGTACAGGTCTAGCTCTTCCCTGTGGGAAGAGATTTTGTGTTACTTCACTGAATCGTTCTAAGGCTGGTTTAGCTGTCTGCTGGGAAAACTCGTCTAAGGTAGAGCGGTGTAATGCCATATCTTATGCTTTTTTCCATAATACTATTGATAACTCACAGTTATCTTCAGGTTACCTTTGGTAATAAAGACAAACCCCCATTTTCAGCTGTATGCTTGCATCTCGATAAAGTTTGGACTTGTGTTCTGAATATAGGTTTTAAACAACAGTAAAATTTTTAAGTTGGGTTGCCTACTTATTACTAGTTTATAGTGTTATTTTTATTTTTTTTAAAGAACAAATAAGCTATTATCTCAACAAGCCTGGGGGAAAAAATGAATCAACATGCAGTTCCCTAATGCAGTGATGTTAGTGTCCTAACATGTGTTGCTTTCGTAGCACCCAAGAGTGATTTTCATATTTCATCTCGGGTTTTTCTTTGCATTCCCATATGATGGCAAACCCAGTCGAGCCCCATGAAGGCAACTGACTGGGATAATAAGGAACACGCGGGAATTTTTTTATTTTTATTTTTTTTGCCTGTGGTCTAACTAGAGTTTTTTAAAAAGCCACAATTTATACAACTTTGAGAGTTGTCTTGTCCCACTGTTATGACAGGTGAAGAAGAATCCCAGGTGAGGTACCGATATCTCTTTGTATTACTTAGAGTCAAGCCTGATTAAGTGATCAATAAAGTGAACATTCTTTACTTCTTTTGCACCAGAGCACCTGTTCTCAATTATCCTAGGAAGTTTCTGCAGAGTAGGGCAGGTTCATTTAGACCCCCCTCTCATTTTTGGTGGGTGTCTTTTTGTTTGATCAAGTCTTGCGTTTAGTGAAATTTAGATCCATATAAACTGGAGATCTGTTTAAAGAGCATGGCAGTTCTTCAGTGGTTTTATTCATGGACTTATTAATGTTTGCTTTTTCCTTCATGATGTATGTACTGTATCGTGTTGGTGCAGTGAGTTTGATAAATGCTGTCTAAGTAAAACAGGAGGTGAACCTTCAGCATGGTTTTAAGCAGTTCCTTTGAGAATTTTATGCATTATGCAAAGAAGTTGTACTTCTAACTGCTGAAGTAGAGATGTTAAGAACAACGGGACAGATAAACATAAATGGAAATATTTATTCCAACTGTAATGAGCATGAATTGGGCATTAAAGTGGTATTAGAGTAAGACAGCTGTGTAGGAGGTAGGCTAACTTCTACCTCCAGATATTTGCTCCTTAAGGACTGGCAATGTAAGGGACAAGAATTAATGCAAGTTCAGTATTTCTAACAGATATCTGTTGCCATGACAGAGAGAGGCGAAGTTAAAATAAAGTCTGCAAGGAAACTAATGCAGTATTGCACTGATTGGAATTTTGTAGGTGGTGACAGTGGATTGGATGGGTTAGGAGGACCGGGAGTACAACTTGGAAGCCCCGATAAGAAAAAGCGCAAGGCAAATACACAGGTAAATTCCCTTTGCTTAGTTTGATTTCTTAACAAATAGTGCACTCAGATATTGTTTGGTGGTGTGACTGTCTCACATTGTTCAGAATGTCAGTCTTCTCTCCCAAATAGCAGCTACGTAGAAAATATTTCAGTTGTACCGTGAAGTTAAAATCTTCATAATACTAGTTATTGTCACCAAAGTTATTTTCATCTCTGTAGGTTGCCAAAGACCTATAAAGAGAGGAGCACAGTGAGACTGCAGCAACTTGTATTTTACCATATGGATTTGATTCTGAGACAGCCTTTCTTTTAATGACTTTGTAGCCACTGGTACCATTGGTTTGTGGGCTGATGGATCAGTACATTTTGTTAATGCTTTGACCAAACTCTTGCCATATTCCCCAACTGATTCTCGAGCAAAAACTGTGACACAGGTTTGTCTCTTTTTCCAGTGAGTCCCTGCAATTTGGCATTTCTATACAAAATGAATATAAAACATCTAAAGCAATTATATATCTGTAATGCAGAATTTTCCTTTGTGTGTTCCTTCAGCTCTGAGTGAGAGTATCTGATATTATGGTACTGGCCAGTGAGAGTAGTTTTATTCATATAGAACAATCACTTTCTGTTAAGCCTATCCAGATTCCACTGAGATGTGGATCAGTGTTCTTTTGTTTTGTTTGAAAGTAATCATGGTGAAACCTGCTCTGAGAAATACTCAGTTAATTTAGGGGTTTCAGACCTCTTTCTTGGGGAGCTTTCCTTGTGTTCTGGAATGGTGATAACTGTAGAGGACATGCAGATTGGTTTCCTCTTTTTTTTTTTTTTACCAGATTCAAAATTTGTATCCCAGCAGAATTTTTTAGGAAAAAAAAGTCTCAGTCTTAGTTTATTAGGATTTAGGAGGAAATGCTTTCTGTGAGCATAGTTAGTGTGAGGGTGAACCAGCTAGATGTTCCCCACAGGCCAGTCTAGAATGAAATTCAATTGTATAGCCACTTTGATGACATTTAGACAGCCTCTGGGCTCCATTAAACACTTGATTATGCTCTGTAACCAGAAATCCCCGTATTTTGTACCTACTGACTGTGCTTTGCAGACTGCCCACAATCCCTGAATGCTCATAAGGGATACCTCTGCTTGGTACACAGAATATAGAAAATTCCTATATGCAGACTCCTATATTCTATATACCTTTTTTAGAGTTATAGTGACATTAGGTTTGTATATCCTCATAGAAGTGGCGTGTCTTAAGAGATGTATATTCAATAAAATGAATGTAAGGAAATGCTTCAAATCTGCTCTTCGACATTTGGGAATATTTTGTGCATGTATTTAAAATGACATATGTCTTTCTGTATTGTTGCTTTTCTTACGTAAAAGATTAAGAAATAGAAGTTGCATAACAAAGGTGTATTTTCAGAAGCAAAATTGTGCAACTGCACAATTTTTAAAACACTGCAATCACTATAAATCACCATGTTATCTGGAGCCCAAACTCCTCTCTTGCCTCTGTACTGAAATTTCAGACAGCCTGGCAGGGTACAGTGGGTGAGCTTTACACAACAGCTGAACAGTTCTTTTAGCAGTAGTGCTGCTAATCCAAGACCTCTGTGGTTGGTCTGCCTTGCAGGGAAATACTAAAACTAATTTAAATGTTATTTAAAATATTTTTAGGGATCATCATTTCCTCCTCCATCTGAATATGCTCCACCGCCGAATCCGAGCTCCGACCACCTTGTAGCTGCAAATCCATTTGACGACAACTATAATACTGTGTCTTACAAACCGCTTCCTTCGGGAAATCCATATTTTAGTAATCCTGGTTATCCTGGCTTTGGAGGCTATAACACTTTCAGAATGCCACCTCACATGCTGCCCAGAGTGTCCTCACCGTATGGTGGTTCTTACTCTCTCAGAAACCAACCGCATCCCCTTCCTCAGAACCCTGTGGGAATGGGTTTTAGTCGACCCCACTCTTTCAGCTTTGGTCCACACGATAACCCGGGTTTTGTGAATCAGCCGCCTTACGGCAGCGGGCAGATAAATCAAAACATCAGTATTCCCAGTCAGCATTTCAGGCCAAATCCCAGTGAGAACTTTGGCCATTCTGGTCAGATACCTCACCCTGATGTGCCATCTAACTTTGGTCCTGGAAATAATCCGAATTTCCCAAATTCTCAGCTAGAGTCAAACCATTCTTTTGTTCCTCCACCAAACACATACAACCAGACAAAATCATCGTCGCAAAAGCAAGACTTTAGTCAAGGTGCAAGCAAAGCGTCCAGCCAGAACACTGCTGCTCATCAGCATCATCACAGGACAGAGGACATTGTGAGTCAAGGTAACAGTGACCTAAAAAACGTTACTCGAAACAATGTGGTAAATCAGGATAATAGCCATTCTAATAGTGCTGATAACACTAATGCTGGTCATTCAAATGGGACTCAGAGTAAGTCCCGCCAGCCTCGAGGTAATGCTGAAGGATGCAACTCTGAAAAGAGCAGCAAAACTCCCCTTCATCCCAGTCGTCATGGTCACTCATCCTCCGAACCTGTCTATCCATGTGGGATTTGTACACACGAAGTCAACGATGACCAGGATGCCATCCTGTGTGAAGCCTCTTGTCAAAAATGGTTTCATCGGATCTGTACAGGCATGACTGAGTCAGCTTACGGCCTTCTTACAGCAGAAGCATCAGCAGTGTGGGGTTGTGATACTTGCATGGCTGACAAAGATGTCCAGTTAATGCGTACGAGAGAGACTGCAGGGCCACCTGCGTTGAATACGGATGGCTAACAACGTGAATTGGTGGTAGTGGTTGGAATACTTGCTGTGAAGGTCTGGTCACAAATTGGGTACTTAACTTTCTGCAGACAATCAATTGTGTTTGATTGCTGTCATCTTTTTTCCCTAATCTGTTTTCATTCATAAACTCCCATCTCAGCTTTTGTACTCTTAGTTTTGTGTGAGTGTTTTACAGGGTGGAATATTTTTTTTTGTTTCTGATTAAACTGTAAACCATAATTGACAACTGATCAGAAGTAGGGTGTGCATCGACAATTTTATTGAGGGCAAAAATGTGCCTGTGTGAATAGCCCCTGATTTGCTGGTGTTAGTGTGTTAGCCAGCACTGGCCTTCAGCGCTCGGTTTTAATGGTACTACATTCGCAAGTACTCATTAAGTTTTATTTATTTGGGGATGAATGTCTATTACTGATACTCTTGCTTTCTTTGAATATAGTGGAGATGACATGGAGGAATGTGCAGTACTAGTAGTTTTTATTTTAGAGTAAATATGGAGAATTTCATACGTGCTTTTTCCTGTTTTTGAAGTAAAGCATTAACATGCTGTTCAAAACTTGATGACCATGATTAGTAACACAATAAGACCCATTAACTTACACATTTCTATTTCCTTGAAAAGGCAATGATCTCTTTTGACTTCTCGGCAAATACTTACTTGCTGAAGACTCTTGCTAGGCCTTGCAGCATTTGGAAGTACTTATAAAATATGTTTACGTTGAAAGAACAATGCATCAAGTTTATGAAAGTCCAGTGCTTTAAATCTAGAGAATACCAAATCTAGGGTTGCACATGTAACCTTAATTCATTTATCTTAAGCACATACATTAGGATACGGTCTCTGCATCTGTCACGATCGTGCAGTTATACATCTCTCTCTCGTCCTTTCTCATCAATGGTTCTGGTCTCCTGCCTCAGTGCTGCCTGAGAACTGTCAATGAACTAGTGCAGGGAAAGTCCTCCCATCTTCAAGGGCTTTCAGGCTACAGCCTGCTCTGTTGTCCTGAGCTTACACAGTCCACTTGGCATGAAGGAGAATGCAAGGCGATGGAGTGTGCTCAGCACAGGCTCTCAATTGCAAGATAATTTGGCTAGCAAAGTCTTAAAACTGAATTCCCACCACTGCCTTAGCCACTCTTGCAGTGAGGTGGTGGGAAATCTAAGGTGAAGAACAATACAGCTGTCACATCAGGGGAGTTTAGCTCACATCAGGAGCAAGTAATCGGCTGCTTTGCTTAACTTGATATCCTACTGACAAGTATGAATGGCACTAGAGCCTCATGTGTGATGCTAAGAATTCTATTTTAATATGAGTAATCTGATCATCTTCTTGATCTCAAAAATAACCCTCCTTTATTTTTTTTAATGTGGGGAAACATCTAGCCTTGAAGACTTCAGCCTTAGCAGTATGAGAAAGTTGCATATGCAACTGAAAATGAATGTTTCTGTAGAAGTGTTGTTTTAACTTAATAAAAGGTGACACTGTAATAACAGACTCTGCTTGTAATACCACTGTGCTGGAAACTTTTAGTTTTTTAATAGTCAGCAATTAAATCATATGTCAAGCATTACAGTTACTAGACACATTCCTTAATGTGATAAATTGTTCAGGTTTGCAGTGACGAGTGGTGTAGGAGCTTATATAGAATACAGTCATCTATATAAAGAGGTAGTTTTTATGCTAAACTGAGTGAAAAGTAAGGCCTGTTTGCTAGTTGACCATTGTGTTTGGTTTTAAATGAGCGCTACTGAGGTACTTTCCTGGAAGGTACCGTGCAGTTCTACGTAACTGTCCTTGGTTTATGTTACAAGTGAAAAGCTTTATATACTCTTTAATTGGAGAAGTGCAGTGTTGCCCTCCTTTTTTTTGTCTTGCCTCTCATCGGGGGAAAAAGGAACTAATATCTAAAGTGTAAATGACACAATTCGTATATTGAGGATTTCCTGTATGGAGATATGAAGAAAGAGTAAGGCAGGTCCCGAGCTTCTGTTTTCATCACTATTTGCTTATTAATACAGAGACTAAACTGAATCTTGTTTGCTAGAGGTGTGATACCTAAAACAAATAACAATAAAACAACCAAACAACAACCTCTGTTAGATTTGTTCTTCAATATTATATCCATTTTCTTAGTGACTAACTGTTAGGATTTGGTTTTGGTATCTAAAGCACAAATTAAACCAAACCTTGTTTAGGTAGATTTGTTCCTCTGGGAATCAATTTAATCTGTGCAACAGTTTGCACTATGAAGGTAGTGGAGCTGGTTCAGACCTACAGCAATGTAAATGAAATAAAAAATTTTGCTCAGTGAAAATTCAACAAAAGCTCCAAAGATGATGATATTACTCAAATGTGCTGTTCATGAAACCTTTCCCACTCCCCTACCCCATTCCTGTCGTGAGAAGATCTTTGGGACATTTCTTCTCAGAAATCCAATTAGTGTTTCAACATTTTGGAGCAGACATTGTATTTAAAATAGCTATGTATTTCTTAATCTCTTCCTCAACCTTACATGATGTTAGGCAGGTGTTTTCTATATTATCTAGCAAGACAGTAGAATTTACATATAGTGTCCTTACAGACTTAAAATCAACTGGAGGATAATTTTTATAAGGCCTTAAATTGTGTATTTGTGAAACTTTAACAATTTATTTCAGTTTTTCTAAACTGGTACTATGTTGGGTTTGTAACCCAGTAAATTTTCTGTTTATTAACCTACAAATTCAAGGCATTAGCATATGCCAATGATATCAAATAAAAACAAATGAACAACAAAACCAAACTTGTTACCACACTGATGATAGAGATGTGACTTGATTAGGATCTCCAGAAGTCATCCAGCCAATATGCTTGCCCTACAGATTTGCTTTTGGCATACCTGGCCTCTTTATCTAGAGAGAGGGTTATACTTTGTTTTTCTCTGCATGAATTGACTAGTAGTAGTTCAAGTATGCACAGGAAAAACAATAATCATGTTTTGTTAGTAAAGTACTAGGAAAATGTCAGCTGGTTAGACTTAGAAATTAGTTATGGAAGGGGGGGGGAGGGAGGGTTGATTAGAATAGGTGAGATTTTTTGTAATACTCTACATGAAACAATTTGTATTGAACTATCATGTGCTTCTTTCATTACTAGTGATTTAGACTGTACTGGTGCTGCACACCAAAAATATTGCAAAGATTTTGTAAATCTTACAAACCTTAACATTTTCTGTGGGAAATGCCAGTGTCCTTTTTAAACACCTCCTTGTCATGGTCAGAAATGCAGCCTATATTGCCCAAAGTGGTGGGGTTTTTTGGTTTATTTTGGGAGGGGTTTGTTTGGTTTTGTTTTGGTTTGAGTTTGGTTTTTTTGTTGTTGTTTTTTCCCTAGGCTGAAATAAATAGCTATAAACTGGATCGAACTGTCCTTAATACTTAGGGCTTTTTTCCAGAGACCATTTTTAAATGAGAAAATAAGTAAATTGCTCTTTAAAATAGTTGGTTTACTGGTGTCAGGGTAAATGACAGTGCTGCTTATAGGCACATACAGAGGGTAAACATCAAAAATCCTGTTTCTGGCTTTTTTCCTGATCTCTTTCACAACTCGAGACAAGCAGGTTAGCTGTTTGTGCCTCACTCACTTCTTTCAGAAGATTGGACTAATTCTTACTTCCTGAGGGTGTTTAGAGACCTAGTTATTGTTTGAGATCTGCAGATGAAAGAGAATAAAGAAAAGGCTCTGCAGAGGGATCTGGACAGGTTGGGTGGATGGGCCGACGCCAGTTGTGTGAGGTACGCTGGGTCCCGCGTTGTGCTCACCACAACCCCAGGCAACGCTGCAGGCTTGGGCAAGAGTGGCTGGAAAGCTGCCCAAAGGAGAAGGACCTGGGGCTGCTGGTGGGCAGCTGGCTGAACGTGAGTCAGCAGTGTGCCCAGGTGGCCAAGAAGGCCAATGGCATCCTGGCCTGGATCAGAAATAGCGTGTCCAGCAGGAGAAGGGAAGTGATGGTGCCCCTGTACTCGGCACTGGTGAGGCTGCACCTCGAGTGCTGTGTTCAGTTCTGGGCCCCTCATCACAAAAAAGACATTGAGTTGCTGGAGCAAGTTTAGAGAAGGGCAACCAAGCTGGTGAAGGGTCTGAAGAACAAGTCCTATGAGGAGAGGCTTAGAGAATTGTGATTGTTTAGGTTGGAGAAGGGGAGGCTGAGGGGAGACCTCCTTACTCTCTACAACAACCTGAAAAGACATTGTAGAGAGGTTGGTGTTGGTCTCTTCTCTCAAGTAAATAACAACAGGACTAGAGGAAACGGCCTGAAGTTGCACCAGGGGAGATTTAGGTTAGATATTAGGAGGAGTTACTTTACTGGAAGAGTAGTCAGGTGCTGGAATGGGCTGCCCAGGGATGGTGGAGCCACCATCCTGGAGGTATTCAAAAAATGTGTAGATGAGGCACTTCAGGACATGCTCTAGTGGGATGGTGAGGTGGTTTTTTGTTTTGTTTTAGGATCTTTGGTTTTGGTTTTGGGTTTTTTTTGACGGTTGGACCCAGTGATCTTAGAGGTCTTTTCCAACTATGACAATTCTGTGATTCTGTGAAAAGTAATAAAGGTTGCACTCTTTAAAATGGAAATATAATTTGGGGGTGCTGCTCAAAGAAGAATATACTTTGTGACCTTGGCAGTTTTAATCTAAGAACTAGTTTTGTAATCACATTTTTCAGGCTTAACTTCAAGCACGTGAGAATTAGTGAAGTCAGCGGAACTGCACGCACACAGTCAAGAATGTTTCAAAGTGTTTGCAGTTTGGGGCCTATGGTATTTGCAAACAAAATGCTTGTTATGGTTTGAGACTTTTACAAAATCAATGGTGTTCAAATGTAGCACCTTTTTAACATTTGTCCTTATTCCAGCTTAATTCGGTAACACATCTGCATTAAATAGATCCCTTTCATTTTATAAATAGACATTGCCTGGCAGTAAAAGTATTGGTGTAACATTTTTAAAAAAGGAAGTCATGCTTCTTCTCATGTTGTATGTGACTTAAATGACTGTTTCATATTAAAACTAATCTTTCCTTATGTACTGCTTAAATATACCTGTTTTGGGATATCAGTTCAGTACTTTTTATACGATCTTGAATGTGTTCCACATTGGTGACATGTATTTTTGCAACAACTTTCTTGTTTTGTTTTTAAATTAGAGCATGTCTGAAGTAATACATGCATTAGTGCTGTGGTGTGTGGCAAAGTTAATGTATGTAATTCAAATTGGAAAAAAGTTTCCAGACTTTGTCCAAGATTAACCCTGTGGCCAGGGATTAAATTACTATGTAATACAAATTATTTCATATCACGATGTGTTTTAAGCTACTCTATGAAGTATGTGAAACATTATTGTTTATGGATTGGTAGCTGACGTGGTATCTTGCATAGAATGAGGTATGACAGATGGTAGCATAATGGTAATTAAAACTGACTCCCTTTCAGAACATGCAGCACTTTTTGTGCATTGTCATCTTGTTGCCATAATTGTTAGTATGAATTCCCTAATATTACCCACTGACAAATGGATGAACATTTGGTAATGAGCTCATGGGTGTGAAAATTCTATTCTAACACTCCTTACTTGGTTTACAAAACATAGGTTTTTTTAATCTATTGGATATGATTAGATATATGCAGGAGGATGTAGAACTGGATGTATTTTAAAGTTATTCTGCAATTACTAAGTTTTGTCTGAAGCTTTCTATATTAGAATAGACTCTTCCTTAAAATTGGAAAATTAAGTGTACTTAGCAGAACTCTTAAGGCAATATAACTATCCTACACTACATCTTGAGTTAGCAACATTCAATTCTTTGTATGGAACTCCTCTGATGTCTTGTTGTGTTATGCTTTATATGGAAATAAAGGGTCACTTGAGTGCCCCAGTGTGTGTCGTCAGTTCTGAGGTAATTAATTCCGAATGGTGTTCAGCCCCTTAGAAGTGCTGCCTATACCTTAAAAGTATTCAATGTTGCCCTTAGTTTCCTGGTTTAGAAATGGCTTATCCCAACATCATAGGGAATACCTCTTGTTTGCCATACATGATTAATTTTCCTTTCATGTTCAAACAAACTGTCTCAAAATAATTTTGATCAAACCTCACCTTTTTACTCCGAGATCTGTGCACTGTTTCTTTTTTGCCTTTCCTTCTAATTTTTTTCTTTTCTCTGAAATGTGAAATAATATGGAGTTGTTGAGGGATTTTTACCTTAAAGACAGTCTGTCCTCCAGGCTTTTTTTTCATAT
Source organism: Actenoides hombroni (assembly GCA_024336885.1). Classification (NCBI taxonomy): domain Eukaryota; kingdom Metazoa; phylum Chordata; class Aves; order Coraciiformes; family Alcedinidae; genus Actenoides; species Actenoides hombroni. The sequence continues at coordinate 75,844,512 of WUAM01000431.1, read as the reverse complement.
GGTCTTTAGAGCAGACGCTGTGTTCTTTAGGACCTTTTGACTGGGAATTTTTTTTGTCCACGTTCTCCTTTCAGTGTTAAAGATGAGTTGAAAAAGGCGAGTTACCAATCTACTGCCATCCAAACAGTGCAAAATATAAGATGATTAAGATTGTTGACATTTAATTTTTTTTTGTTAATAATGATGTGATATTTTACCTTTTAGAAGAACATATATCAGAATCTGATTCAAGCATTCTTGGAAAATGTATATGATAGATTTTGTCCAGCACTGTATGTAACTTTGTTGCTTTCTGTTGTCTGTTTTCAGTTTCTTTTAAAATAAAGATAATTTTTGTGGGGAAGTTGCTTGTTGATTTTATGAAGATGACATAATTCCTAGTTAAACTCTTCCAGTGTTTTTCCTGTGAGAATACATTTGGATTAGGCATAATCCTGCAAGAAACAGTATGAGGTTGTATTGATCAGAAAAGACAGCTGCCTTTCTTGGAGAGGTCTGTTCTGTAAAGGCAGTAATCTGAAATATCTTCAAAGCAGATTATAAGAGGTCTTGCATCATAAGCCTCATTTGTTTCTTACAGGATGGGAGGGAAGGCCTAGGCACCATTTGGCTGAAAAGATTTTATTTTTTTTAAGACCTTTCTGCACTCGGGAAGAGATTATGCAAAGAATTACTTGTTTTAATTTAAAAAATTATTACTAAGCTATTCCTGTTTGTTAAAATGCCATGACTAACACATACCAAATCAGTACCTTACCAATAATCTTTAAAAGCAACTGATATGGGTGGTCCCAAGACACAGATGTGAAAGAGTTTTCTGGATTAAATAACATTGCTTAAAACATCCTTGCCATTCTTAAAAAATACGGAGGGATGAGAAAAATGAGAGAGAATTTAGAAGGGATGGGGATAAAAAAAGGTTATTAAAGAAAATAAACTGTAAACTAAAGAATATTTTCTCCATATATTAAAGCCTCTGAAGCTATTAGAAGTGAAATAACCCATGGAAGAGATGTATGTTTGCATTGGCAAATAGAAGGTCCAGAGCGTTAGTAATACTAAGATTTGACTGGAATATAAATTTCTATCCTTCGTAGCATAGGAGATGGGAATTTAAGAATAAAGTTTTCTAGAGAAAAATTTCTCTTCTTTCACCATGAAGTTTCTTACACTTCTGACTGGTATGTTAGTGCTAACAGAAGAAGGATCCTGAATGGGCCTCTCTTTCGGTTTATTTTGCAAAAATGTCATAGCAAGAGCTGTCAATTGTCCAAGTAAGTTAGCAGTGTGGTATGTGTGTGACACAGCGGTGTTTCTGCAGCTGCACAGCAATGCAAGACTTCTAAGGTTGATTCGAGACCTTGCTCAGTCCCTTTTGTGTCATTCAGCAGCTAAACCTGCTACTTTGATTTAGAAACATGTTAGTGATTTGAATTGTCTTCTACGAGTGAATTACATAGCTTTGCATTGGAGATCTAGCTTTTAAGTAAACAGACGTTTTTGGCAATGTATTGGAGCTCTTTTGTGTAACTTGAGAACACCAAATACAGGTAACTATGCCCTGTCTTGTAAAGTGTGTATACATAGTATGTTTTTTCTGCCAGGAATAAATAATAAGGTGCTTCATTTCAGTATATTCTCTGTGGTTAAACTAGAAGTGACACCTGGGTGACCGAGGCAGAAGACCAGCACTCCCCAAATCTAAGACTTTTGTTGTCCGTGAATGAACTCCCCAGAAGCGAAGAATGCATTCTGGATGGCTACAGCTGCGTACTGGAGTGGTAGGAGATTCTGAGTTACTATTACATTATAATCATTCTAGCCAATACTGCTATTGGAACACTCTGATTTAAAACAGAACACTGTCCCCTCCAACTCTGCCATTACTTCATCTAGGGAGCAGGCAAGTAGGGTTTTGACTACTGTGTGCAGTTTTGGCCTCTCCATTTCCAATAGAGTATAACTAGGAAAGCTTCGGAGGTCAGCAAGGAAGGTAAAGCTATGTAAAAGAAATGTAAATGAGAGTCTTTCTAGGAAAGAAGAACATCTTGTATTGTAGAGTGGAGAAAGGTCTATAAAAAACTGAATGGCACAGAAGGGATGTTTAGAACTTCCTTGTTTCATCCTTTATCTGCACTTGCCTGGTTTGTCTTGCAATACAGACAACTGAGAGAGATTAAACAGAGGTAACATGAGGCAAGTTTAAAACAACGGGAGTTTTCTTCAAAGGGAGAATCTTTCCTCAGCTTTTATTTACTTATTTATTTTCTCTTACAGTTTCTTAGACTGAGAGCAGTCTTTTCATGGAGACATCATGGTTTAAGTCTAGGTTCAGAACTATAAACCACAGAAGTCTCATCTTCTGCTGCTGCAGCTGACAACAAGCTCCGTATGCCATGGTGCAGATCCTACCGTAAGTCTGAAAATATTTATCATACAAGGTTTAAAAGAAATTAAAAATAAAAAAAAAGCACATGTGCCAAAAATACCTAAAGCATTTTGACTTTCAGTTAAATCTCTTTCCACTTGTACTTTCGAGTGTACTTAAAACCAAATGAAATTCCTCATACCAAGATTCCAGTCCATGGAAGCGTTCATCCAGATGATTCTGATGTGTGTGAGTGAGAGTGGAGAATAACCCAGATATTATACCCGTTGTGACTTATTTCTTGCTCTGAAAAAGATTCAAATCTCTGTGGTATCTATTTTTACATATATACACACACACACACACACTGCTTAATAGTAACTACTACCATTAGAAAATTGCTTTGGAATATAGGTAATAGAACATAAAAATTAAATCTTCATCAAAAGTCTTAGCTACAGTGTGCAATCTTAAACTCAGCTTTTGTTGGTCATATTTAAAAGAAAGAAAAGGGGGAAAACCGGACTTTTTGGTTATGGATTTTTTCCAAATAGTTCTAAGTAATTGTATACTTCTGAGGAACTTAAGCATACCTGAATGTTTCCACATGTGTTTGGCTTGCTTTCCACCCATATTCCCCAGAAGGAGCTTTCTATATACTAGCTTTTATTTTGGCAGATACAGTGTTACTGTTTGTTTGTTTGAGGAAGGTTGAGCAACACTCTGCAAATTACCTCCCGAGTTTTTGGCAAAGACGGCAAAATAGACCATACTGAGAGGCAACAGCACGCAGCTGCCAGTTCCACCCCATCGTTTTCAGAGGGCGTTTGGAAGTTTCAGTGTATTGCTAATTTAGTCCTCAGCTTTTAATAGCTTTTACTAGTAATTCTCATACGAATAGCAGTTTCTCTTTACGGAGACGTGTGTGGATAATAAGAGGAGCATCGCTTCCTGCTCTGCCCCAGCTGTGTGCGGGGTGAAAGGCAGCGCAGTGCCTCACGCCGGCCGTAGCTTGGCAAGTCCCCGGGTCAGCATCTACAGCGGGAGTTGGGCACCGACTCGCGGGAAGCTGTGCCTAGCCCAGACGCTACCCCTTCCCTTCCCTTCCCTTCCCTTCCCTTCCCTTCCCTTCCCTTCCCTTCCCTTCCCTTCCCTTCCCTTCCCTT
>WUAM01000431.1:75807248-75840878 GCA_024336885.1 Actenoides hombroni | reverse complement strand
CTTCCCTCCCCTGCCCTTCCCTTCCCTTCCCTTCCCTTCCCTTCCCTTCCCTTCCCTTCCCTTCCCTTCCCTTCCCTTCCTTTCCTGCGCCGCGGCTCTGCGTCCCAGGACGGTTCTTGTTTCAACCTGTGCGCCGGGCTGGCCGGGGCGGGGGGGGCTGTACCTCGCCTTTCTCACCCGTCCCGGGCGGCGTTACTGCGGAGCCCCGCGGGCGCGCTCCGGGCCGGGCGGGGGCCGCCCCTTGCTGCCGTTGTCAGCAGGCGGGATGGCAGCGGCGGGGCGCGCCACTGTAGCCGCGCTCCGCGGCAACGGCGGGCAGCGGAGACCCGCGGGGTCCCGGGGGCCAAGGCCGGGGGTCGGGCCCCGCCAGCACCTTCCGCGGGCGGAGCGGAGGAGGCCGGAGGTGCTCTTGTGGAGCACCGGAAGCTCTCCCTCCCCTAGCGACGGCGGCGTCGCGCCCGTAGCAACGCGTGCGGCCATGCCGGTGTGGCTGCGGGAGTACCGCTGGCGACAGACCCGCTCCGCCGTCTACCTCTCGGTGCCGTTGCGCGGCGTTCGGGTCACCCCCGCTAACATCTTCTGCACTGACCGGTACTTGAAGGTGGGACGGCCTCCTCCTGTCGCGCCTTGCGATGGGTTGTGCCCCTGGGCCTGTGCCTTGGCGCGCTTTACAGCTCCGTTAAAGATGCACGCGCTTGATACGTCGCGGCAGTGCTGTCATGTTTGTAATCTTTTGTAACATTTAATTTATAACCGCCCTTTATGTGTTGCGGACCGTTAGATATCTATCCCAATCCAGACAATGGCTTCACCAGTGCTCGTTCTTCTCCGTAGTAACGCTCTTTCTACTCAGTAGGTGCCAGCTGCCTTTTCTCTCACGAGTGGCCTGAATTATACACATCTGCTTATATAATGAATAATCTACATTTGAGGTCCATAGCTTCTGTTGCGGTGCTGAAGAACCAATTTTTTTCAGTGTCTTTTATCTAGTCTAATAAAACATATAACCTCCATGCAGGATATTTGTTGATAGCACATGTTTCTTGAGGTTTACTGTATGCTTGTACTGAGTATTTTGACCATGAGATTTAAATAAAAATAAATATTAGTGATTATATTTTTATAGGTAAGCACCCCTCCCTTTTTATTTGAAGCATTTTTATATGCTCCTATTGATGACACAAGCAGCACAGCAAAGATTGGAAATGGAATCATTTTCTTCACTTTGTACAAAAAAGAAATGGCCATGTGGGATTCCCTAACTCTAGCCAATGGTAAGTTCTCTACTTTGAAAAGTAGATTGTATGTAAAAGAAACCCAAACCATGCCAAAACTTTACAAAATAATGGGCAATGTGGAACTTCTGCTGCTAGATATCTGCTATGTTACACAGCATTGTTCATTGCTAAAAGTGGGAAGTACATGAAAACCGAGTTTCTACCATCTCTAGTACACACAAACCAAAACAATGTTTCTTGTAAAACTTAACATTTTGTGTGTAAGCAAATCTTAGTCTTTCTTTAGAAGATGGGCTTGATAGAGGTTGCTTTATGAAATTTCAACTGTGTTGTGTTTTCTCAGACAAAGTTGCCAAAGGAATGCTGTTTTTATGAATACAGTACGTAACAGTAGAACTTCAGGCCCAAAGTGTTAAACCAGTTTTTATTTGTTTCAAGCTAACAAGGAGAAGCTGCAATATCTAAGACAGAATGCTGTCCTAAAAGCCCACGAAAAGGCAAAAGTGGAGACAGAAGCAAAAAAAGTTACAAAACAGGAACACAGAAACTATGCTTTGGACGCCACAATGAAGGTGAGCTTAGAAGGAACTCTGCAAAACTTGTAGGTATACACAACTACCAACTGATGTGGCAGCTGCTTGGTTAAACAGAACTTAAAAAATATGAGTACTCCTCATTTTTATTACAGTGGTGAAGAACCTTGTTATTTCTTTGTACTTAAAACATATATGTTGCCAAATAGGAAAATGATACAGAGCAAATGCTTAGAAGTTGCCATTTTCTGTTAGTAATACTAATGAAAAATTTTGATGAGGCACCCGGATTTGTCCAAGGAGACTACAGTAATGTGGCAAAACTGTAATCTTTTGTGGCCTTTGCATCAGTGCAAGTGTTTAGTCCTTTAGCACCATCAAAAATACTAATTAAAAAAAAATTGTGTTTATTCATTGTTATATTTCATATGACTTGCTGTTCATTGCCTTTTGTGTGTGTATCTTTGTCATTCTGCATTTTATGTGTATTTTAAGATACAAAATTTTTATGTATATGAAAAGTCTGATCACTTTGTATTTAAAAGGATTTTTAAGATTGCATATGCAATTTGGACAAAAATGAACTTTCTTAGTAGCAATGTTGTACGTGTTCTGCCTTTGTAACTTCAAAGAGAAGAGGAAAACTAAGAAATAGTGTATTAAAATGAAGCCATGTATTTTACATTTCTGTGTTACAGAGATCTGTGTTGACATATGGCTAGGATTTTTGTTGGTTTATTTCTGAATGTTTCTGATTCATACCTTATTAGTCTTAGTGAAATAGTTAAAAAAAATATGGCTCTTAAGAAAGTCATGTCAAAAAACTTTAGTCTCCCAATCATTCTTAAGCATCTTTCATAACTCTGCTTGTATGATTACATTAATGATGACACTATGCTTGGGCTACAAAACTGGGAAAATAAAGGTAGCTTTTACTTAGTCATCTTACTGTTATCAGATGTTACGCAACTCATAGGTTTATCATTCAAACAGCTTGAAGAAGCAGAAAGAAAAAGAATTGAAGATCTGAAAGAAAAGGAGCGGCAGAAGGTCACTAAGGAGTTGGAGTTATGGAGAAAGCAGCAAAAAGATGCTGAGGAACACAACAGGGTACAAGAAGAAGGGGAACTACGTCAAGAAGTAGAGCAATTAAAGGAGAAGAAAAAGGAAAAAATGATCAAAACCAGGATTGCTAATGAAGGAACTTCTAAGACCAGACTCCAACCTACTAAAGGTGTATTATTGAAGTGCATTTTATCATTCTTTAAAGCGTGGGTATAACTTTACTCCTAGCTGTTTCTAATTCATCATTTATCTTGTCTCCACCATACTGAATTAATTTAGTTTCCCATTATTTTAGTGTCTTTATTTTCAGGCAAGCTATTGAGTTAACGCATCTGAGTTCTTAGCTCTCAATTAAGTCTTTGGAAATACAAGGGCAGGTTTTGTTCTAAGCCTTAGAAATCTAAACCAGAAAGCCTTTCTGACGGTGTAATGCAGTCTTCGTGAGTCAGATGGAGTTGATGTTTCACTACCTTACCTAACCACTGATTTTCAGAGAAATATGCAATCTCCTTTTGCTTTCTCTATCCCATGTTTTGGCCAATTCAGGGAACTAAAACTGTAGCCAGCAAATAGGTAGCATGATATAGCAAGAACAAACGTTTTTTGAACCTTCCCTTTAAAACAACAAGTCTAAACCTTTCTCAGGCTTTTAGAGGCTTAGTTCTGATGTGCGGAATTTCTTCATTAGGTGTACTTTGGATGTTGGTAGAAAACCAGAAAAATCTCTTTTGCTTCATCTTTCATTTTCAATACTCCTTTTTTTTCTTTTCCCCATAGGTCATGGCTCTTATAGTATGTTTTCAGAAAATCTGAAGGAAGAACAGTTACCAGCTCCTCGATCGGCTGCTACAATTAAAGTCAACTTTACATCACGGGTTTTTCCTACACCCCTGAGAGAATCTCGTGTCGCAGAAGAGGAGGAGGTAGGAATTGCTCTCTGTTTAGTATGATTCCAAGATGCTGAATTATTTACTGTGCATTCAGTAAGTTGACAAAAATGTTACTTGTGCCAAGGAATGTTACCTATGCAATATTCTTACCTTTGAAGGCAGTCTTACTTAAATGTAGGATTTTAAGAATCACTTTTATGTAAAAACTATTTTCACTAATAGTGTGATTGTGCATATTAATAAATAGCATGTTTCTTTTTGGGGAAGGGAAAAAAAAGGCAGCAATATTAATTAAATACCTTTGAGTACAAAATTTGAAACATCTTTACTCTTATATTTAAGATCCTTTAAGTTCTGTGATTCTTAAAATGAAGCTCACAGTTAGCTCTTTTGAGCTCTGTTGAATGAACACAGAGTCACTTGGGAAGTTCTAAAACACTAGTGATGCAGTAACCTCACTTCTCATGCAATAGTAAAGTATTTGGGGAAACTTGGAATTTTTCCATATCTGACATTATTAAATATTTCTCCTTGTCCAATGTATGTGGCAAATAGAAGGATAAGAATGAGTGAAGAGTTGAAAGCAAAGCCCTTTTTTGGGGGTTGAATTTTCTTTCAGAAATAATACTTGCATCTTGTATATTTACAGTGGCTACGTAAACAAGCAGAAGCTCGAAGAACAGTAAGTGCTGATGTGTCTGAGTTGGAAGATTTAAAAGAAGAGGAGAAGAATCCAGACTGGTTAAAGGACAAAGGAAAGTAAGTTAGATTCCACTTGAAGATTTATTTAAAAATAAATATTAGTATATACTGTATATCTACTGTTTAGTTTTGATATTTTCCATTTATCCTAGACACAGATAGTGAACATCTATATAGTAGATAATTTATTGACAGCTTATGAGGTTTGAAGCTATAAAGTCATGAGATGCAATTGCTGAAGCTTATAATGGACAAAATCATTGTGAACACATAACGCATCTTCTTCCATAAGGACAATGAAGTCAGTGCAGTATTATACCTAGGTGGATTTCTTGTCATTTGTACTTTTTATTGAGATGTTATCATCTGCATAAAACAAACTTCAGGAATTTGATAAAAATATTGGTATTTATATAGGTGTGTTGTACAGAAAGGTGTGATTAGGCAATCACAATCAGATACACAGCTTTCAAAATTAGTCCTGTGTCTGCCTAATGTGTCCACCTTTTACTGTTCTTCATTGCTTTTAATCAGTGACTATTTATGTTGTGTGTCTGTATGCTGTGTTGTCAGCACCAAGCTACGTTGTTCTCAGAAAAGGCTATAAATGACCATTTTCAAGGAAAATCTGCTAAAACTTCAAAGTTTTGAAAATGAATTGTTAACAATAAGTAGATATTTATTTTGTGCTTTGTCACCTTGTTTGAAGTGCATGTTTCACTTTTTGTTTTACACTTAGCAAAATGTTTGCAATGGGAAACTACCTTGCAGCTGTAAATGCGTATGACCTCGCGCTGCGGCTAAACAATAAGCTTCCCCTACTGTACCTCAATCGTGCTGCTTGCCACCTTAAACTGAGAAATTTCCACAAAGCTATTGAAGATTCCTCCAAGGTATAAAAACAGGTTCTCAGACTGTCATCTTAAACACGATTGTGATTTATTACTGGCATGCTTCTGTTTCAAGCAGCTCTGTAAATACTTATTACGATTCAGAAATTTCAAATTCCCAATTGGTATAATGAAGCCATGGTGAAATATTAAAATTTGATCATGATTGATTAATGAACTTTCAGAAGTGCAAACCAAACCAAAAAACCCAAAACAAAACAAAAACCTAACACAAACAGTCAAAAAACCAAACCAAAATCACAAAAAAACCCACCAAGCTTCCACACATTTGGGACAACTGTCCATATATTGACTCAGTACATATTTCTTTATGGGTAAAATATTGTAGCAGTATATGGAGTTAGAAAAAAAAGACAATTTTGATCAGGAAAAAAAAAAAAAGAAAATATACACGGATACCCTTTGTATTACGTTGTGTCGTTCGTCATTTGGTGGGAAGAAAATAAAAAACATGGTGGTGATGAGGAGGATACCTTAGAACCTCCTCAACAAGCCAGACATTTTGAAGAAGGGCTGTATCATCTTGATGTTTTAGCAGACGTTATTTGTGCAATGAGAGAGAGTGATCTCAAATGGCACCTGAATCATTTGGAGAAAGTTTTCCCAAATTATTTTTTCAACTGATATGTACTTGAGGCTTGAAACTTGTTTTTTCTAGTAACTACAGCTACAATACGTGCCATGGCAATGGAACTGTATTTAGCAAACTGTGGGGTGACAGATAAAAATCTTCATGACTAGGTTCACAAGCCATATGGTTAAATTTGAATAGTTATTTTCTCTTTGTTTGAATAGTTATTTTGTTACTGTATAATGATAGTAATTAGGTGAGAGAAGTGTGTGTAAATGAGAAAAAAAAATTATGGGAAATCTCCCTCTACATATTTTGAATGTTTTCATTTGTAAAGGCACTAGAACTGCTGATACCACCTGTTCCTGATAATGAGAGTGCTCGAGTAAAAGCATATGTTAGACGTGGAACAGCGTTTTGCCAGCTGGAATTGTATACTGAAGGTGAGACCTTGATTTTGTGAAAACATGCACATGGATTTCTAGTGACGTGCAAGTAATTCTGGCTAGCTTAATGACATGGCTCACACCTTTATTTTTTCAGGAGGGACATGAAAGGGGGCCTATACAATCTATGTCTCTTTTGCATGTGAACCTTTATACCACATTCCTTAATTTTTATTTTTATTAATTTATGGGTTAATTACAATTCCACTTGAAAAATCTCTCCAGGTTTTAAGAAAGTTTATTTTACTTCTGATTTAAGGAGTGCAAATCAGGCTTTTCCATTGAGAAAAAGGCTTTAGTGAGTTGTGCATCCCCTGGTTTGTCTGTTGGGTCAGTCTTTCTACGCATAATGGCCAGCTATTGACCATAGCAGCTTGGTGGCCATGGAAGGTATCAGTGAGGAACAAATGAGAGGACAGGGATGAGGTATTTGCATTGGGAAGCATTCAAATGTGGGATGCAGACTGATAGGAAACTAGGTTGCACTAGTTTTGCTGTTCATAAAGCAATGTTTTATTGGTTTTAAGATCGTATTTACAGTATTTTCTACTCAAGAACAAATTAACCTAAAATAACCTAAAATATTTCTAAAATATTTGGTTGTGAAATGCTTAGTAATGTATCTTTGTAAAATGATGTATGAAACCCATACTGATGAGCAAAATGTTTCACCAAGTATGTGTGATTTGTGTGAATTAACAGTGTCCCTACTGAGTTCTCTAAGAGTATCAATTTAGTTTTGTGAGGCAAATTTACATGTGAATGTAAATAGAAAATACAAAAGTACATAATAGAAAGTGAAGAATATTCAAAATGTCAATGTTGAAACACTAAGCTTTTCACATTGGTTACCTTTTTCTACATATGAATCCCTTTGTCATTTCCTTACAGCCTCATTTGCACTTGGAAACCTTATAAAAAAGACAAGATTTTCTTTTATTTCCTGTACTCATGGTTAGGTTGTTTTTTCCCTAAACTCTAGTATTCAGAGTTCGTACCTTGTTTTTGTTTTTGTTTTCATGCACTTTCATTCTATCATTCAGTTTTCTCTCTTCTGGAGATCAGTTTTGAATACTCCACTGGCACATGCACATATATATATGTGTGCGTATATATATATGTAGATGTGATGAAGAGGTTCTGTTTTCAGGTTTCAATACCTGAAAATGTTTATGTAGTAGAGTGTTTCCACTAAAATGGAAACAAAATATAAATTTATTTACTGACAAAAGTCAAACCTAAGGTAACTCTGATTCCATCTTGCTCAATAGTAAAACTCAAGATCCATACTTTATGTATATGACTAGGAAGCAATTATTTCCAGGTAGTTGCTAAAGAGGATGCTCTTGCATTATTAATTGGCATTCTTATTAATGTATCTATATTAGGTGTCCAGGATTATGAAGCAGCTCTCAGGATTGATCCTAAAAATAAAACTATAGAAAAAGACGCTGAGAAGATTCGACACTTAATTCAAGGAACAATGCAAGATTCTTAAAAGAAAAAGAAAAAAAACCAACAACTTTTTGAGAGGCATGCCTTTTGAGGGCACCAGAAGGAATCTTTGTTTTCTTCAATATGTTGTTAACTAAACATTTGTCTGTTTCAATCAAAACACCTACAGAATTGGTAAAAGATTGGATATGTTAATTACTATTTTTGGAAGTATAGTATTCTAACAAATATTCTTAGATATATTTTATATCATTTTGGTACAAAGTTGTCTTTTTTTTTTTTTTGCTTTCTGTAAAATATTGGTGGGCCAAATATTAAAACGTGCTTTTGGTACTTGGTTAAAAGTTACTCATAACTAGATGAAATATTTATCTGGAAATACCTGCTGAATCTAGACAATGGGTTTTCAAACAGCTTCGGTAACTCTGAAGGGTCAACACCTTTCTACTCTCCACCAAAGCTGGAACAGTTATGCTGCATATGGTTATGGTTATACACTTTCCTCTTTTCTTATTGTTCATAGTGTTTGACAGATCTGAAACTAAGATGGTGAATTTAGATTAATTCAGACATCCAATTTGGAAAACCAGCACCTGGAAGCATAGAGGTAGATTTTATGTCATGCACAACATTCTTTTTAACATTAAGTAATGTACTCTGAATGTTTTCAGGCTATTTTGAAACATTTTTTTAGGCTGAACAAACAAGATAATTGGAAAAACTATAAAGCTGTAGTGTGGTATTGTAGTGCAGTGGTAAATTAATCCTGTGATAAATGATTTACTTCTTCTATCCTACTACAATTAGTAATCTTACAGTATATCTGTAAAGCATATTCTAAATCTAAAACATTGTTATTTAGGTGAGAATACATATTCTCCTGAGCTGGTATTTTAATTTGTGCTCTGTTGACATTGCCCACTATCTCAGGAATACTAATGTGATTAAAGATCCTCAAAAAAAGAGCCCACCCTGGTGAGGTTACAAGTGTTGTAAAATGACATGACACTGATTTGAAGTCCTGCACCCGTCGTTTCGGATAGTGGAAGAATGCAATATAGAATTGCATTGTTTTTATACATATGTCAGCATTTGTATTACCATGTGTCCTGCTTTAACCCTGGTGGGATAGGGGAGAGAAGGCTAAAAGTGAGAAAAGTCCTTGTGGGTTGAGATAATGACAGTTTGACAACTCAAGCAAGAGCTGTGTGCGCAAACAAAGCCGAACATGGAACTCCTTCACCACTTCCCACCTGCAGGCAGGTGTTCAGCCATCTCCAGGAGAGCAGGGCTCCGTCATGTGTTAATAGTTACTTGGGCAGACAAACGTCATCACTCCGAATGCATCCCCCCCTTCCTTCTTCTTCCCCCAGCTTTATGTGCTGAGCCTGACATCCTATGGTCTGGAATATCCCCTTGGTCAGTTGGGCTCAGCTGTCCCAGTTGTGTCCCCTCCCAGCTTCTTGTGCACCCCCAGACTACTCGCTTGGGGATGGTGTGAGAAGCAAGACCTTAGACTCTGTGTAAGCACTGCTCAGCAATGCCAAAAACATCCCTGGGTTATCAACGCTGTTTCCAGCACAAATCCAAAGGACAGTCTACCATACCAGCTACTATGAAGATATTAACTCTACTCCAGCCAAAACCAGCACACTGTGACAACCTGGAACACTGGTCTTGAAGTTGTGTTTTATTAGGCATCCTGTCCAAACTGTCACCTTTTCAACTACACTCCTTTCAGTAGCAGACTTCTGAATTTTCCACAAGAGTCTTTTTCCTGAATACCATATACAATACTTATTTTGCAGGTATGTTATTCTGTGTAAATGTTATACTCTTGGAACAGGGAGAAGGTGGCAGGTGTTGCTTTCAGTTGCTTTGCTTGGACCCTTGAGAGGAGTGCTGGGGTGAGTCAGAAATGTCTGGGATAGCTGCTGTTCCTTCTTTCCTACAGAGAGCTACAGCATTGCAGGGGAAGTGGGTGAGAACACCACATTTACAGCAGTTGGAAGGAGGGCAGTGCAGGAGCTTTAGTGCCTCAGTTGAGTGTAGTGGTATACTTGCCAAAATATGGCTATTTTCTGAGGAGAAACGGGGGCTAAGGAGGAAAGATGCTGGCAATGGGAAAAAGAAAATGCAACTTAGAAGACACTGGTGCTAAGTTCTGCACTTTCTGTTTTGGTTCCATAACCTATTGGGACAATCTGTATACATCAGTATAAGTTATTTGTATTGTAGTGATTTGTTGTAACTACTCAAGGCTATATTTGACCTAGACAGGCATGTCTACTGTTGTGAAATAGAAACAGTGCCCTTTTTAAAGACTGGGGAGGCAAATGTCCTTGGTGGCATGAACAACATCTGCCGGTTTAATCTGATTATACTGGGACCAAATGGATGTTAAACTTCTGACTTAATACCTGAGCTGATGGGGTGTGTACTCCTTACCAAAGTCACGTGCATTATGTTGGTATTTGTGTCCTGAGATGTGGGAACGTGGAGATGGACTGTAAGTTTTTAAACCAGAAAATTCTTTAATTAAAACAAATAAACTTCGAGGTCAATGTCTCTTGCGCTTAACTCTTTCTGTAAAATTAGAGTTCCACATTTATGATGCCAGTTTTGAAAGCTTTATTTTTTATGGTTTTAGGTCTGGTTAAGTGTATCATCAAATGGGCCAGATCCTTTTTAATACATTTTATTCAACCCAGCAAAATAAAGCAGATATTGACAGTTATTCCCCGAATGTCAGAAGTAAGTCAGGTCTGTTTTCTTAAGTGTCTAGACTAAGAAAGAGATGCATTTTTACAGAGTATGCTGGAAATCGGGGTGGTCATATACCCTACTTCTGTCAATGGCAGTGTTTAAACAACTGTCGTGAAATGACCCACAAGTGAGTAAGTGTTTTGAAAAGGCTTGATCCACTGGGTGATAAGTACAAGGTACCATCTGTGAGATAGGCTGTATAGCACCATATTCACTTGAAGTTGTTTTAAACATTAAAAGCTGAGGCTTTGGCAAAGAACTCTTGGTAAGGAGTGTTCTGCTGTCCAGCATACAGGAAAACACCGGATTGCCAGGATTTGTGCAGGGAGGCAGATGGGGTGATTGGTTTTGCTCAGTGTTTGGACTTGATGGCAGTTTCTCAGCAGAAGTCATCTTCTTTCTCTACAAAGGAGATGGATTTTAATTCAGTCTTTCAAATGACAGGGCAAAGCATTTCAAATTTGTTAGGTGTTTGCAGTCAGAGCGAGTGTTGCTCAAGATGTGTACTGAAATATATGCACAGTGGAGAGTGAGGAACTTAACCCTGCTGACTTTTGACCTTATTTAGTAAACTGTGGACAGACACAAGTAGACTCATGTTGACTATGAAGTAAAAATTAGCATTTGTATCAATTTCTGCATTAGGGATAATCTTGAGCACAGAGAATATCTTAGTATGTGTGGCAGACAGAATTAGTACGGATAATAAAACCACAAACGAGAGCAAGCATATAGTGAGGCTTTGTGAGTGGTTTGTTTTGGTTTTGACTTTTCCTTTTCTAATATATAGAGATAATTAAGCTAAAATACAGCCCTAAACAAATCTCCAGATGACTGTAATTCCTCGCTCGTGTTCACAGGCACACATTTATTTTTTTTTCTCTGTCAGGAGTGAGTTAACATATGACAGCTACTTCATGTTCATGGAAAGTGCTCTAGTGCTGTATTGCTAAGCATGTGGTAAACCTGCACTGAATGAGGTACCTCCTGTAGTTTTGCTGAGCAAGCCATTCAAAACCTGTTTTTTTCAGAGGTCAAATGAAAGTTTTTGTTTCTCAGGTAAAAGAAGAAGAAACATTCCAGTTGCTAGCTTAGATAAAACTCAAATAAGAAATGCTGACTTTTCCTTTACATTGTTTGTTTCTAAGGCCTGTTGTTATCTCATGTTTATTTTTTGCACCAGTCTTAGACCACTGTTGGGGCTTAAATCTCTGGGCTTTACGATGTGCTGTGTTTGCACTGTGCCCGCTGATGAGAGGTGGCCTAGTCGAGGTGTGTGGTGAGCGCAGGAGCTGCCTTACCGCCTGTCCTGGGCGGCTCTCGGGACAGCTTCTCCTCAAGCCGCACAGCTGCAGGAGTCTGATTCCAGGCCTGTGCTGTCGGGAAACTCCAAAGTAGTTAATTCACAATCATCAGCGTTTTTCCACCTGTCCAAGACTAGAAGGATCAACTACTTCTACTCCATATACTGAGCTTTTTCTTTTTTTGGTGGTAGATGGTCCTTTGGCGGGGCTATTGAGTGTTGGTTTTGTTTGTTTCTTTCCCCTAGTACAAGCAGTACTGGCACGTAAAGCAGCGCCTCCCTTCAGAGCTGGTTGTCCCTTTGCTTAGTTATGCAGCGAGTACATCTGAAAATCGTTCCCCGCGCTGCCGGTGCCTCCGAGCTCCCTCCCTCAGGGCCGGACACCGGCGCTGGCCGGCCCGCGGGCCCGCCCTGCTTCCCTCGCCGCTCCGCAGCTGCCTCCGCGCCTCCTCTGCGCGAAGCTCCCTCCGCCCGTCCCGCCACCGTCCTCTGTCTCAGGTAGGCCCGGCTCGGCTCGGCCCTGCCCTGCTCGCTGCTGCTGCTGTCCGGTAGCGCCGCGGCCGCTGTGTCCCGAGCTCAGGGGCGCGGCGTTGCTATAGCAGCGGGAGCCCTGGGGGCCCGGCAGGACGGAGCGGGCCGCGCGCCGTGGTGCATCCTGGGCGCTGTAGTGCGCGGAGCGCGCGGGCCGACGGGCGGCGGCGGGGCGCGGACTACGCTCGCCAGGGTGCCGCGGGGCGCCGCCGCCCTGCGCAGGCGCGGCCCGGGCGGGTCGGTGTTGTTTTTAACGGCGTCACCGGCGGCCAGAGCCGGCGGATTCTGTCTGTGCCGGGCCCCGCTCGGGGCCGCGCTCAGGTAGGTGGTGGCGGGGCGGCGGCGGCCGCCCCTGCCCACAAGGGTCTGGCCCGTGGGGGGGGGGGCTGGCGCGTTTCTGGCCTGGCCTCGCCGCGCAGCTTCCCGGGGAGCGCGGCGGAGCTGCCTGGAGCGGGGCGAAGCGAAGCCGGGGGGTGTTGGGGCAGCGGCAGCCGCTGCTGGTCGCAGGGAGAGAGCGACCGAGGCGCGCCGGGACGCCCGCGGCTCCCTTTGGCGGCCGGGCGGGCACCGCGGGCGTCGCGCCCGCCCTGGCGCTGGCCCTGGGCGCTGGCGTTTGCCAACTTCCTTCTCTTTCATCATCTGCCTCTGTCTCTCCGGCGGATGCAAGGTGTTCTGTGTCAGAAATCGTGGGGTTGTTGCTTTAGCTGTTCTGGCACCGCGCCGCTCTCTGTTTCAGGTGTGTTCTCACAACACCTGTGAGAGAGGAGGAGTGAGCGCTGAGCAGGGAGTGCCCGGCTTTGGGATGAATTGGCTTCTAAAAGCCACGTTTGTTTTGCTGGAAATCATAGCGAGGAAATAGTCTCTGTGGGTTGCTAAATATGTTCATGGAGTGTTACTTTGGGAAAGAAATTATACTGCTTATTAGAAATAATAGACTTGCATGAAAACCCCAAAGTACAACAGCCTTGTAACGTGGTTTTATTTCTGCTGTGCAATAAAGAAGCTACTGTAGAAAAGAACCCGGAGCCTTTAGTTGGAATGACAGCACAGCAAGCTCTAAAGAGCACTGGTTCCTATCATTACCTCGTTACTCATCTGTTTCTTTGTCAACACGTGCTGAGGTGTTGGGTTTTTTTAGACTCAGAGATCCTCTTTGAAGACAGAAGAACTTAGGGCTTTGTGTAGACTGGAATGGTTATTCTTTCTGAGACTGGTATTTATGCAGCTTCACAGTGCATAAATAGGACGTGGTATCTCATTTATCTTGGTATTATATTATCACAATACACATGGCTTTAAACTTTTACACCTTATGTTTCTCGTTTGTGTTTCACTAAGGTTAAGAAAGTAGTTCACACTTCTGATTCCCTGACTCCTCTTCTCAAGCCCCTCTCCACAAATACATAGAAGTTGAACTCTGAATATAAGGAGTGCTTATTTTGTCTGGATAGAAATGTAAAAGGTGATGTCACTGAGAGCATAGGATGTTAGTGGACCTAGAATCAGCTTTTCCCTTTAAACTGGAGTATAGAAGAGCTTGAACTGTTAACTTTCTTTTGAAAAACAGTGGCAATGAAGATATTTAATGAGAAGCCAAGACAGTGAAGCTGGGTTGGTTTGTTTGTTTTTTGTAGTCGTTCCTTTTGTCTTGGCCTAATGTACAGGAGATGTGGACAGCACCAACCCTATCCAGCACCTTTGGGCAGCTAGGAAAAAGCATTCTGGTTCTTGGTGGGTCTTTGTCATTTGGTGGTGAAGATTTTGTTAGTAGGTCAGTTTAGCCACTGGACTCAAATTAATCCTCTGTATTTCAGTTTCTTTAAGGGACTGGATTTGACCTCAGATTTATTTATGATTGTTTTATTAATCTTTTACAGAAATAAACAGTTTACTCCAGCTATTGATTGATGTTTAGGAACACTGTACTGAGAATTTTTTTTTCTTCAGCTTTTTAGGCCATTTTGCTCTTTTAGAGCTAACTAATTATCATTGATAAAATGCTTTACTTTTGTTAACTGTTTTCCTCATGTATGTTTGCTGAATGTGCTTGTAGGAATATAGCAACTCTGGAGATGCCCTTCAGTCTGATGCCATGCTATTTATCTGTAATCTTTGATAAATTTAGCAGTTCTACCTGTAAACATCAATGATTTTTGTAATTTTGTATTTCATTAAAAAAAATAAAATCTAAAACTTTTCTATTTTGAAGATTGTTCACTTGTATGCATGTAAATATGCAGTATTAGTATATTGCAGCTGAATACAAGGTAAGTAACTTTTAACTCAATGCCAGGAATGCCAGATGTTTAATGCTTGTGGATCCTGAGGCCATGGTTGTGTATTCAGTAGAACTGGCTTTATGCAGTGCTCAGTGAGGTGTCAGGCTGTGATGTGGGTGGAGAGGGAGAGCAGGACGATTCAGCCAGGGCCCATGATGAAATGCTGAGCTAGCTACAGGAAGACAGATGTTACAATGTCCAGCACAGAATCTGTTGTTAAAACTGGCTCTTTCAAAATTTGTAGATGCGGTTGTGTCAACGGGTTTGGTTTTGGTATTTTTTTTTCACTTTTCTTTTTTTTTTTTTCTTTTGTGTTTGAAAGGATTTGCATTGTGTGACTTCATTGTTTTTTGTCCAGCGCTGAGATGCGTTAAAGTGAGAATTGCCCTGTTATGAAACCACAGCCTGAATTTCTTTCACGGTGGAGACAGTAAGGACTGGGTAAGCTGCCTGTACTATAATTGCCCCAAATGGTATTTTATGTTGTTGAAAAAGGCTTGTTTTTCAAAGACAATAAAATTGGTACTGTTATGATCACTCTATTCATTGAACTATGGAGTAATTAAATGGGAATGGCCTTATACTGGAGAAAATTCTTAAAAGTTTTTGTATCGTACCTAGCTGTGTTTCTCATAGGTGGCAAGTTCTGTTGCTGGTAGTTACCTTCCTCTGAAAGGAATGCTGCTGCTGAATGCCTGGTCAAATTCACATCAAGCAGATGTTATCATCTTAGGAAAGTTCTGGAATGCAGTCTTTGCCATTTGAGCATTTCTTTTTTGATGACTGAAAGTGTGATTTTTTTTAAAAAAAAAATCAGGTTGGTTTTTTTTTTTATGATGATCGAATACAGTACAAGTTAAGAAAAACAACAAACCAAAACAAAAAACACACCTCATCCCCAGCCCCCTGCAACCTTGATGTTCCCTAGCTGAGATTTCAGGAAAATTACAACTGTATTCAAAGTAGGGCTTTATAATAAATGGAAATCCAGTTTCTCTGTAATTTTGATACCTAAGTGTCCTGGTTTGAGTGACACTAAGTTGATTGTTAGTGAGTATTTTTGCTTTATATAAACTGCTTGTGATTGTCACCATTGCCTTTTTTTTATAGAGGAACTCTAAATATATTAATTGAAGTTGATGAAGAAAAAGTATGATATTAGAAAAACATTATTGTAAGAAACATAAATGTGTTGTATTTTGTTGTGCAAATTTGTAGCCACACTGGCATGTTTAGATGTTGTAATTCAAGGTTTGTTTGTGTTTTCTATGTTAACAACCTGGGAGGTGGGACAGGTTTTATAATAACATAAAGAGTAAATAAATTTAAACAAGTAGATTCTTACTGGAAAGAACTAGATGTGGGAAATAAAGCAGATGCCTGAAGTTCTCAGAACTCTCTGCTCTGCCAATATATTTGTCATTTTATAGAAGCTTTATTGAACTATGATTTCTTTTGCTATTTAATTACATTAGATGCATAACGTAATACAGAAATGGTTGGAAATTGTTCTATTTTGGGGATTACCCCCCCCCCCGAGAAATCTATAGTAAGCTTCATTTAACAACTTGATATATTCTTATTTTAAGGAACAAGAAATGTATTACATTTCTTTTTAAAGTCTTTGTATTAGGTAAGAACTTTACCATTACACATTCAGATTATCTTTTTTAATGAATGCTTCTGGTAGCCAGACAGCTGTCTTTTGAAATTAATTAGCAGAAGTAATCTGGTAATATTGCAGTGACTCAAATTTGTACCTCAGCTTTTTCATTCTGTTTTTTGTACTTTCCAGGTACTCTCAGTTTTCTTCAGAATCTATATTTGAGAGTACTGGAGAGAAAACACGAAGCATTGTTTTGCCCAATAGTTGAAAAATATTAGTTACAAAAGATCCTAATTTGTCTCATCTCACAAAAGATAGTGTATTTCTTGAATAAACTGTAGTTCTGTGCATCTAACAGTTCAGAAATTACCTACTGAAACCTCTCTTAAAATTTGTCTTTAGCATCATTGTTTAAACTTAATTGATTTATTGTCTAGCCTTGGTTTTGTGTGTTTTACTAGCTAGTCTAAGAGCTTTTTGGCTCCCTGAAATGGGTCTATACCTATCAAAGGCATATTTGCTCCAAGTATCAAAAGGATAATAGGAAATATGTACGTTTATTTTATACATGTTTTAGTTGCAGAATAACAGTTTGTGAGTTCATGTGGTGTGCTGTAACACCACGATTTGGATTCTTCTGTTTTCTTCTTTTTTTTTTTTCAAGAGTGCAGTGAAATGAATGTATCTTGCATGTTAAAAGAATCTACTTTTATTTTCAGTGTGCTTTTAAAATGTCTGAAAATTCAAGTGACAGTGATTCATCTTGTGGCTGGACCGTCATCAATCATGAGGTACCCAATCCCAAATTAATAAAGTTCTGTCAGGTTAAGACTAGCCATATGCAGGAAAAAAGGTTTCTTCAACAGTTTGTTCATTTGAAATTAGATAAGATTAATATTTTAACCTGCTCTCCCCAAGCAGTGGACAAGGCAGCCCTAAGTGGCTTAGAAACTCAGAGGCTCTGCCTATTAGTGTGTTCCTTTCAGGAAACAGTACCTGAGATATTTCATTTGTAAGAGGAAAATAGGATATAATGGGAAGAGATCAGGGTATTGATCAGCTGTTTCTCCTTCACTGCACATTCCCCTATTTGCAGGTTATAATGAAAACCAGGGTAATTTGAAAGGTAAACCATTACAAGGTTGTTGTTGTACTCAGGTTTTGAAAGCTCAGTTCAGTTTCAAAAGCAAGAGATACAGTTTGTTGCTTATAAATGTCAGGCCATGGTTTCATTTCTGTTGGCAGCAAGGTGGTATTTAAGAGATAGTTAAAACTACTTTTCCTTGTTTTGAGTTGGATGACGAGTTGAGAATCCTGTTGCCAAAAGAGAAACAGGAAACTCACTCCAGTCCTCAAGATTATGTGGGGTGCAGGAGTGGACAGGCTGCTGAACGTTACAGACTTGTAGTAAAAGTGAAAGGATTTAGAAGTTGGCTACAACAGTTGGGTTACTCTGCTGTGAATTGCAGGATTTATTTTCATAATTGGGGTGGTTATTTTACAGTGTAACTGAAAGTGAGGTGTGCAGTTTAAAGAAATTGGTATAAGACAAGATTATGTGAAGGCAGAGATTTGTACAGCCAAAGCAAAACCGATTTCCGTCATGTAGAGGTTTTCTGTTCCCAGTTATTCCCTGATTAAAAGAAAATCATTCTGTTTAGGGTGGGAAAACACCAGTGTTTAAGAGCTCCCATTATTGGCACTCTCCTGACAACACAGCTTTGAATCTGAGAATGAAGAAAGCAGAAGGAATAGGGTGGCTATATAGCATTCACACATTTGTTATCCAGGGGAGGGGTGATGTTGGGAAAATGACTTAGGTATTTAGGAAATGAATAGAGCTAAGGATTAGACAAATTTGGAATACTATAGTATTACTTTCTCACATGTTACTGCAACCTGTATTAACAATGATGCAACAGAATCGGGTTTTGGATTTGTTTTGCCATTTGCAAAGGCGCTGAGTTAAGAGTAGCAAGAAATGGCAATTGGCTAGATGGTGATTGCAGAGAAGTGACAGCTCTGTGTGTTGAATTTAATGTTGGCTTTGGACGGGGAAGTGATGCTGTGTATTGTGGGACTACTGTTGAGAAAGGACTTCCTAATTTTGTGTAGGAGTGTAGTGAGGAGACAATATCCTTTCTCAGCCTGTCCGCTGTTGATGAAATGGAAGGATGCTGGATGTCTAGCAGTGTGAATGGGAGAGTTCAGACATCCACATCAGACTGCACATGTTTAAAAAAGGGATGGCTTACCTTGTACTCAGCTAGTCCAGTTTCTTGGTATTTTAGCTAAAATTTTAATCTTTTTTTTTTTTAAGCTGTATTCCTGGTGCTTGCCTTATCGTGGAGCTTGAGCAAACAAAGCTTTTGTAGTTAATTTTCTTCACAGCTGAAGAAACAAAATTGTTTTCTGGTGTAATAGAACCATTACTTGTCACATACTAAATCTATATAACTTTTTATAAAACCCAACTAAGCCAAAAACTTTAAATCAAATTGTATTTTCTTTCCTGAGATTTCAGTCAGATCTTAAAAACTTACTTATAATTGAGTGGCGAATTTCTGCAAAACATATGATTAAAATTGTGGAGTTTTTTGGCTACAAAAGTATCCCAAAATAGTTGTCAAATTACTAAAGGAGTTAATTTTCAAAGCATTTTAAGAAGGAACATAACTTTGTTGGATTCTACAGTGGGATTGTAGAGTGTATCTTATGCAAGTAAGAAGTACACTCTCCTCTTAAAAACAAAAGCCTACGTGTTTGCTTGAGTCCTGAAATGAGGCATCTGGGGAAACTGATCTGGAAGTATTACTACTACTGTAATTTCACACCTGCTGTTGCAAAAATAACTATCTCTGTTTACAAAAACAGCTCAAGTTATTTATGGATCAGGGTGACTTAGTATTTTTCATGTACCTTTTGCATGTTTATAGTTTTCTAACAACCTTGCTTATGTTCCATCAGTTCTTCTAAACAAAAATTACAACACGAAGATTAAATATTTAGAATTGTAAACCATATTGCTTGCCTTTACTCCCTGCAGTCTCCGAGAATTGTTTATCTTCAGTTCCCATTTTGCTTTAAGATTGTTGGGGACTGGCAGCTGACTAATAACTAAGGCTCCTTTCTGGATTAAAGATGGAAATCCAATTTAGAGATTGTACAAATATTTGTTTTGCTGATCTCAGAGATGTACTATTAAAACAGCCATTCAAATTTACTGATGGGAACTGAGATGGAGTGGAGTTGTACATACTTTTTTCCTGCTAGTAGTACTTACTAGTACTTCATTAGTAATTTGTGATGGTACTTTTGAAGTTCCCTTTTGGGGAGGGTGTGTGTATTTACGTACAATACATGGCCATGTGTGCGAGAATTAGATACCATAGTCAAAAGTAATTTGACAACCTCCTCTGTTTCCTTAAGTTATATTTTAAAAATAGCTCTTGTAAAGCTAATAGCAAAGAGTTATTTGAAATACTTAGCATGTTTTTTAATTAATGCCTAAATTGTGGTTTGTGTTTTGGTATTTTTTGTGGTTTGTTTTTTTTGTGAGTGGTTGGTCATTGGTTTTGTGTGTGGGGTTTGGTTTGTGTTTGTTGGGGGTTTTTTGTTTTGTTTTTGTTTCGTTTTTTGTGGTGTGGTTTGTTTTGTTTTTTTTTTCTTTTTAGTTTTTGTGTGTGTGTTTTGTTTGTTTGGTTTGGTTTGTTTGGTTTTTTTCCTAGAATTGTCCTCCTCTGCCTTTTTTCTGTCATGGTCATAAGTATTACACACTGATAGTTGTTTCCCTCTAGTTAATTACTTGGTATTTCTCCTGCTTTGCTTTTCTTAAAATTGTCTTCAGTATTAAGAGTTACTATTATTCTCTTCTGTTTTTATTATTAATGTTCTGTTTGCTTTGTAACCCTTTCCTTCTGCTTTACTGATGGAAACTCCAATAACTGTAATTTTAATTTAAAATTCAACTCCAGGGTTCTGACATAGAGACAGTGACTTCAGAAAATGGAAGCACAAATGATAACCATGAGTTTGTTTCAGAAGAATATGTTTCTTTGCAAGAAGAGGAGCAGCCAATTGATTTGCAAGGTAAGATATTAAAAGAGGAGCAAGTCCATAAAATAGGTAAGTAGCTGTTGTAAAAATACTAAATTTGTGACAATGCTGCTGGGGTTTGTATACTTTGTAGGTCTCTGTCAAAGTATTTGCTTTGTTGGCTTTATGAAAAATACTTTGTCATCAACTTCATTAAAGTTGTTTGTTTTTTTTCCTTGAAATAGATGAAATTAGTAGAATGTCTTTCATTTTGTCAACACTTTACACGTGTTATAGAATGGTATGTACTGGTGTCGTTGGAAGATAGTTTATAGACGAGCTATTGATAAAAGAATCATTCCTTAATAATGGCATAGATGAAATAAGTCATTTGGAAGGAACCATCAATGCTTTTATACCTAAAAAAATAGGATAACACAGCGTTACAGTGTTTTCTTGAGTTGGAAGTGTAAATTTGGTGCATATTAATATAATGAAAATCCTTCTGCTAATTTTAATTACTAAATTTAACACTCTATCTTTAAATATTGGTATAAGAACGCAGACAAAACAGGTTCAGCCTGCAGGTGACTAAATGGGAGTTTGGCTGCGTTTCCGAATTCATAACCTCTCCTTGTGGAAGCAGGACTAGACAATCAAACTCCAATGACTATCTGGAAAATATTTTAATTATCTCATCATACTGTGGTATCAACTTACATTATAGTGTTTTTTTTTAATCTGTGCTTTTCATTTATAGGTTAATTGCATTGTGATTGATATAAGCATTTGAATTTAAGTATCCTTCAAAACTGTGTGTTACATAATGACAAATTGGATTCTAATGTTTGTTAGAGGGATGTGAAAAATGAGAGTTAGTATATTTTTAGAAAACCTTCCTTGATATGAGTAGATAATAGAAATCTGTCACAGTCATATATACTTGAATATTATATGGGAGTGGACGTAATTTGTGGGTACTGATTTTAATCCCTTGTTTGTTTGTTTTCCTCCTTTTATTTATATAGCTCAGTGCAATGATGATGGAGAGATACCAGTGGTAGAAAATACTCTCTCTGCTTTTGAAGAAACTGAGACAGTTCCAGAGGTAAATTATGTTACTCAGAAGCTTCCATAGGCACTATCTGACAATGCCGAGCAATATTTTGAAAGCATTAAAATAAAGATACTGATTTTTCCCTTTTCTTAAAGCATTAAGAATTCTTGCTATTTTTAAAAAAGTTACTTTATATTGTATGTATCTGAATAATTTTTATGTTGTCCATTTCCCTAGGGAAATAAAGAAAAAATCCCTGATGATGGGTCCTGCATTGGAACTGTTAGTGATGATTCTGACATTGTTACACTTGAAGCTCCAAAACCAGAGGAAACTCAAAGTCAGGAGGAAACTCCAGCTGATGGTGAAGAAGCTCGAAGTTCAGAGGATTTTAACATGGGTTCCTCCTCTAGTAGTCAATATGCATTTTCCCATCTAGAAACTGGTAAGAGCAATAAATTACTAAGGAACTGTGTGCAGAAATGTCACCGGGGAAAAAAAAAAATGGAGAGAATTCTTTGCTTAAGGAACCTTCTTTGTGGAGAGGGGGGAAAAAAAGAGTTTTTCAGTGTTCAGTACTTGTCCCAGTATTTGCAGTCTCAGGACAACTGTAGTTGCCCTAACTCTAAAACTTTGTCCAGATATATGTCTGCAGTCCTTTTATTTGAAAGTCTTCTCTCCCATTAGGACTTCTCTTTTTTAAGTAGAGCATATTTTTGGAAATTAGAGTTAGTTAGTAGAGTAACTTTAAGTTTTCTCTTGGCAGAAGTATGCAGAAGGAAGGATTTTAATATTTTGTGAACTGAAAGCAAATACCCAACAAACCCAACCAAAAAAACCATTACTGTTGTGTTATTCTTCTCTAGTCTTCCTTTTTAATTCTGTTTAGCTGCTTATTTGTAATCTTTTCTGTTCTCTTTATTCTGTATAACACTCTTGTGTTACTGAATTTTACTTTGCAAAGTGAATTTATTAAAATGGAATGAGAAAATGACAGCTTAGTGTCTAATTTAGGACCAGTGGTTGATGATTTGTAACAAAGCGGTCACATTCTTTGTCTTCTGGATGACTTGACTTACTACTTAATTTAAAATTGAGTTGACTTTCTTTTTTCTTTTAGGGCTGAGTTCTAAAAATGCCTCTTGTTTGTTTTTGTTTTGTTTTTGTACACAAAAGTCAGTTGGCTGGAGAAGCTGAGGAAGATTCCTGGTTGTGTAAGGGGATGGGGCAATGAGGTGAAAGAGCATGTGTCTCGCAGTCTCCCTTTCCAAGGTGGTGTGATTAAATTTGATCAGCTTGTGTAAAGCTGATTGCTTATGGCTTGCATGGAGTGTTCTTAAAATTATCATTAGCAACCTGACTTGATCTCATAGTAGCGATCTTCTGAACAGGTGCTGAAAGCCAGGCTTCACTGAAGAATTTGGCTAAGCTGACAGTGGCTTTATTTGCTTTTTTGAAAAATGTTAAATTTGCGTGTAAATTTGGAATGGGCATTAGTAAGCTTTGGGATACATTTTTTAATGTATATGCTTGATCATTTAAATGAATGTTTCTTCTTGCATTCCAAATCTATGGTGAGTGGCAAAAAGAATTTCTTCCTTCTAACATAAGCTGATTGCAGCATGGTCTTGGGTGCTGTGCATTTTAGTGACCAACTATTACAGAAAATGTCTGGAGTGCTTTGTCATTTATTTTAAATGCCAAAGTTTTAGCAGACAGAATTTTCATGTTGCTTTTTGGCAATGGAAATCTTTACTGTCTGCTTCTTGTTGAGGTTTTCTCTTGTGTTGGAAAAGGATGAACTTCAGCTGTTTACTAATGTAGATAATAAAATGTTCTACAAGGATTTTCTGCCACTTGTACTTGCAAACCAATTCCTATTTAGGCTGTCTTCGCCATGCAACCCAAAGTGTTTTTGATAACACTTCATGAATGAAGTTAACTAGCAGAGTGCTCATGTACTGAAGTGAACTGCATCTAGGCTTGAGTCGTGTCTCTGCAGGAATGGCAAAGTCACATTCTTAACTGACATTGATATTTCATCTGGTTTCTGGTGTAAGTTTGAGCTTCAGAGTCATAGCAGAAGCTAGAATTTTTGACTGCTATTATGGTCACACTTAGTTTCGTTTACCCTTTTAAACCTGTGAGTGTTAAGAGTGCAGCTTTGCACTGAATTCTTAAAGCAGCTGTAAGACAGTGTCTTTTTTTGCCTGAAAGTGTCATACTGTTGACAGCTTGCCAGTAAGTGCCTGTGAATGGCTTCAAGTGTCTCATAGCTTTTTCTCTTTGCTTTCTGATTGTTGTGTGCTTTGTTTTGTTTTGTTTTCCTCTTATGTCCTGGGTTGTGTGGGTTTTTTTTTGTTTGAGTTTTTTTCCTGTTTATTGCTGTCCAGCATATATCAAAGAATTTCCTGTTTGGCTAGAAGCAGCTTGTTCCTTAACCACTTTTGTATTCCAGATATGGAAGCTTCACTGGTTGTTGATAAAAACAAACCTAAAAAACTCAAATAAGCAAAGTAACACCTGTCTTATTATGTCCTCTATAATCCTTTTATGATGTCTGACCTCCACGTTCTAGGAAAAGTACCTCTCCTGATTAATTTCTGAATGCTTGTCTTTATTGCCCAGGCCTGGGAAAGTATGCATCTGCCTGAAGGACTGTTTCAAAGATAGTGTCCTTTTCTGGCAAGCTGCATAAACTCATTTAAGAATCTGCATGTGAAGTAGCTGTTTAGGTGGCTTGTCTTCATTGCAAGGGCTGCTTGCTCGGCATGGCTTGGCTGTCTAAAATGGTTCTTTTTAGTAGGAGAGGGAGTTATCTTTGTTAGCTGACTTTGCTTGTCCATAGAATCAGAAATTAGACGTGTATAGGTAATCTTTTTCTGAGATTGATGCAGTCATTTCTATTAAGTTGGAATTTAAGTGAAGAATCTTAATTGGTAATGCTTTTCATAGCAGGTGGCTGCCAGCAGTGCTTGGCATCGTCGTCCATTCAGTGATGCACGCATGGCTTTGCTCAAATAAATGTTTTTCAGTTGTGAAACATTCAAGGACAGGAACTCTGTATTTCTGTTTTTGCACTTGAGTGATGATCTCTGATACGAGAATGAAGAATCCTATTTCTAGAAGGGGCATTAGCATTGAAGGGACCAGTCTCTCTTCAGTGGTGCCCTGTGATAGGACGAGAGGTAATGGTAGGAAGGTGAAATATGGGAAGTTTCACCTCAACATGAGGAAAAACTTCTTCGCTGGGAGTGACAGAGCCTGGAACAGGCTGCCCAGAGAGGTTGTGGAGTCTCCTTCGCTAGAGACTTTCAAAACCTGCCTGGATCTGTTCCTGTGTGGCCTGCCCTGGGTGTTCCTGCATTGGCAGGGGGGTTGGACTCGATGATCTCCAGTGGTCCCTTCCAACCCCTACCATTCTATGATTGTGTAGTTGCAGGCATCAAACGTAGTGTCCGAGTGGGAGCACTTTGTCACATGCTGGAGGCTTCACTGATCACACTGAATCCATTTCAGGCATGTGAATTAGGTATATGAACATGGGTATTTGAAAGCTGCTTTTTCACCCTGCTGCTGATTCTCCTTGATATCTGCCTTATGTGTCAAAATTATGCTTTTGAAGAAGGGAGATTAAATTACCATTACCTATATACTGGATTATATAAACTTATTTATAGTACATGCAACAAGCATTTGTGCCGGTAATAGCAACAAGCAATTGCAGCTCTTATTTTCCTAGTTAAAATACAGGGTTTTTGGCCATAGGAATGTGAACGTACAAATGGTATCATAAATACCATTTTACAAAAATGCTGTACAAGGTATATTTTATGGTCAAAATTTGCTCTCTTATCTCAAATCTTGGCCAGTTTCAATCTTCTGAAAGATCAGTCAAGCAGTAGAAACTTTTTGGATCTGGAGTGTTAGGGGGGGATGTAGAAGCACGTGTGTGATTCTTTTCCTGTGCCATAGTGGTTGAAAATGGCTCTTTGCGAAAGATGGCTAAAGGTTTTAGTAGGTGGTATATGGTACATATTAAAAGTAAACAAAATCACATATTTAAATAAATTTGCAATGCAAAGCTTTGGATATTTATAACACCTACATTAATCAAACTTTAATATCGTTTTGTCTGCAGCTCAATGTAGATCATAGAATGATTTTTTTTGTGTGAGAATATAGAAAAATCACGCCTGTCTTATAGGAGCCTTTCTTTTAGCAAGCCTTTGTGTTGCTCTTTTATTACAAAAAACTGAATTCTTAACCTTTCTACTTCACAGAATTTGCCGAGGTAGTACATGTAGATGCTTTAAGAGGCAGGATTGTCTAAAAGAAACTTTCTAATGAGTAAATGCTAAGGTATGGGGAACTGCTGTACAGTTTTTTGTTCACGCTATCTTGATTCTCTCTACCTTTTAAAAAATTAATAAAATAAAAATTCTCAATGTGATAGTATATGTTGGATATTATGAAAAGAATGCTTGATCTCAAAAGTTAAAAATTAATGTTCTCTACAATAAATAACTATATTTTGCATAAATATGGTGGATTTTGGTGCATAAATTGATTTATGTTTTTTTAAAGCACCAATTACTGCATTTTAAAGGCTGTTCTGTGTTGGTTTTCAGTTTTTTCGTCTCAGGCCAGCAACGATGAATCGAGTAGTGATGAAACTAGCAGCCAGTCCAGTCCCACAGTAAGAAAACGTCGGGCTAAGAAGAGGCTGATCTCTGGCTCAGAGGGTGACGGGGGCGGGTCACCACCTGAACCCGAGTCTGAACCTGCCAGAGAAGAGCAGCACAAACACCAGTTCAGTAGTGGCCTTAACAGGTGCATCATACTTGCTTTGGTGATTGCCATCAGCATGGGCTTTGGACACTTCTATGGTGAGTCTAGAGAAAATCAACAGCTTTCATAACAAATATTGTCGTCTTATGACTGATTGGTTTGTTTTTTTTTTATCTTGTTCTCTGTGAACTTTCTAAACCTAAAAATGAGAAAAAGCAGCTCCTAATGTATGGATAATATAGGGAAACACTTCAGCAGTGCAATTGTGTTTAATATCCACTACTTTAAAATTAAAGTAAATAAAAATAAATCAATTTTTGCATGCCCTTCTAGACAGAAATTTCTTGTTCTCACAATGCAGTGCAAACCCTTCATTTTTCACAGATTTTCTTTTGAAATAAATTTGTGGTAGTGCTTACCATTCCTGAGAGCACTCAGAGTTATTTCAGGCTTTTGTTCCATATGTACTCATCTGGTGAATATAACAGCAAAGTATATTTTTAACAGGGGTTAATAGTATGAATATTTTTCTCTCTCTGGTAGAGAAAAATACACTGCAGTTGTCCTTGCAGTTCCAGAGGTGTTTAGGGAGTCCAGGATAACAGCAATTTTTTTGTGTTCAGTGCATTGCCTAAAGTTAAGCATTACACAGATTGTTACTGTATTTAACAAAACAGCAAAACTCATTCCAGACCTAATCGATGTAGTACAGGCCTGATCTTCTAAGATACACATCTTATGATAAAAATGTTACTTATTTTTAATCTTAATTTTTCTTGAGTAATTTTAGTTTTATATGAAAATGTGCCTTCATAAGAAGACTTGTGATGCAGTTTGAGTCTAAGGGGATAGGAGGGTTTGATTTTGACCAATTGTTATAAAATAAATTTTTACATTTATTTTGAGATTTATAGTAATTTTCACTTGACCTTGATTATTTTTTTTGTATTTTTTTCCCCTCCCCCCTCTTCCTTCTCAGGTAAACCTGAAGGTAAGAGTCATGAGTGATGTATTGTGGATACTGTGCTTGCATTCAGGTTTACTTTTTGAAGTGTGTCTATGTATATACACACATCCATATATGTATGCATAATTATATTAAAATAAGCAAATAATTACAGTCTCGGGAATCACTAGAGAATGACTAATCCAGCCATGTAAAATATTTTGGATTTGGCAGCTGCAGCTAGTAGTAGCTGGTGTAAAAAATGATCGATGTATATCGGCATGCTAGAAGCAGAGAGGAGCACAGTGACTGCACCAATCTTTGATAGTACTTTGTGCTGGTAACTTGAGATTTCAGTTCTGTTAATCTTTTCCTGCATTTAAATTTGGGTTAATGATAAATACTAGCCTTTTAAAGAACTTTGAGATCCACGGTTGAGAAATACATTTTGGGATATACTCAGGGTTGTACCTTTATTAAGGGATTCACTTTTATTTGTGCATTCCTTGAATCTGTGCTTCTAAATAGTGTTATCAGTGATGACAACGTGCTCAGCAGGAAAAAAGGCAACTCTGTGTGGCTTTAGTGTTTCCTTCTTAAAGTGAAAGTTTTTCTTTATGGGATAACTGTTCTTTCCACCACTAGAAAGGAAATCAAACTCTGCTTTCCATCTTCCTGTTATTTGTGTTTGGTTTTCTTTGTTGTGGTTTTTTTAAGGACAAACTTGCAAAGAGAGATCCATCTTCCTAGATGACTACTTTACATTTTTATGATTCAGCTTGGAATGAATGTTTTCCACAGTGGTCTTCTAAATGCTAGGCTAATTGTCATTAAGAGGATTGGAAAGGGATACTTTTTATTAAATTACTTCTTAATTACTTTTTTTTTCTCTATCAGGATAGTGTTTTCACTGTTTAACTGCACTTCGAGGACCCCTTTGGCTTTTAAAGATGTAGAAAGCAACTAGGATTATGTTTTAATCTAGAACTGTAGCCTAATTGGTATTAAGATCAGTTAGCTGGCTTGATGGTACTCTAGGAAGGAGATTGGAAAGACAACAAGCTTTCCAGGAAAATGGGTAACTGGAAAAGCTAAAGTTAGGAAGCCCTTGCCAGAATGTCTTCTGTTGGACGTTCAGATTTTTCACTTCAACTAAAATTTGCAAAAGGAATATTGCTGTAATGCTAGGGATTTGGATAGACTACTTAAAGATTCTGAAGGATACTGTGACTTTGAGTACCAGATGGAAACACAAACTAGTGAAGAATGGCACCTCATTATGTGCAGTTTCAGTATCTTTGCTACCCTTTCTGTGTTGCTAAATTTAAATTTTGCTTACATTATTTAAATTATGATTCTTGATAAGGAGAGAAACAGATTGAAGTGTGTTTCTGTAATTCAGGTTCCTCTTAACATGAACCATTTACACTATGATCACTTTTTAGATGCAGTCTTCAGATTCTTAGGATAAATGGACTTCTTCAAAAGTATCTATAAAACATAAATATGAAACCCAAATTTACTTTCAGTATACCCAAATTTACTTATGCAAAGATCTGTATTTTCAACAAGTGTTTTAGGACTCTGCAGGCTTGGTCATAGCTGTAAAAATGCTGCTTTCTATTGGCTGAATTGAACTTATGGAGGCTCAATTTGGCTTAACAGAGCACTGTGTGGTTTCAAGTTTATACTTGGAGTACACTAAATAGAAATTGAGAGCATGAAAAACTCTTTAGTGTGATAGTATTTATAGAATTTCTTCTCATTATTAATACATCTCCCCCTGCCTTTAATACAGAAATAAACCCTGCATATGCTGCATTGGTTTTGAAAGAAATACCTAAAACTTGCTGTTGTCATCTGCTGCAGTCAATTCAAGAGAATCTTAAAAGGCAAGAAATAAAAATTCCATCAGTGTGAGGATTTACAGGACATGTGTGTATTCAGGGAAGTACCAGTAAAGAAGTTTTACTTGGCAGAAAAATTGGTGGCTAGTACAATGAGGGTATTTTTTTCAGAAAAAAATAGTGTGTCTCAGCCTTTATCTAACAACTGAAAGATAGGAGATTTGCTTCCTCTTCTGCCTTCACTGGATAAGAATGACAAGATAGGACCTGCAAATACTTGCTGCTTTGTGAGCAGTATGTGATAATTGTGTTTCTGCATGAAAGCTTAAGTACTGTGCTAGCAGACTCTTATTCATGTAACTTAACAGTAAAAGTTGTTCTGAAATGGCTAATGCATGGGCTGTTACTGTTTTCCTTTTATCCTGGGTGGCTTGCATGTTGATTAAAAAAAAAGACCAAAAAAAAGTCACACGTACCCTTTCCTTTCATAACTTTTGCTGTTTTGTATCTAACTCATTTCTCTGTAGTGTTCAAAATTCCTTTATTTATTATCGTTATTATTATCATCAGTGAATTTTTGGATCTATTTGAGAAATTATTTATCATTGGAAGAAACAGAATCAGTATGTAATGATCTGGTTTTATTATCTTTTTTTACAGCTAAACTGTTACTAGTAAGTAATGGGCAGAAATTGCAAGATAAGAATGCTTTTGAATTTGCAGAGACATTGAAGATGATATTGAGGTTCATCTGTTCCTCTAACTACTTGATGCAAGTCAGACTATCAAAAGTGAGGGTTTTTTTATCTTTGTAGGTACCATACAGGTCCAGAAGCATCAGCAATTGGTGACAAAGACACGTGAATTGAAAGATGACCTTTACCAGTGCCAACAAGAGCAAGGAGATAAAATGCATCATAAAGTAGGGGTAGGTATGAGTTTAGCTGGAAGTAATTCTGTTATCCTGTCCTTATGCGTGTAATTTACACAAAGTGAAATTATTACATAAATCCTTTACTTTTTTTTTACTAAGTTCTTTGTGAGAATATTATTTTTCTTTCCCCTGAACTCTTCACAAAGATACTGTCTTTTGATAAAATTCATAATGAGAATGTGTTTTAAACATATTTGGTTCTGTTTGTGTAGTCTAGGAGTTATCTGGACACAGAGACTGTCTTTCCCTGTGACATAATGCCAGGTTGTCATTAATGAAGACAGCTGAAGTAGAACATGCTAATAAAAACCTATTATAGATTGAACCAACAGGTTTTGTGAATTTGCTTTCTAAATTGTCAGTGGTTATTAATTTTTTTTGAATACTTAACTTGTACTTTTTCTGTTTTACTGTTAGATTATTCAGAGAGAAGATTAGGGAGTGCTTTGTATGTGCATGTCTGTTTCTGTAGGTTTCTTTGTTTTGATTTTTTTTTTTATAATTTTTTCTTATGTTGCTGATAGCAGCATCTATACATAATTCAGTATGTTTAGATCTAGAGTTTGTCAAGGATTTCCAGAGACTGGGAAGGACCTTTTGTGTTAGGATATAATGACATGAACATGTATTTTCAGCAACAAATTTGGTTCAAAATAATTTTCTGAATTTCATCCCCAGTTGTTGAATGCTCCTGCTTTTGCTAATGTGTTTGATTTTGTCATCTGTAAACCTAGTTTGCTGAACATAAACAAACCGTAAACGTGCACACTATCCTTTTGTTTTAAGATGATATGGTTCTTGTAGCCAGTTCACTATTCTTCAGCTAGTTAAACCAATACAAGAAAGGGGTGATGACCTCTGGTTGACAGAGGGAGCCTCTGACCTAGTCGTTGTTGCCAGAAAGAAAAAGTGTTGGCGTGTTTCTCTGAGATAAACTAGCTCTATTTTTGTACCTTGCTGCAAAGTGTAGCTGGATCCAAAATAAGTAAACTCTGTCTGGCTACCATTGTCTTTCATCTTTCTAGCTGAAACTGTAACGATTCAAATTGTTGCGTTTATTGCTTGTTTTCTTTTTTTTGTATTAGTCACTCAAGGGAGATCTTGCCACATGCTTGACCTCCACTGAGGTGGAGAAGAAATCCTTTGAATCTCAAAAGAAAAGTCTTGCTGCAGAAAATCAGCACCTAAGAGAATCTCTAGATAAGGAAGAAAAAGCTTTGGCCTCACTTCAGGAAGAATTAAGGAAGCTAAGACAACAAATTAGAAACTTAGAAGATAAAGGTACTAGCACTGAGTCTATTGTAATGGAAAATCAAAAACTAAGGGAACATTTGGAAGAGGAAAAGCAAAGAAACCACAACTTTCTTAGGCAAAAGGAAACGCTCTTTGCAGAGGCACAGATGTTAAGGAGAGAGCTGGACAAAGAACGTCATATTACAGAAGCTCTGAAAAAAGAACTGGAACAGTTAAGTTCTCGTCAAACACCTGACAGTGCTAATAATGGTGATGCTTTAAGAGAAAATCAAGAAATAGAAACTCTGAGAGGAAGACTAGTGGAATTAGAAAAAAAGCTAAACTTTGAGCAACAACGCTCTGATTTGTGGGAGAAGCTGTATGTTGAGGCAAAAGACCAAACTGAAAAACAAGAAATTAATGATAGGGGACAAAAGAAAGGTGCTAAAGGGCAAAGTAAGACTAAAAAGAAATCAAAGGAATCATTCTTTGGTTCAGTTAAAGAAACTTTTGATGCTATGAAAAATTCCACAAAAGAGTTTGTAAGGCACCATAAAGAAAAGATTAAGCAAGCTAAAGAAGCAGTGAAGGAAAACCTGAAAAAGTTCTCAGATTCTGTAAAGTCTACGTTCAGACACTTCAAAGATACCACAAAAAACATCTTTGATGAAAAGGAGAAGAAGTCAAATGACAGAAGACACGAGGCAAACAAGAAAGCCCGAACGTTTTACCGAGAGCACAACTCTTATGAGAATCTGAAGCACGTGCATTACAAGGGACCCAACCTGCCAAAAGAATTCCAGGATGGAAGACAACATCAGTTTACAACCTTTGAAAAAGATACGGATTCCCGGAAATGTTTCAACGATCCTTTGTGTAATAGAAAACATCAGTTTGTCCTAAAGGGCTGCTCTGGCATTTTTGAATGTGCTCATCAAGAATTCATTAGTCTCTTCAACAGAGAATCAGATCCTATCAGGGTGGACGAATTTAATCGGCTAATGAGAAAGTATTTGCAACAAGTCGTGCAGAACTTTCATCACTGGAGAGAACTAGAGAACTTCATCAATCAATTTTTTCATAACGGGGTATTTATACATGACCAGATGCTGTTCACTGATTTTGTTAATGATATCAAGGATTACCTGGAAGACATGAAGGAATACCAAAATAATAATGAAAAGGTTTTTGAGGATTTGGACAAATACATCTACAGATACTACTTCCATTATGATAATGCACCTCAGTATGGACCCAGGTTTGTTTCCATGTTTCGTGAACTTGTTAACACAATGAAGTAGTCTTTGTAAAGACAACTAGTGTCCTTGTTCTAATAGGTGGTCTTCTAGCATGTATGTATATGCCTCTGTATATGTGTGTGTATTTATATATATATATATAAATAAAAAACATAATAGAAGACTTTCTGAAGGACTCAGTGGAAATTCTGGATGGTTATACAAAGTGGATCTGTAGTGCATTATATATAAATTTTGTGTGTGAGATGTTAGTTTGTGAGGCGCTACAGACCCACTGCGCGTGGCACAAACTTTTTACTGAGTTCTTTAGAAAACTGTGTAACTGCAAGTAGAATTACTTTAGACTAAACAGCTATGATTGCCTATCTGATAGAATTAATAACTATCTCAGAAGCAGCATTAACTAGGACTTCCTTCTTGTTCTTCCCCGAATGAGAAGGCTTTTGGATATATTTGAGCAAAGTCCTGTTCTGGCAGGTGTATTCCCTGCTGGCTTTTCAGGAATTTCACTGCTCTTTTGTAGCTTAGTATAATACTGCAGCAGTCTGTATGCCCAGAGCAGATATACTCAAATAGCAGGCTTCAGTTCAGATCCTCACCCTGACTACATTTGGTTGAGCCTTGCTTACAAAGGTCCTTGATGTGAATTTTTTCCTATGCTACTTCCCTGCATCTAGTGGTATTCTAGGGGTTTCCACAGAGCAGCTGTGGTGTGCTGCCTGATTGGCCTGATGGAGCTAGATAGAGCAGACTCTTCCTACTGCAGACTTCGGTGAAAGAAAACTAAACAAGCAGCCTTAATATATTGTGTGGAACTTGCTCTTTCTGCAACACTTTGTGAGCTTTAATATCATTGCTGTTACAAAGTTAGCACAAGAGACTATATAGCCAATGTTTATTCTGCAAGGAAAAAAGTGAGATATTAACTAATTTTTAATACACAAGAAGTTGTCCTTGTAGCCATAACAGAACTTCTCCTTCTGTTGGTATGCAGTGCAAAGCGTATTTACTGTTTAGATCAAGGTGCAGTTCTTGAGTCGTTTCTCTTTTGGACTTACATTGTTTATTATGTCATGTGCTTTATCGCAGCAGGAAGTTTGAATGCTTAACTACTTTGGGATTACTAAATATGACGAGGTGGTACTTTTCCTTTATAAGTTGAAGCATGGGGATGATACTTCCTATCATCAGCTGCCAAGTTGGCAAACAAATGACATAATTTATTTTTTTAT
>WUAM01000431.1:75788675-75807148 GCA_024336885.1 Actenoides hombroni | reverse complement strand
AACAAATGACATAATTTATTTTTTTATTGATAATCCAAGTACTTATTACTAATTTATTATTTAATTAAAAATTTGAAGTTAACTTTAATAATTTTTGAGCATTTGAATTCAGTTTGCAGAAAAACAGAAATTCAAAATCATGTATTGACAGTATTCATAAGATGTTTGCATGATACTGAGGATGAAAATAACTGTAGTTTCTCAGGCTATAGGTGCTAGCCATGTGATAACATGTAGTGCAGGGGGACTGTTTACATCAGAAACTGCAACAGGTGAGCAATAGTGTTTTGTCAGTGCTGCCTCTCACTGTATAACTGCACTTATTGTACATGTAAGCCTTTGAAGTACCCATGTTTAGACAAAGCATGCTTTCCTAAGGGTCTGTAAAGTTTTTATTATTTTTATAGGGGATGATAAAATAGAATAGCTGAAAAACAGACTGAGACTTCACTCAAGCAGCACAGTAGGGACAATCAAACAGCTGTTTATGTAGCTTTATTCTAAAAAATAACTTTGGGCAACCAGCTGCAGAGTATTTTTTATTTTTAGAAAGGATTGATTTTTAAATATACCATCTTATTGATGATTTAATCCCACCCTCCAGTTCCTTGTAAGAGAAAGGACTAAATACTAATTTTGTTTTCTTTTCAGTCAACCTCAGCATGTTAAAAGCTGTTCCAGACAATGTAATTGTTTCAAAATGGTTTTAGATCTGCTTTTGTAAAAGTAGTAATATGCTTTCGTTTACTCCTTGCAGTCGACCTAAAAGGCCTTCTTTTACACAAACGGAGAATTCCAGACATGAAAGACAAGCTCAGAAGTACCCCCACCGTACTAAAAGAGAAGGTAAATGGCATAAACACGGTCGCACTAATGGAAGACACATGGCAAACCTTGAAATAGAATTGGGGCAATTACCCTTTGATCCAAAATATTGAGTAATTTATGTCAAAAACAAAATTAGAATTCACATCCTCTCTGGAAAGTCATTGTTTTTCAACAAAGCAGCAGGATGCAGGCTTTTTCTCTGAACAGTATGATTTTTACACTTTTTTGTTAAAAGGCCAGGCTTTCCACTTTGCATATTCTGTACTGTTGCTTTAACCATTCTTTGGAAGAGATGAGTTTGTGTGCCAGCAGTATCATTGCAGAAACTAGGCATGCAATGACTTGTGTATGAAAAATATGCTTAATTGCATTCCATTAGTGTAGTTCAAGCTTGAGTCATGCATAAAGTACCAATAATTAACTCCAATGTTTGACATTTGACATACTACCTTCATCTCATCATTCAAAAAATAGGTCTGCATTATGGTAATGTATTTGTTAGTGTTTTGTAATCTTACACTTGCTTCTCGTCTTGGGGTTGGGGGGGAGAGGTTCAAGAGACTGTTGAATTGTGAAGAATTTGCTGTGCTGCATTCTAATCTGCTTGCTGATTTAAGCACTTGAAATGTTTCGCATATCTGCGTATTCTCTAAGAAAAATAAAGAGACATTGTGGATAAAAGTCTTTATTTATAAAACAAACTTAGCATAGCTGTACAGTTCTATAAAAGTGGTCCAAGTCTTGTCTTATTTCTTACTGTTTAAGTAGTCACACGGTAACTTTGGTTTTCCTGATGTTTTCTAGTGTTGTAAGGTAGGTCAACAGAACACCCCCATCCTGCCATACTGCTACTGAAGTTGCCTTCAGGAATAGGTTTATGTGCTTCCAGACAGCCCGTGGCTGCTTAATCAGACTTCCCCAATTGACTTACCCAGTTTGACTCACTTTTCTGCAGTACAAGATCTAAGTGTAGCACTGCCACGCAAAAATGATC
Source organism: Actenoides hombroni (assembly GCA_024336885.1). Classification (NCBI taxonomy): domain Eukaryota; kingdom Metazoa; phylum Chordata; class Aves; order Coraciiformes; family Alcedinidae; genus Actenoides; species Actenoides hombroni. The sequence goes on along the minus strand of WUAM01000431.1, from coordinate 75,805,326 downwards.
TCATTAAAGTCTAGAAACTTATCTTCAGATGTGATTCATTTCAGGTTTTTTTTCTGTAGACGTAGATGTGGCTTCCAACTCGTCCTTGAGGTACATGAGTGTGAAAGACAGTGGCTGTTTTTTCATAGCCCCTTAAAGCTAGAAATGGTGATACTTCCTGTAAATGAACATACATTAGTTTTCACAGTCAGAAAGTGTAGCTGGGAGCACCACAACAGTGTTCCAAAGTCTTCTGAAAACTATCGGTACAATTGTCCCCTGGAAGTTTTATCCTCTATTTTAGGAAAGACTGCTAAAAAAAGATGTACCTATCCTGTTTGATCCTGTTTGGAGTGGATTTTCACCAGACACCTTTGTTTGAGTACATGGACTTCATAAAAGAACTGAGGGGAAAAGGTACTCTGACTCCAGGCATTTTTGCTTCTTGTTGTTGCTTACTTAGAAGTGTATAGTTCTGGGAACAGACAGCACTTTTGTTTTAATATAGCTTGAGGAGAATTCCATAAAACATTGCTTTATGGCATGTAGAATTTGCACAGAGGATAAGGGCATATCTGAATGTTAGGTATGTATCTCTGGGATAGTATCTATATTATATTATGGGGTAGAGAGTTCAATATTAATTTAAGCTGTGGACAACAATTCAAAAAAATCTTACCTATAACTCTCCCCCAATTTATTTTGAAACTTGACCTCAAAACTAGTTTTCCATCTTGCAGTTACCATACCTGTTCTAGCACACTGAAGAAGATCAAGTGACTGGGTAATAACGTATCATTGTAAAACTCCTTATTAAGCCAGCCAAGTGGATTAGAGTAAAATACATCTGCTTCATCAGTATAGCTCCCATTTCCAGTTAGGTCTGGGGGACACTGAAGGAATCGCATTTTTAGAGGACAGTGAACGTGACTAAAGAGAGAAACAAAAAAAATACTTCAGGATAAACTGACCAGTATCTAAGATTTTAAATGACTTATTGCTTAAGATACCTCAGTCAAACTCAAAACTGAGCCATTAGGTTCCCCCCCCTTCCCCAGAATCATATTTTCTTCCCTTCTGTACTTCATATGAAATCACAAGTAGAATATGTGGATTCATCTCCAAGCTGCTGTGCCTATGTTGTTAGTTCACGGAAAGCAGATTTATCATAACAAAAATACCATCTGTGTAACGTCACTTTCTTAAAAAGGTACCTTCCCATATCAGCTTTGCTGTTTGTATCTGCTTTAACATTTTGTTTACTTGCCAGGATCTACTGCAAGCTTTGTGGAATAGTGACCTCAGTCATTGTATACTGTAATTGCATTTTGTTACTCTAGTAGCAGAAGGTAAAATTAATACAGTTTGACTGTAACAGCCTTTAGTTTTGCTACAAAAGTTACCATAACGGAGCAGTATGACTTACTTTCAGAAGTCATAAGACTTACTGCATATCCTCATATAAAGGCTTAAATGCTGAATTTTATTCTGTGGTATAAGCATGAGGCTTATTTCCTCTAATCATTCTGTAAATTGTATGGAAAATCGAAACTCTTCCTGTAGAGGTTTATTCATCTCAATTTATTAAATGGGGGGGGTGGGCATAATCTTAGTTTCTGCTTAAGTGTACAGATTTTAATATAGTACCCTGTGAACTCCTTTTAATACCTGTAAAATGGAGTAGAGTGGCATGGCATCATGATGAAGACAAAAGCTTGTGACTGGTAAGAGTTATTACAGAGTTGCTGTATGTGACTCATAACATCAAGAGAGCCTCGCTGGTGAATCAAGCCCGTATACAGGGCTGGGAGTAAGTTTGATAAAAGCAGGAAACTTGCTGCAGATTTCTTCCATGCTTTCAGGTGTTTCAGAGAGTATCCTACAGAAACATCGGAGTAAGTTTTAGAGATAAGCAAATGCTAACAGTTCCTCTCAGTATTTTTGAAAGTAGCATAAGTTACTGGAAAACTATTACTCAGTCAATAACAATAGCTTGCTTTGAGGTATTTTAATAGTGTTCTTTATTCTTTGAACAGAAATTCAAAGGTTAGACTTTGCCCTTACACTCTTGGATTTAAAAATGTAATGTTAAGCCCCTATCCGTCTCCCGAAGTACAGAAGTGTGATTTCAAAGCCAGTGCTTTGTTTCTTTACAGCTTAGTTTTAATTTATTGTGGGGAAAAATAGTCCAGTAGTTTGGATGAATGCTATCTGGTGACTTACTTATGTGTTCTGATTCACGCATGTCAAGGAGAGCCAGAATAAATGGTAACTACATGTGCTTTGGTATGGCTGTGGTATTCTTTTTCTCCAGCATTCTGAAAGCTTCAGCATTCCCTTACTGTTATTAATGTTTGAGCTGCTATCCTTGGAAAAGCTTACTCCACCATCTTTTCCCATCTCCCATCCCCGCCCCTTCTCCCCCACTTTTCTTGAAGGAGAAGAAATATACTGCTATCTCCTGGTAGGAGATAGCCATACAAACCTGTTTCTTACAACAATAACTTAGATGAACCTGGCACAGAAGACAGCTTTGTGTAGCAACCAGTCTGGAAACCCTTATGAAGTGATGTGCTTGTCAGTATTGGGAGATAAAAACATTTTATGCAGCTTAACTCTGTGACCACCTTTACTGAATCACAAAAAGCAAGCTGGAATAGGCCTGTGTCTGAAGTCAGTAACAAGTTTAATTAGTCTTCATGTGGTCTGTTCTGACAAATTGCAGATCTTTATCTCAGATGAAAACAAAGTCCACTAATTAGTCTGTGGTTTAAATACAAGTGGAAACATTATAAGCTTTTCTTACTGTTTTTGTGAAACACTTTTAAGTGTGTGTGGAAATTACTTTGAAATTTATGGGTTGGTTTTTTTTTACTTTTATTTACAGTGTTGATCAATTTGAAGAGCACTTTGTAAACACTGAGTTATCAGAAGTAAATTTAGTCATTTTTTTCTTTAGTAAAGTATCCAAACAGATCATAATTAGTTCCTGATAAACTGTAATGACCTCATTCCCTTATAGACATGAAAGTTGAGGATATTAATAAAAAAAGAGTGGTCTGATTGGAATTTTTCTGCACATGAAGTAGAACTGGTTCATCTTAAATCTGCTATTGAACTAAGCCAAGACATATTACATATTTGATCTGAGCAGAGAGCAAAATTACTGAAATAAGATTTACTTGTGTTTGGACTAGCAAAACAAGCTAGAACTACAACTTTCATTGATTCATCTGTTGTGAACTTATATTTAAACTAAAGCCTATATAGCTTCATGTTCCAGCAGTTTTAATATTTCCTTTAACACTTCAGCATACTAGACTTTACATCATGATTTTACTTTTCCTGGACACAATTACTGTAGTTAACACCTGATTTTGTAAAATACGAAATACTTCCTTATTAGGCTCTTTTCTGTGTTTAAAGGGAAAAACAAACAAAACCAACAAAAAGCCCACAAATCAGGAACAATATAAATGAATACTTTAAAATTTTTTAAGTATCAGAAAAAGCTTTATTAGCAAAACTACCTTAGAGCCCTTATTCCTGTTTTAACAATTTACCTTGCTATGCCTGAAGGGAGAAGTTATCACAGCAACTGCTCTAAACCTTCTGTGGGAAGTGGCCTCCCGCTGGTGGTTAGGCAAAAGCAGACCACAAAACCTGCATCATCTACTAACACACCTGAATCTAGAAAAGGATCACTTGAGGTTTTGAGTACTTCAGGATTTTTTTGTTACGGTTGTTGCATACTCAAAGGCATTTGTCAGGCATATGTGAGAGAACTGGGTGGAAAAATACTGCGAAGGAACCAAGGAACAAAATTCACTGCAAAGGTGATGTTGCCAGAAAGTTATGAGTTAGAGGCAATCTTCATATTTTTTGCAGAGAGTACTTCTATCCATGCTAAGGATTCTCCCACCTGTGTTTCAGTCACTTGTTCCTCTGGTTTGTTTTTTTTTTCTTTCTTTTTTCCTAGCTGTAAGATAAGGTTAGGCTAGTTCTAAAAGTCATTTGTCTACTTTTGACTACTACATTGACTACTAAGAGTCTCTGTTTATGTACAGATTATATACGGGGAAAGTTGCAAGACATCTGAAACGAATGCTTACCACAGAAAACCATGCAAAATGGCAGTACTGGATAGATGAACCTGAATTCTTTATGGCTTAGCATGCTGTAATAAAACAGACATAATACTATAGCAATAAAGTTAAATGCAACAGTTCTGCTGACAAAATATGTTTTGGAGCATGGAGGACTGGAAGAAAGGCACTTGCATGTACTAAAAAAGCTTTTGGCATTGAAGTTTAGAGTAAAAAAATCAAAACAGTCACTTTTTAAGAACATAATGAGTACATTCAAATTAAGACTATTCAGTCAATTTAAAGCAAACTCTAATAATAAAGTACCTGACTACTAGTGTAGCAATTAAGTGGTCTGATTCTATGACTACTAGAAATAACTTAGCTTGTTCTTCACCAGTTTGCTTTCTGTAATAACACAATAACAGGTGGGGATAAGAAGGCAAGGTTCCAATACACATTCCTATGTAACAAGGTAACATTCACTTCTACTTTTACACAAGTTCCCATGCTAGCCTTTGGGGCATTTTGGGGGATTACTGCAAGACTTGTGTCATGGGAACCAAACAGGTTCTTACAAAACTAAGATTAAAAAAAAGGCCTAAAACCACTAAAGCTCCATCCAGTTTTGAGCTGGACTGAAAGAAGAGATGACATTTGCAGCCTTGCTACTGTTTTGCTGTATTCTGCTAATACTGTAATCTAATACTATTTATTAGTAATTATTAATTTGTTGTATCTTTTCTTGTCTGAAAGTATCTCATTTAATCTACAGGTAATTTTGATGCTTTAGAAACAGCTTACCTTTTCTTTTTAGTTCTCAAAATCAGATGTACAGTCCTATGATAAATGTTAAGAGCTGTGTCTAGACTTGTGAATGGAGTAAGTTATTAGAGACCTAAAAGCCTCTCATATTACTGGAGATGTATTAAAGAACCAAATGAAAGGGTGTTTTCATTAATAGGCATTTAGTAAACAGAGTTTTCTAAATAGTTCTACTGTTGCTTAAACACCTGTTAGGTGACTGAGTGGGGTGTTTTGTTTTTTTTTCCATTTTCCATTGAATTTCATGCTGAATTATTTCATTCTTTAAGGGTCTAATCAATTCTAAAAATACGTGTTTGGTAATGGTACAAGAAGTAGTACTACATGAAATTCTAGAACCTGTGTATAATTGACTGCATTTCTTGGAGTGTTTGAATAGTTTGAAGTTTTCTGTCACTTGAACACTGCTTTTCTGGTCTAGAGAGGACATAAGCTTTGAAAAGAATACAGCCACTGAAAGAGAGTAGTTACAATTAGGAGAAATTACCTGTATACCAACACTGTCCAAGTCACTGCCACTAGAAAGATGCGATACCTTTTTGGTGCCAGCACACAGCCATGAATAAAGAAAGGTAGATGGGTACCCAAGATGACTGGTAGTCCCTGAGTCAAGTACCAATGCCAAGGATGAGATCCGTAGAATGTTCCCAAATTCTGCAGCACGTTGAATTTCAAGAAGTTCAGCTGAACCAGTACCCACTGGGAGGGAGGGGTTTTTAAATATAAATGCCAAGTGAAAACCAACAGCCAAAATAAATCGTACAGTCATTACTGGCCTTAAATGATACAGCATTTTCGTTAATATTTACATTTTTTCTAGTAAGACTAATCATAGATTTCCTCTATTTAGCAATTAAACCCAGCAGTGTGTAAGTTTCATAGTTTGTTGATAACTATTGATTTACTGAAAGCTAAGCACACTAATTTTTAAGTAACAGTCCATTGTGAAAGGTAACTGGGCTTACGGCTTAGAATATATTTAGAGATCAGGGGCCATAGTCACAAAAATAACCGAAGTTAGAGAAGTCTGAAACATCCATCCATGTAAAAATGCTAAACCCCAACTTTTTTCTTACAAGTCAAGTTTAAAACAACTTACCTCACCAAAAAACACACGGTCAATTATTAAAGAGGTTCCTACTGTGACCAATCTGCAAAAAGGGAAAGTTGGTTGTACTGATACTGCCTGAATTGCTTTGATATCAGATTCTACTCTTCTCCAAACAGCTGTAACTCCCCAATTCCTAATCTTGTTTGAGATTATCCATACTGGTGGCTATTTTACCGTAGCCAGTTGCCATCACCCAGTACTGTTGGCACAATCGTAGATTAAGCTGGAATGCAGTTCCTGTCACCCTCATGAAATCTCTTGTATATGCTGCAAAAAAGCACTAGCACTAATTTAAAGAAAGCATGCCCCTTCTTTTAACTTTTGCAAAAATAATTTCCTTGGTTTTTTACATGAAACCAGCTCTCTTGGGTTGTTTACCCTGGCAGCGGTAAAATCAATCTTAAGATATAGTTCTGCACAGTCATAGGAAAGAACTTACCCAACTGGAATACAGTTGTGTAGGATAAGGTCTGATTTCCTCTGTTCTTGCCAAAAGTGACTGAAGACCAAAGGTATCCACGGGATGACAGCAGTGGGACGAATAACAATCGTGAGCGCTACTAAAGCTAAATACTTGCAACTAGAAGGAACATGAAAAAGAGAAGTTTACCAAAAGGTTTGTTCAATTCTTTTGCAGCTAGTGACATTTCAACAGTGTAAATACTGTCATGTCTCTGAACAGAACTCTTTCATACTGTTATCATAGAGAACTTTGATTTCCTCTGTGCAGATATTCTGTTTTGCTTGGAAGGCTGCCAACTTTATAATTACTTTATTAGCAATGGTGTTGCTAACTAGAAGTACATACTTGCTTTAAAAATAGATAAAGAAATAGGTAAAGAAAGTCCTGACCAAAAATTCACCTATATCTGAACCTAAACAAGCTTTTTGTTTTCCCAAGTTACCATAAATTCCAGTCTTTTAAAGTTTCCTATAAAGTAATGTTTGTGTAAGGGAACATGAGAGTAGTAATTTTACATACCAGCTGTATTGCAGCTTAAAATTTTTAGAGGAAATACCACTATTGCTGTTCCTTCCATGATCTAGAACTCTGGCTATGTGAATGAGGTGGTTTAGGTTGCCTTATATTTTAAGATAAAAGCGTTTTAAACAGTAGCAGTAGATTGGTGTTATCCCAAGCTAAAAATTAATACTGCTAGCAGAAAGTTTCTCACCTGCTCCCCATCTTGGAACCTTTTATCGGATAGTAGGAAAGAGCAAAAATGGTAAGAAGAGTTTCCATGGTGTTTGTCAGAGTTCTGGTACAGGAATACCATGTAAACCAGGAACACAGCTGGCAGAAGTACTGAAAATAATGATGAAAAACAGGATGCACAGGGAGAAACATTAAAACAATTTCTGTAGTTTTAAATGAAGGTGGAAATTCTTCGTTGTGCGACTTAACATTTTGCTGTTGTTTACACTGCAACAAACAGTGTTTATTAACATGCATAACACTTTTTTTTTTAAAGGTTGAGACTCACCACACACTTTGCTGTCTCTGCATTTTCAAGGTGTCGAACTAATGAGTAGAGCTTCACATCCGCAAAAGCTGCCAGCACTGCCTGTGCAAGTCTAGGGACCCATATCTGTGTAAGCAGAGAGCAAATTCGACTTGCAACAAACCTGTTCAAGTCCAAAGAGAGGACTACTGAATTAGTGAATGACTGTTCAGACACTAAAATAGTGAATTACTTTTATAAGCTATAAAGAATACTAAGACCCGTTGGTAAGACTAATATTTCTGCCAAAACAAAGTCTAAAGTTGAAGTGAAAGTGTTCAGAAATTGAAAGTATAATTCTTTGCCATTCACCTCCACTAGAGGTCAGAAAGAGCTGTTGTCACGGAGTTTATTGCACACTTTGGAGAAGTGAACCACTGAGCAATGATGATCTAGTGGCAAACAGCATCAGTATGAAACCCAAACAGAGTGGTGGAGGCCAAGAATAATCCTCTGCCCTCACAGCCATCAGTACGGTGACTGGTGATCTATGACTGAGTTCTGTGCCCACAGAAAACACTCGGGTGATGCCTCTGTGCTCATACATCACTAAGTGCCAGATTCAAGGCTTTGTATTTTACCCAGACAAGGATGAAAATACACTAAAATTAAATACAATGCTTTTAAATTGAATTTTCGTAGCGGAGACAGTTTTTTAATTATACTCACCAGCAGCTGCACATCATCCTTAGCCAGCAGCTGTAAAGCTTTGTAGATGCTTGCAAAGATCAGTGGGTATGAATAGCCCCTTAAGCCATTTGCCCATTCCCAGGTTAGGTAGCCATAATTATTAGCATTAAGGATAGATCATGAAAAACTGAAACAAAAACTTTCATTCGAGCTGATTTGTTCTCAGACGCGTGCGGCTCGAGGCGCTTACCCTGGGGGCCGAGAGCAGTAGGGTTTTGGCTACTGGTCGAGCTAACACCTTGCTGTCCCGGAAATCTCTACCCGAGCACTCTCCCGCTCACGACTCCGCGGCCAGGACTCCCCACTCGCGCAGGGGCGGAACAGAAGCGGGGCCGGGTAACCCCCGGCCCGCAGGGAACGATGACGGCAGCGCGGGACCGCGAGGTCCGGCGGAAAGCTGCCGCCGCAAAGGATATTTGAAGACCATGCGATGCGCCACCTCCAGCGACTGCCAGTACTCGTCCGGGACGAAGCTGGTCTGGACGAGGAAGCAGTTGAGCAGCCGCAGGGCCACGGTGAGCGCCAGCAGCGGCGCGGGCCCGGCGGCGGCGCCTGCGGAAGGGAAGTTTGTCCGGCACGGGCTGCTCCCAGGGGCGCCCCCGCCGCCCTACCCACCCCCCGCCGTACCCACCCCGCTTACCAGCGCCTCGCCGCCTGGCGGCCGCGCTGGGGTCGCTGTACAGCACCGACCGCCGCTTGCGGAGCCGCACCGCCTCCGCTCTCCGGGCCCGCGCCAGCAGCCCGGCTGCCGCCTCCATCGAGGGGGGCGGGCCTCCGGCGGCGCGTGCGCGACCTCGCGCCGCGGGGGCAGAGGCGGCGCTTCCTTCCGGTCACTCTAGCGAGCGGGAGGCCTCCGCTCTGTGGTCTCGCGTCCTTCAGGTGAGGGACGCCGGGTCCGGCAGGGCGCTGCTCGGGGCCGCGGGGCGAAGCGCTCCCGGGGCGGGCAGTGCCGAGCTCTCTGCTACCCGTCCACCTGCCCCTGCTCCCCGCTTTGGGGCGCGGGTGGCGCGGAGGGGCCACGGTGCCTGACGCGTGCGTCCGTGTTCGCGGGTGCGGCAGCGCCGCCTGGCGGCATGTGGGGGCGGCTGCCGCTGCCGCAGGTGGCCCTGGCCGTGGCGCTCGGCGTCGCCAGCGGGCTCTACATCTATCGGCCCATCTTCCAGCCGCCCGGGGCCCTGCAGCCCTCCGAGGGCACGGAGCGGCCGCCGGCGGACCCCGCGGCGGAGAAGAGACCCTGAGGGAGTCGCGTGAATCGTGCCGCCGCCCCGGCTCCGTTCCCCGGCACGGCCTCGGAGCCCGGACCTCTCTCAGAGGAAATGGCGCCCAAGCCGCTTTCGAAGTCGGAGCGTTGGTTGTCAGGCGGGGAACGTCCCTCCCGCGCCTGGCGCCGGCCGTGGCCGTCCCCGAGCGGCCTTCTCTGCAGCCCAGCCCCGCTCTGGAGCCGTCTGCCAGCTGAAGATGTAACGCGTAACATACGGGTGTGTTTGCTACCAGCCTGTAAGGACTTGAGTGTTGAACTGTGTGTACAATTATGAATGTTTAAAGGTACGTCTTCACGTTTAAGTTTAAATAACCACCAAGGAACTGGAAAAAGAAGGTTGCTGTTGTACAGTTACACTTCACGGGCTTTTCTGGGTCGCCTCTGATCTGATCCTCCAAGCGATAAAGAGCATTTCTTTCTACTTGTCACGGTTTCAGTTCTTAATGCTTCAGTTCTGTTGGGAATGCAATTGTACTGCTGGCTGAGAAGGGAACTGCACCCAGCTCTCATGTCCTTGGCTTATATTCATACCTGTCTGTATATATGTACAGACCACACATCTTTCATTCCTGATGGCATGAGGCTAGAGTGGCCATTTAACAAATGAAGTTGCCTGAAAGTCAGACTGGACTTGAAGAAGTGCTTCAGCCTGTAGCTCAGGGTAGCGTTCATCCTGCAGTAGATATAGATCAATCAGACAAGGAGAACAGAATCTGGGACTTGGGGAAACTGGATCAGTAGATATTTCAAGACTTTAATAAATCTTGAAAGAACTCAAAACCTGCAGGTCTTGGAAGGAAATTCTGTCAGGCTTTGGGTTTAACGCAGAATCTCGTTTGGACAGCATGAGGGAAGAAATCCTTTCCCTGGACGTGCTTTTATTTAAAGCCAGGACCGGTGTGACAGCTTGAGGCAGTGGATAGCCTTTGCAGAAGCTGAGAGGATAGTAGTAGAAGGGGGACTGGCAAATGCAGTTGAGTGCGTGATAAATCTAGTTTGGACACGAGGAAATGCCACAGGTCTGCGGGGAGTGCAAACACAGAAGAACTCCTGTGGCGACTGACTCCAGCAGCTTGCTTTGTTTGCAAGACCATTCTGTGTTGAAATGGCCGTTTTTAAAAGGCACCTGGTGAAGGCTGAAGTCGGGCAGGCGCTTTCTTTGTAAGCGTGATTGCCGGAAGTTTGTCCCGTAAAGATTTCTGTTGGTTTTGGAAAGTGTCACGAAAGAGGACATCTGAGCTGATGCAGGCAGCAGGGGTTAGGGATGCAACTCAGCCTGGCAGCGCTTGCTGGGTTCTGGGGACTGCTGGGTTTGAAGGGAGTTTACTGGAGAGAGCAAAGGGAAAGCGCTTTCCTCCTGTGAGGGAAGGCAGGCAGCAGGCGGCAGGGAAAGCTCAGAAACCCCACAGTGCTGGACATCAACCCGGCACCACGCGTTTTCTCTTCCAAACGGGTTTCGCCTCTCCGGAAGGGTTATTAAACGGCGTGTGACCTTCCCGAGAGTTGAGGAGGAGTATGACTGAAGAGCCCGTCTGCGTGGTTAAACGCGGCCTTCTGAGTCTGGGCCGATCGAGCAGCGGGAGGCAGAGCCTGAGGCCCGCGTGGGTGCGGGGCTGCCCCCGGCCCTGCTCACCCGCCTTCCCGTCGCCGGCTGGGGCGGGCCAAGGCCACGCTGGGGAGGTGCTGCCCGCCCGGCCCGGCCCGGCCTCGCCCTGCCCAGCCCAGCCCAGCCCAGCCCACGGCTGCCCCGCGGCCGGGAGGGGCCGTTCCCGCCCCTACCTCGGGCCTTACGGGAAGTGATGTCGCCTTGACGGAAAAGGCACGCTGCCAACCCAAAAAAGGGCAGGTGCGGAGGACGCGGCGCTGCGGGAGCCCCGGTGGCCGGGGGAGGCGAGCAGGTAGGCGGGCAGGGAGCCGGGCCCGGGAGTCGGGCCGAGGGGCTGCGGGTGCGGGGCCCTCTGCTCCCTGCCACTCTCCGAGGGGCCGCTGCGGCTGCCTGGAGGAGCTGCCGGGAAACGGCTCCGCTGCGGTGGGTTCGAAGAGAGACTCCCAGGACGCGTGGTTTGGGCAGGGAGCTCGAAATTCTGGGCGGAAAAAAAGGTGATTTGCCTGTGGGAGCGTGCCGGTGTCAGTGGCTGCCGGCTGCGGGACCTCTCTTGGAACACAGACCCCTCCCTCTCGCCTCCCGGCCTCTAAAACGAACGACTCGGGGTTTTTAACAAGGGGGTCTCATTCGGGCGACCGAAGGAGAAAGTTGGAAGCCTCGGCCTTTCGGCTGCCCGGGCATGTGCTTAATTTTACAACTGCTGTCACGAACACGACTACACAAATACTCCCTCCCAGGCCTTCCCAAGTAGCAGCTGTAGGACCTGCAAGTTTCCCACCGCTGGAGACATGTATTTCTTTTGTAAAAAAGAGAAATTAATTTCATGTCTGACTTTTAAAAAAAAAAAAAAGACAAAAACAACACAACCTTTAAAAACAGTAAGTTTCTGGGGGAGCAGTATAATTGTGTTTTACCTGTTTAGACAGAACTTCACCTTGTACCTGAGTATCAACGGGTCTGTTGCTTCTTTCCAAACACTGCATTTCTGTCTGAGAGGGTCTGTGTGCTGACAGGGTTCAGGTCTTTTCAATCTGATATACAGTGCTTGGGCTAAACGAACACTTGGCTTTTTTTTTTTTTTTTTTTTTACTTCTCAAACACTTTCCCTAATGATTAGTGCTTGTGAGTTTTTCATCAGGATAACACATCTGTGTGTTTGAAGTTAGGAGTTCTGCTAGGTATTATTGACAAGGTGATGTTTCTCTATAGTTACAGTTTTTATTGCAACTTGACAAAATGTTCATTGATTACCATGCATCAAATGCATTAGTGGCTCTAATCTGTTTCTAAAAATCTATTCTGCCTGGCTTTTCTTGGAAAATTATTCTTACGTAGACTTGTCTTCTTGGGCCTTGTTTCTTTTCATAAACGTATACTACTTTTGTGACTGTTGCAATTATTTTCCAGCCAGGCAAAACCATATAATACAATATGCATTTCAAATGTTGATACGTAATTGTAGGAGTAGTATTTGTGATGCTAAATGGATGTCTCAAAAGTATGGTTAAAAAGATGGAAAAAAGAACAGCATGTTCCTGTGTTTCTAGTTCAGAGTTCTAATTTTACATCTGCTTAAGCTCTTGCACAAAGGACTTCTGGTTGGGAGAAATGTGCTACAGCTTACACTGTTTTATTTTTGCAGTTAATACATTTTCCCATCTGCATCCAGATATCTAAAACCAGACTGTAAGTTTGTTTTCATCACTATCCTTAAACATGGGAACACATTTTATCACTTGACGACACATTTCCTCTTCTTTCAAAGAGAAGACTGGTGAGATAAAATCATTTTTAAGTAGCTTTTGGCAGTTACAGAAACAAGTATTATGAACAGTAATCCGTGTGTGTCTTCTTTGGATTCTTGGCTGTTCTGTTGCTGTGGGGTATCTGCTGTGATGGCATAATGACCATTGATTGAGTAGTCTGTCAGTTGTCAGAATAACCCTGGACTTGCAGCTCAGTGCCATTACTAAAAGCAGACTGTTATAAGCCACAGAGGGCTAGTAAGAATTTAACTGAGAAATTGGAATATAAGGAATTCCCCCCCTTAATGTCTCACCCAATAATTATAACAAGGTGCATTTAAAATGTGTTAAACTTCTGGTATGAATAGTTAATCATCAAGTACTCTCTTCTGTAGTAAGGCTGTGTTACTGTACTCCACTGCATGTGTAATCTGGTCCTGCAGAGAGTTCAGTTTGTTCTTAAGTAATTTCAAAGTGTTACTTACATATTTATAGCTAAACTTTTGTTGGGCTGAGCATGTCAAGTGCTCAAGGACTTGCTTTCACTCCTCTTGTCTTGCAGTTACCGCTCATGCTGAAAGTACAGTCCTGTTTACAGAACTGACTTCAAACATGGCTGATAAGTTGTTTAAGTACAGCATGGTTTAAGAAATACATTTCTAAAAGGCAGCTTTTTATAGCAGAAACACACCTTCTTTCCTATATATGCAAATATATTCCCAACCAGTCTTTCTCTGGGAACAGCATCTGGTTTTGAGATTTCTTGTCCTCATTTTTTTGTTGCTTAGTCTGGAAACTGCATCCCTGTCAGGAGACAGGATTAACTTGAACCACATTAAATCAGCTAAGATCACAGCCTTTTATCTCCAGTAGAGGTAAAGCCATAGTGAATGAGACATCCTAGCCCCTAGTTTCTTCTCTGGAACATCCTTATTTTATTTCTTTTTCATACATAACACAACATAATTTATTTCTGATTATTGTTCTAAGTAGTCTCAAGGTTTGTGATTTATCTTTCAATCTAATAAACTTTGAAGATTAAGTTATGGCATATAGATTAAAATGTGACGTATAACCAGCGTAATTTTTTCCTGTCATGTTACTGTGGCTCCAGGGGGTTGAAAATAGTCTGATACATGTATGATAGTTTTGCATAGTACTGGCTGCTGGAAACCTTTTCATGTACTGGCCAGCACTTTGGAGCTACCCTGACAAGTTCTTCAGTACTTTAAACTACTTCAAGGGGGTGGAAACCACAACAAATGTCTTTGCTTTTATGGCTCTGAAGATAATACCAAAGTGTAATTCAATACAGTGCTATTTTCCTGAGCTTGCAAATCCGTTTCCCATAGCTGTTCCTTTTCTCTGTGTCTGATACTTTTACTGATGAGAAATGGGTAAAACTAGACCGTAGTAGAGAAAGGCACTTCTGGAAGGCAGTGTGGAGACTGGCAGTAAGATAGGAAAGGGGTGAGAAGCAGCAGTGAAGATACCATTTGGAGAACTCGGGGTATTGCTCAAAGGTAAGCAGCTGTGGGAGTGGCTTCTGCTGTGAAACTGTTTTATGCACGGTTTGCATGAAAGATGAATTGCTGTTACAGTTATTGCCCCTGGGTGGTGCTGCCTGGGGCTGCTCTGATTCCTTGCCAACAGTCCGAATGGGGATTCTACCAAAGAGGGGGGCAGAGGAGAGGGTGGGGGGTTTGTGTTTGCTTTGGGTTTTTTGTCTTTGTTATTTGGTTGTTTGGGGTTTTTATTATTTTATATTTTTTATTTAATGTTAATCATAATTTCCTCTCCCTCAATTGGATTTCAGACCAAACTTTATGCGTGACTGAATGTGACTGGTTACAGGTGTGTGACTGATACAGTGACCAGTTTAGGCTGTAGTCCTGCTGGTATCATTCATTTGCAACAGTGTGTTTCTCATCCAGCACTTTAAGATCCTGTGCATGTAACAGCATGTGCTCCACTGACTTTCTCCTCTAACACTGATTAAACTGGCACGGTCTTTTCTGCTGGGGCATGAACTGTCTGGCTATACTTAATTTTTCCACATACTTCCTTGCATTAGAATGGTGCCAGGATAGATGTCTCTGTACAGAGATGATATCATCCAAGTTTGAAGTCATTGCTGTCTGAATTTGGTTGTATTTCGCTTGAATTTGATAGCAAACTGTTGTAATTTTAGTTTGGTTAAATGTAGCCCTGAGCTGGAGTTGTTAAAGTAGTAGTTGTTCGGGTTTTTGGTTTTGTTTGTTTGTTTGTTGTTGTCTGTTTGGTTTGTGTGTGTGGTTTTTTTGTGTGTGTGTGTGTTGTTTTGTTTTTTTTTTGTGTTCCTTAGCTATGAAGTAGAAGTGACTATAAATCTTTATTTGATAGACTTGTCAGTTTGGATATAGCACCCAGTGTATAGGACGGGGCCTGAGATCCTGCTGTGTCAGTAGAAGCTAAAGAGCAGGCTTTGGAAGAGCTCTGAAAAGAATGTACTTCAAAAGCAGGATCACACTTTCTAGTAGGTTTAAAAAAAAAAGAACAACACAAAAAAATCCAGAACACAAACCACCAAAATTTGAACTGCTAGTACAGCGAAACTCAACTAGTTTTTATTCTATTAACTTTTTAATTTTAATAATAGATGTGCTAAATTCAGTTTGGATTTAAAGATATTTTAAAAGCAAATTAGAAGTAAATGAAAAGCTGCATGGTTGTCACAGTATGTGCTGCAGCTAGTCTGCAGCAATGCATGTACAACTTGTTCAGCTAGTGGGTGCCCCTTATAGAACTGAAAAGCTGTAACTGCCAGCTTGCAGTGGAGCTGTGCAGCTGACTCTTCCCTTGACCCAGCTGCCCATTTTTCACTAAGTGTGTAGGAACTTTGTGTCTTTGTGGCTTCTTCCCTTATGTGAAGGAACTGATCAACAGACTCCAGTGTTGGGGGAGAAGGCAGGAATGTCAGAAATTAAATGTCTCTGCCTTCTCTCTAC
This sequence comes from Actenoides hombroni, assembly GCA_024336885.1. Classification (NCBI taxonomy): domain Eukaryota; kingdom Metazoa; phylum Chordata; class Aves; order Coraciiformes; family Alcedinidae; genus Actenoides; species Actenoides hombroni. The sequence goes on along the minus strand of WUAM01000431.1, from coordinate 75,789,535 downwards.
TGAGCTTTGTTTCCTTAGGAAACCAGGCTAAGAGGCATGTCCCTGTGTTTTGCATTGCAAATTTGGAGCTTTGCTCCAAGAAGTTCTTAATGCATTCATAATCTCCAGTGTGGTGTATTGAGCCTTAGGGAATTTTTCTCCAGCCTAGAGCCCTGTGGGTTCATGAGGAATGGGAGCAGTAACATTTTTTGTAACTGGGAGTCTCCCAGGGAGTGGAATAAGGCCGATGGAATTGCAAGACCCACTTTGGTAATGTACTCCAGAGTCACCACCTTTACAAGCCCACCCATTCCTTTTGCATACGCTGAAGGAACTAAGATCAACCGGTCGGGTTAGTTCTGCTTAGGGAGTCACTGAATAAATGTGAAAATGAAGGAGCTTTAATGTTAGTGATGTTCATGGTTTAAGAAATGGTAAAGTAGAAAAATAGGCATCAGAGGTATTCAATTAGGTTTCATATGGTTCACTGTATGGAACATTGAACGATAATACAGGACAAAAGGGATGCTTTGCCATAGCTCAGAAGAGGCATACTTCTATATCTCTCAAACAGTGCAAATAACTAGTCTGCTACATTTTCCTCCTGCAAGCATATTTAAAGTGGAGAAGACACTGTCGTCAGCTTATGAGAAGAATAAAGGACCACTTGCCCTGTTAAGTAAATTTACAAAAGATGTGAACGGGGTCTTCTTGTGCTGGAAAGAAAACCCAGCTGTGTCCCAATTGGAATTCTGCTGAGAATTTTTAAAAAGCTTTAATTTTTAAAAAATTTTAAAAAGCAGTGTCTTTTACTTGGCAATGACATATTGGATCAGGTAGTGCAAAGGACAAATGCATATTCATTAAGCTGAAGCATAAAT
>WUAM01000431.1:75758769-75788634 GCA_024336885.1 Actenoides hombroni | reverse complement strand
GAATTATAAAAAATTAAAAATCCTTTCTAAGGAAGCTGTAGTGCAGATGTTCCTTTACACTGGTACAACAGCATCCTGTAAAGCTACTATGTTTTTTAATTTAAAAAAATGCACTTAGTCACCAACCCTTCTAATATGTAGATAAAGATCATTTATCTGAAATGAGATTTGTAACTCTTCAGACTGAAGAGAGAGATGTCAGATTACTAGCGTGCTTTTAGAGCTGCTTACCAAAAGGCAGGGACACCACATGCATTGCTCTTCTAGGTGCTCTCTTCATGCAACCAGGCACCCACTTCATAAGTGTCACAAACCATGGAACCAATGTAAGTCTCACAGAAGCACTGTAGCGTGTCAAGTAGTTCATCCATCTTTAAATATTCCTCTTTTAACTACAGACGATGTAGTTTGAACAGTGGGAATGTTGCCAAAATATCATTTAGTGCGTGCAAGTGGATCAAACCTTTTAATTCGGTTAGTGAATAATCATGTTCTTAAGCTAATACATTTTACTGTCATTTTGAATACAGAACTTTTTATTCCCTGTTTCTTGGTGGGTTAACATATTGTCCATGGATACTGCTGTCTTGCTAATCTTTCAGAAGCGGAATAAGAGAGAGACAACCTGATCCAGGAATTTATTGGTTTTTTTTCTTTCCCTTTTCATTCAGATCTGGAGCAAGCACCTACGCTCTTGGCTTTGCCTCTGGATACACTGTGTCTACACTGACATTAATAGAAAGTGATGTGGAGGCAGTAAACTTGTAGTTCAACAGAACTGACAAACTCTTTGAGATAATTGTACTAGTATTTTCTGAAATACTAACAGATTCTTCAAATATAAGGATAGTCTATTTTGGGAAGCAATTTTTAAAATGTTTTTCCTGTGAAAAAGGTGACAGAGTTTGGTCGAAAGCTTTCCAAAGTGCTGATGTTAAGTGCCCAGTTGCTGAGAAGGATTCCTGTCTTTAGGCAGTAGGACATTCCGTGAAAACAAAATTGATGCTTTTAATTTGTTGATTATGTTAGTGTTAAGTATTTTTATTCTTGAAGAAACCCTAGTAACTCTTGGAAGTTAGTCATCTAGAGACTGTCTTGGAGGGGACTATTTTTAAGAAGCTCTTTTCTGTGTAAAATGCTACGGACCTTAAACATACCAATACTTTATGTCTCACGATGCTAACAGTAAGATCAGTCACCATTACTAGAAACTGCCTAGATTGGCTTACAGTTGAAAGAACAAAACACGAATGTTTTACTTTAATCTATGGTATTACTAAATATTTAGCAGATGTGCCTTTTGGGTAGCAGGAAAACCTGCCTGACCTACTTTCATTTTAATCACTGAAGGGTTTTTTCATGATTTGATGCTGGCAAAGTTCAGCTATTACATGTCTGGTGTGAAAGCTGATCTTCTGAGCGTGGATTGTCTTTTCTCTTTTCTTGGCGGGATATTGCTGTGAGGAAAGGAGAAGAAAGTCAATATAAAGGATTTTGTCTCTTCCTTTCAGGTCTGTTTTATTCCGTTTTGAGGTATTGACGTGTTACTGCGTTTATGGACTGCTGCGGCAGTAAGTGGCAAGCTCATTCACCTGACAGCTGGTCAATTCTCCTTTGCAGTGAATCCCTCTAATTTTTTCCAGAATGTCTTTTCATGAGAAGCTGACTTTCTTCCAAGGAAACAACTATAATTCTGTTCTACAGTTGTAGGAATCTGCCTGCACCAATTAATATGCTCATATTTTTCCTATTTACCTTTTTCTCATCTCCTTTTTGTATTTTGTAGGGTATTTCTCTCACTGTGACGTTACTGCTGTACAGCTTATGCTCTGGATCTTCTTGAAGTTTGCCACTCTATCTGAATCAGTTCGTAGGCAGTGTGTCCCAGGGGCTACTTTTGTGCTCCCTCCTCCCCCCCTTGCATTTATTAGACGTCCTCTTTGATTGCCAATAGAGGATCCGTGGCACAGATAAGATTTGTGGACTCTAACAAATAACATTACCCTTAGCTGCTTGCTGGTTAGTTTTCATTCTGAAAACTCTGGCTGTTGGTAAGGGCATGCTGAGTTTTTAGTGTGTGTTGGAAAAAGCTGTGAACTAGTCGGGGTGCTGAAGAGGAGACATTCAAGAGAGCTGGTAACTGGGGAGTGGAGAGAGTGAAGGCAGTTGACACTGATGTTAGGCATAACTTCTGACTTTGAAAACAGATGAGTTGTTGTGTAGCAGTATCTGAAGTGGACTGTTGTTAGATCTTCTTCCCCTATTTCTTTTATCCAGTGGCAGATGTCTCAATTCCTGCAAGAACCATGGTCAGACAGGTGACAATCCAGCCACAGTTCGGACACTTGCAGCTCTACTCAAGAGCATGGCATGTGTGAAGACAAATATCTGATGACTGCGATGAAGAATGCTCCATGCTGTCTGCTGTGTTTGACTCTCAGATTTCCTCCTGAATTCCTAGGCTTGTATGTCATAGATCATTTTTACAAGAAGGCCATAAATTCCATGCATGGAGGTCCTCTTTTTCCTGCAACCTGTTCATAAAATGCGTTTGTAACAATGGTGTGAAGATTTAATAACTAAAGAAGTGACCATTCCTTTGTAGATCTGTAGCTTCAAAACTACATTTCAGTTTCAGGATTTTACTAGTGTGATGTTGACCCCCTACATCAGTTTAGAAAATGTCTTAAGATCTTACAGCCCTCAAAGGTTTGGTAGCAGCAAGAGGAAGGCTTACCTTGGGCTGGCTGCAGTGGTTCCTGTTCCAGCTGTTGCTGTACTGTTTGCGTGAGCTTCCTGCCACTGCAGTAGGGTTGGCTCAACTGTTTGTGCAGCGTTTGCTGAGAAGGCTGCAAACGTGTTTGTTTAAAATCAGAGACTTTTAAGTAACCAAACATTGATGTCCCACCAGTTTGTAAGCTGAGGCCCTCTGTTTTGGTACTAACTTCAGTTTGAAGTCAACATAACTTCACCCTCAGAAAATAAGCTCTATTTCAGTTGTACCTTCCCAGCAAAGTCTTGCTGTTTCAGATAAAACCTTTTCTTGGAAGGTGGAAGGGAAAATTAGTTGGTATTCCTCATACTGTGTTGGTAAGAGGAGAATTAAGCAGCCTCATTTTGTCCTGAAATCAGAAGTCCAGGGGACTGTTTATCAATTGTTTTCCCCTTAAAGATGGCAAAAATCTTATTACGTGAAAGAGTTTGAACTCCATTTACATTACTGGTTGAGACCTCCAGTTTGTGTTCAGTGTGTGTAACCGCTCCCCAGGGCTGTTTGCAACACAGCAGAAGAGTTGTTGCTTTGTCAACAATACTTATCCTGTTCCTCCTTCTGCACTCTGGAGTGGTTGCCAGAAAATCTTGGGTGCTTGCGGTCTGAGTATTTCTCCACAGTAAGCAAATGTGCTGGTATCGATCAGGGAAGCAGTTAAAGATTAAAAATGTTCCCATTGCTGAAAATTGAACATAAACTTTTTTTTTTTATTGCACAAAAAAGGGACTTCTATATTCTGAAACTGGGGTGAAATTTATAGAATGAGCCAAGAATGGCTAGAGTTGTAAGAACTATAACATGCAACAAAATGTCAAAGAAATGGATTTTAGTTAAATCTGGAAAAATGCTAAGGTATAGCACAAAAAAGTGTTGCACTGCAGTTGTTTGCTAGCTCTGTATAACAGGCTTTAAATGTTTGCTGGGGAAAGGGCAATAAATTGCTTTGATTTGCAGGAAAGGAGGTGAGTTGAGCACTGAAACAAGAGATTTAAGGAGCTTGTGGAGTTGTGTTTCTTTACTGGTAGATGAATGTGTTAAAGATATGTTAAATGTTGGAGCAGGCTGTCTGCAGCACTTCTGAAATGATAAGACTGGAGAGTAGTCTTAGAAACCTTCATTTCCTTTCTAACTTCCCTGCTCTTGAAACCGTGAGGAAAGAAAATGAGGCGAGAAAGGGTTGTGTAATGTGACCTGTCTACTGTCAAAGCTTGCATCTGCTCAGTCTTACGTGGTGAGTGCAAAACTCACTTTGTTCACACCTTTCAGTCCTCTACTGTTAGCATTTCTAATGTCAAGGGCATTTGTGAGAGGGGATGAGGCCTCATGGTCACTGCAGGCGGCCGTGTAGTTCCTCTCTCACCCCCCAGCACAGGGACCTCCATCCAGCGAGTGCCGTGGTGCAGACGCCACTGCTGTAATGCCAACAGGCCCTGGACTCGTTGAGAAAGAGTTGTTTACAGGATAAATCAGTAACTTTATTTCCTTGAAATGATTTCAAGTGTCTGAATGTGTCTCTGAGGAGTGGGGGCAGGGGAGGCTTTCAGATTTAGCTGCACAAAGTTAGTTCAGAAAGTTTCCGGCAACGTCTTAACTCTGGTCTTTCGTTGGAGCTTGTTGCCATCAGAAGAGCTTCAGCAGAAGGGGCTGGATGTGGATGCCCACAAAGCCCTGTAGTACTACTGTCACTGCCCTACCAAATCCTTCCAGCTCCTTCTCACATGGTCTCGCTCTGGTGTCTGTGCCAGTTGTGTTACCAGTAACTTTTTCTGCCCTCTGTAAAAGCCTAAAATCAAACCAGGCTCAAACCCGGAATTCTCTGTTAGCTTTTGGGAGCTTTCGCTGCTCGCCGTCTTTCGTTATAGCAGTGGCACTTTGCTGGATTTCATTATTTATCTTTGTAATGAAGCATACTGCAACTTCCCACGCCAAGAAGAAGGGTCAGTAGTTTCCACAAGGGCTGCCCTGGTTTGGGGAGATGTAGTTAGCTACGTTGCTTAGTTTTAGAAGGAGGAAAAGAGATCACTTGATCGGGCTGCAAGACCACATGACAAGCAGCTGAATGTAATTAGGTGGGCAGGGTGGTTGTGTGGGGCTGGCAGCTTTGCGTGTCCCTGTGAATTTTAGAGCTAGTATTCTGAACTACGCTGTTTTGCTTTTCTTTTCTTTCCCTGCTGATACTACCTGTAGGTGAGAAATGGCTCTTTTTGCATGACTATGGTATTCAAGAGATCTGAACTGTGTCAAGAAACTTGTTGCTAAAGTCCCCTTGGAAAACTACAGATCCAATTGCAGCTGTTAAGCATAGGTATGTAAACACTTCATTTTCATAAGATTCTTTTTTACATTGTTTTCCTTGGGCTGACAGTCGTTGTGTGCCAACAGTTCCGCTGTTAAGAGCTCTGAAACAATATTGCTGTACTTCTGACACACTGCCTGAAATATTTTGATTTTGAGAGATAGTTCAGCATTACTGCATCCTTGTGTTCTAGAGGGAAAAGTAAACTTAAAACCGGGAAGCACTGGCTTATGTAAAACATAGAATGTGGGTTTAAATGGCAAAACTGCAGCTTTTTGGTATGTCTTCGGTCACTGCTTTTCACCAAGAGATTTAAAGACAAACCTGGGTAAGTTTATCAATCAGACTAAGTGACTGCCATGACCAGTGTCAGGGTAATCATAAGATGCCCTTCCTGGTCCCAAGTCATCAGCATACATTTCCTTCTGTGTTAAGTCAAACTTCTACAGTTAGAAGGTGGAATTAAACCTTTGATAGTGAAGTGTACTGCACAAATAACATTTCATAATACAGAACAAAGCAACTCAGTATTTTTAAATCTTGTACTGCTTGGACTTTTCCCCCTCTATTTATTCTTCTGTTCTCATTAATGTATAAAGATTATTATACTTAATAAAACAGTCCTTTAGAATGGTGGAGGTTTTAACTGAGTTTTACACCACTGTGTTTGTTCTCGTGTATACTAAATGTACTGATGATAAAAGAAATAAAAATGGTGTGTTGCACAGTCTGTTATTTTTAATTAGCAAAAGAAATTGGACTGCAAGGAACCATGGGAGCTCATCTAGTTCACATTCCTTGTTCAATCATATTGCAATTGTTTCAATCTTAATGATGGTAAAGGCAATATGGGGGTGGGATGTTGTTATTGTTTGTTGGAAGAAACTCAAAATGTACGTGTCCATCTGACTAGGTCATTTCTTGCCACCCCAAGCATGAATTTGTAATCAGGTATTCTTTCTAACCAATGTGTTTGCCAGTGTTTTTCTGGCAAAATCATGGACCAAACCTCCAGTCTTTGTAGACTGTAAATAACCAAGGAAGAGTTGTTCAGAGAGAGAGGACAGTCTTCAATTCCTGTGGGAAGGTCACAAGGTTTTTGTTGTTGTCTAGAATACAGTATCTTAAGACTATTTTTCTAGTCCTGATCATCACCTCTGGACCTGTGTTTATGAGAAAGAAGTGACAAATACATAAATGTAGTGAAACAGGTACGTTTTCTTGTTGTTTCCTTCTAGGCATCCTCATTGTACGAAAAAACTTACATAAAACAACAGGGAGGAAGGATTTTGTAAACATTAATGCTTGACTTGATTTATTTTTTTTTCTGTGCTGTCCTGAATGGATTGATTGTCATAGTTGCTTCGTTGTAACTTGCTGTTATATAATGCTTTTCAGTTATTGCATTACATGCACATTTTGAACATGTGTCACAGAAACAATTTCTAGCACATACAGCAATTTCTAGTAGCGGTATTTGGGGATTAAATTTTTATAATCTTGGGATTCTGTTGAATAGAGCAAAACAATATTCTAGCATGTGGTGCTGTCCCCCTTTTCCTCACCATACACCCAGGGAGTTTCAGTATATTTGCTTTTTTCCAGTATGTCTTATGTTTACAACACTATCTTAAACAAAGCACCCTTAATAAGTAAGCCTGGTAAAGACAAAATAGGAATCTAATTCAGCTGGAATTCTTTAAATGTGTCACTAAGAATGGCTTGTTATTTTTTGCCTTTAAAAAAAATAATTAAAAAAATAAAGAAGAGCAAGAAAAATTCTGAAACTACACAAAATTTAAAGAATTGACTCAAAAAAATCTTAAAAGCAATTAATGGAGAAAGACTTGGGACGTATCCTAGTGGAATGAGGGGAATAACCTCTAGTCAAAGAGAAGTAGAAATAACTTTTTAAGGAGAAAAAGTTGAGAGTAACTTTTCTTTGGTCTGAAAGGTTTGACTTCATAACTAGGAAATAATGTAGCTCCTGCTTCTGAATTTTGTTTGAACACTGTGTCATAGGGATAAAGTTTCTTTACAAAAATTCAGTTTTATCCATTATGGTGCAACTGTTGGTATCAACAGATGCAGAACTGTGATCTTGGTGAGGTGGGAATTCTGTGGGAGTGAGGGGATTGGGACATGTTAGTGTAGCTCCACTATGGGCACTGCACCTGTACTGATTAGTGATGAGACTGGTTTTTTTTTTTCACATACTGAACTTGTTTTTACTGGAATCTCATTACTGGATTTTAATTTCCTTTTACAGGAAATCGTGTGCACTGGTTGAAAATCAAAGCAAACACTGCAAAGCCAAAGTCAGTCTTTTAATAGAAGATGAAACAGCAGCACCTACTTTAATGAATCTTTTCAGATAGAAACTCTTGTTGGACAGTATCACCACATACTCCCAGTTTCTTGTGACCTGGGTGTAGAAGTGCATAGCTGAATAGGTTATTTCATATCTACTTACCCTTTATGCCCCATTTCTCATTTCAGAGGTTTGATATCTTTCTCAGTCATAATATTGAATGTAAAAATTTGCATATATATGAAGTTGGTTTGTCAGTTTGTGTGAGATTTTCAGATTCTTTGTAAGTAGGCTAAGTTTTATACTTAGTATTAAATCAAGAAAGCACAGTCTGAATCCACAGTGGTATGAAAACTAACATATGATTCCTTGATGCAGTTTTCTACAGGGAACTTGCACTGCTTGGATCAACTAGAGCAGTCTGGCAATTTATTTTCTTGGAATAACTTTGTATATTTTTTCTGGAACTCGGGTTCTAGAGGTAGTGGATCTGTAAGATTGCTGTGGCTAGGCCATTTATTAGCTATAACAGAAACATTTGAATAATAATTTAAATTTAAGACTTCTAGGGGGAGAGGTAGGAAATTGCCCATTATAGTAGGTCAGCTAAAGTGAAACTTGAGGACACTATAGCTGAATGAAATGTTTTGAAAGAATTCTGCAGGAGGGCATCTATAGCATAAAAATCTGGCAACAGCTGCCAGGTTTCAGCCAGGAGTGTTACTCTAAAGTTCTCTTAGGGCCCTCCCTCAATCCAGGAATAACTAAAATAAATACTATGGGCAAACTGTCTCTTTGCTTTCCTTGCAGGGCTCATGCATCCTTCCATGACAAGAATTAATGTAAGAAATTCTAGTTTGCTGTGCCATTTATCTGAGTGGCCTTTGCTGTATATCAAGATTTAACTATAATTCATGCTGTAATATGGGATTCTGATCGGAGCAGTAAGGTACAGAGTTAGTAACTCAGGTTGAAAAACATCAGCCTTTTTAATGGAAGCTTTGTGTTGTGCAGATCAGCCCACTTAATCTGTGCTTCTTTTGAATTAGCCCTTCCCTGGGGGTCTAGAAAAGAAGCTCTGATAGGTTATGAATGGAAGCAAGCATTTTGCCAAAACACTGAGTATTTGGGCAGGTTGCAGAGCCTCAATAGAAAACTGGGACAGCGTTAATACATGCTACAGCTCTGGAGCTGTTCCAGTGGAAGACTTGGTAATTCGTTGAAAGTATGGGCTTATTTTTCAGTTCTTGCAGAATAAAAACCCCCAACCCTTTAGTTTTAGCTTTGCTTTGTTAGAAGAATTTAGGAGTGATAGTTTTGAGGCACAAGCATGCTCCAGAATGACTGTGCTACTGTCACAGATCACGCTTTTGGCTTTGCTGTCTCACGTTAGGAGCTTCCTGAAGAGAACAGGTCGTGACCTATTGAATACCACCTGGCTCTATTTCAGGCAGAGTGGTATTTTATTATGTAATGGACAAGTTAAATTATGCCTGGAGTGTTCGTGGCAAGTTATTTCCAACCTTTTCATAGCATTTATGAAACATGGAAGCATCACATATGCTTACTATTTCCAGAGACGTTTACTAAAAAATCCTGCCGAGTATTGGCTGAAAATTCTGCTCTCAGACTGGAGCTATTGCAGACTCTGAAATCAAAGGCTCAGCTCCTTTTTGAGACCTCTTAAGAGCAGAAGAGCAGGTTATTGACAACTGACCGACCCATCTCTCAACTTCTTGTGTCATGCTGCCAGTCTGCAGTGCTCTATCTCCAGCATGAACTGGAGTAGGCCCAGTGTGCTCAGCACCTGCAAGGATGCTTCTGTCAATATTTAATGATTTTTAAAAGTTTGGGAGAAGTGAATGCTAGCTGTGAGCCTCAGTTTTGTCAGTCTAGATACATCCTGCCATCTCCATCCATTTGCACCACTTCCCTGCTTAGCATCTGTGAATGTACCTTGTATTTCAAGTCCAATCACACTGGATTTGAGGTTAAAGAGTAGAAGGAATACCCTTTCTATTTACTGGACATAGTTTTTCCTCAATTGACAGTTTCCCTTGCTTTCTCACAGATCACTATAAATTTATTTTGCTCTTTTTGTAAGAAACCCTTCTGATTAAATACAAACCCTTCTGATTAAATACATCATGCCCAATATTCTTGGATAATAGAGAGTTCCCATCTCATTAGAAATGGATATTGATTAGTTGTTCAGTCAGTAACTTTTATAACCAGTAAGTTTTCTGAGGAACAGGATGTTTTCACTGGTGGCTAGAAGTGTGATCTGACACATCAGTCCTGTTCCAAAGGACTGTGATGCCTCATGGTTAGCTGTTTTCATTTGGCAGGTGTAGACAGGCTAACTTGTGATGGACATGAAAATCTTTGAGTATTTCAATGTTATCTAAGTAATAAGAAAAGTTCCTAGGGGATAAATAGCCAGAGCAAAATGTAGGAAATGCTATATACTGTGTCTTCCTGTTGTTTATTGTTGAACTAAATCAAGTCACTTGCACCAAAAGTAAGGACGGAACACAAAATTATAGCAAAGCAATAATGCTAAAGAATGGTAGCAGCTGTGGAAAAAAAGGAACTTTTGTTGCATCTTCCAATCAAAACCCAGAGTTAGCAAGGGATGGAGTTTAGTTCCTGTGAAAACCAAGAGAAACAGGTATTTCCCAACCCAAAGGATGAAAAGGTGGACTAAATTCTCTTAGTCTTGTTATTTATGTTACAGAAAAGTCCCAGAAGTGTTATTTTAGCCAAAATTAAAGCATGCCAGTTCAACTATTTTCCTAAGAAAAAATAGCGTAGGATAGAAGATTTCAGTGAAGTGCTTCTTTATTAACTCTTCTCCCAGCGGAGCAGTTACTTGAGTTTATGAAAAGTGGTTGTCGTAATTTGTTTTTATTGCATTTATACATATCTGGCAGATTTTAGCCAAAGGCACTTCTAATAACATGTTGATTAGGCAGGAGCATTGTTTAACTCCTTGTTTGGACACAGCTGGCAAGTTTCTGATGGTGACCAGTTCTGCAAGCATTAGGGTGCTCCCTGGGCCTTAGAGCAGGGTGAGGCCTTTTCGCTACGCTTCACCCACTCTGGGCAAGAATGTGGTCATTGCTTTGCTGCAGTGTGGTGGGAGTGCTGGTATGAAAGGATTAGTGAACTTACTCCTTTGAGGTCCAAATCACTTTCTTGGTGCTTCTGTTTTAACAGATCATGTGATGTATAAAGCAACTCTTCAGGTTGTTTAGGTCTGTGTAGTGCCTGGGTGAGAAGCTTTTCTAGTATGAATTCACTAGCACTTGCAGAACGATCAAACCCGTACAAAATGCATTATTACCATGAACTTGTACTCATTGTCCATCTAGAGACCTGCAACATCTTCCTTTTCTGTCTGTTATTTGGACTTCTCTTTCCCCATGCCAACTCTTTAACCATAAGTAAGCAGCCTCAACTGCTTTTTAAGAATAAAGCCATATTTGGGGAAACCTTCATTTGCAAAGCATTTTTGAACTCTAAATAGCATTGACTTTTTCATGATATATTTATAAATATGGCTCAATTAAATATGAATACAGGGGAACCTTCTTAGACTCCAATTTTCTCACCTATTGCTCATGGCTCTTGCTCTGATAGATGCCAAGGGATGTAAACCCTTCACTGTGCTCCCTCTGTCCGTTGAGGGCTGGATCTCCAGTGCAGGGGGAATATGCAAACTTCACTGCAGTTTGGTCCTTACCTCTAGGACACAGCCTCGTGAATGTCCCACTATTGCAGTGGGGTCTGGCTTTCTGAGCAAAGAAGGCAAGGCCAAGGCACAACTTGTCTTTGTAAGATCTACCTGAAAGCTGAGTGACACTTGCAGGAGGTGGACATTGTTAAAATTTAACTGTAACCCGTGAGTGTCTGCTGTCCATACCCAAAAGGACGACGTAAGGAAATCATGTGGTATCTTAAAATGCTAATTAAATATTGATGTAGTATCTGTGTTTTGGCAAATCTGAATTAGTATGGCTCTTTAGTGTTGTGTGGTATGTCCTCCCATGTTAGTCACTGGCTTTATGGCTGCCTGTGGCTACACTGCAGATCCGGGATGCTGCGGTGATGCCCGAGTTGTATAGAGAGTCATTTCACTTGGTATGAGAGCTAAGAGTGAGTCGAGTCAAACAAATGGGTTTATTTGAGTAGTTTCATACAGAGTAGTGGCTTTTGTGTTCTTGAGGGTGCTGGCTATGTGGTGTAGTGTGGGGAGGATCCACCCCACCCCCAAAAAGCTTCCTCTGTGAAATATGTGTTGCTTCTCTGCAAAATGGGGCGGTGTTGCAGATGTGGTCTGAAGCCGTGTTAGATGTAATACCTTATGTTTCAGTCTTTACCAGAGAATAATTTTTGACTTCTTTAGAAATCTATGGCAAAGGTGGCTTTCACCGTGGTACCCATGGGGCAGCATGGTGTCCTTGTCTGTACAAGACAGAAAGAATGAAAACAGCAGTTAGCATTACAGACTGCTGTATCCTCCTCCCACCTGGGAGAGAAGGATGTAAAGCTGTGAGCAGAACTGAACGTTTGTGATCCATCATTAATGCATTCTTGTATGAAAACACTTGTTAGGAACAATGTGATTGCATTAAGGTGTGTGGGTGATTTAGCAGATACTTCAGATCACGCAGAAGTCTCTTCTGAAACCTTGTTTGCCTCCAGGAATGAATGTGACATGTGAACTGTGTAATTGCTTCCCAGCCATGCTGTCAGGCAGCACCCTCCTTCAACAGGGAGACATAAGGCACACCTCTTTATCTCTGAGCACCCATCAACATGAATGCAAACAGGTGACACGTAAGCCTCTTGGCTGTGTGCTAAAGAGGTGGTGCTAGAAAAATACTCCCACTGGAAGTACTATCTCCAGAGTGTCCTAACTATTCCTTTAGCAGAGTTTGGGGTAAGTGGTATACTTTACTTTAAATTGATATGCTTGAGGACTGCCTGATTAAGAGCATATTCAGATTTCTTGAACTTTACACTGTGCTTGTGTACCTGTATACATTTTTATTTGCAGCTCAATGCTTTTTCTTTTTTTTTTGTCTTGTGCTTTCTTTTATTCATCTCTTTGTGCCTTCTTCCTTCTTTCTTCTCCCCTTCATCAGTTCTGTAGCAGCACAGGCATTGCATGTTTTGTGCAAGGCAGTCCAGAAAGCATGTTGCCTGTCCCCATACTGCATAGGGGAAATCCTGCATGCCAAACCAATTTCCTGAATTTATACAGGAGCAATACTGCCATACTCTTGAATGTTTTATCATGGGAGGCAAAAACATGAGCCTGTTAATGTGAAAGTACCTTGGACTAGGAAATACACTGAACAAGAGCAGCACTTGATTTGCAGAGCATCCTTTCTTGGCACACCATGACTGGGACTTGTCTGTACGTGGAGCAGAACGGGAACAGCTTGTGATGGCCCTGGGAATCCTGTCAGCAATGGAAAAGGCCGATGGAGTTTTCCCAGCACTTGCTGGTAGCCCCTGTCCGTGTGCATGCTAGGCAAAGTGCAAAGCCAGAGCTGAGCGGGATTTAAGGAGGGGTTTACAAAAGGCAAAAACCCTGGAGGGCTTGATGGGAAGCCTAAAAGTGTATTCATCAGTGAATTTTTTCAGCCAAGGAGTTCTTACTCTTAGAAGCAAGATCTGGGGATGAGCATTCTAAAATGAATTCAAGTACTACTTTTATTGGTGACCTGATATAAAGCCTATTTTTAAAAAAAAAGCAAAATTGGAAGGAAAAAAATGGGATGGGTTTTTAGTAACATGACCATGACTTTTAAAAACTCCACAGCAGTTTTTGCTCTGAATCTACTTTGCTGTGAATACATTACTATTTCTGCTATGTGGAGCTGGATGTGGCTGGGCACTGGGGCTGCAGGTCTCGGAAGTAGAGGGTGGAGATCACTTTTTAAATATTTGTACAGGGAGGAGGACAAGGCTTGAAACTGCTATGAAAATAGCTCTTTGCATGTCTCCAAGGATAGGTTAACTGCGCAGGGTTTCACAAGAACCACTCCCTGGAGATATCTGAATAATAGACTTGACATTACGGGGTGCAGTGGAAGATGTGTGGACTTCAAAAGCCTAAAGAGAAAACTTCCCTCTCAAGCAAATCCTTTAGAAGGCATTTTTATGCCCTTCCCATGATGGGCTCCTAGTCCTCGATCAGTCATTTGCAAATTCTATTTATTACCCACCATAAAGAGGAATGAGGTTTAAATGGTCTGAATGATGTGGCATTTTTGTCCAAACAGATAGTCTACAAATCAGATATGACAACTAGGAATACCTTTAGGTTTTACTACTTCTAGGTCTAACCTGGACCTTTCCATTTTCTCCAGGGCTTTCACCGAGCCCTGTCCAGTGGAAGGGTGCAGCTGAGCCACAACAGTTTCTGACAGCTCCAAGTAGCAGCTGCAATGCCTCTTTTTCCTCCGTAAGGTCTTGCACAGAGGACATGATAAATTACCTTTTAACAACATAAATTAGCAGTGATTAGATGGCGCTATCATTTGTATCTGTTATTAAAAGTATTTTCTCTATACCTGTCTGCTGGCTAACAAAAATACCAACCAGACAAAGCAAACACTTCTGTATGGGTGGGCTAGCATAGTAAAGGGAATAAGGCCAGCTTGTCTATATGTAATATACTGGCCCTGAGATTTGCATTTAAGCCTTTTTAAGCAACAATTAATTTGGGGGTGTTGGAGCTGAAAGAACATGTACTTGAGTAGAGGAGGAGCTTACACAGTCCTTTGCCCTTGGAGGACAGCGGAGGGCAAAAGAAACATCATGCATGAGACAGAAGTCTAAACAAAATCGAGTCTTTAGTGAAAACCTCCTTGTTTGCATTTGGAAATATTTTTCCCTTTCTTCTAGTGCATTTCAATGAAAGCACTTTGTAGGGCTACTAGGCAGCTGTTTTGATTTTTATTTCTTTTCTTCCTCAGCAGGGGGAAGGATTTAAAAAATGAAACCAAACCCCTCACCCCCCTTTTGCTGGTGTATGTGGGTATGTCTAGTGGCTCAGGGCTTTTAAATTCTTCTAAAAATGTTCTTTTATCAGTGTGTGGCTGCCTGTTCAACTTGCCTACTCGAATATGCTTCTCCTTCAGACCTGTGTGGTATATGCAGGCCTGCAGCTGTGGGGTATTTATGTAAAAAGATCTCTGATAGCTGCTACTGCGAGGGTTTTTTTGTTCCAATCTTGTACTCTATTGCAAAACTTTGTATTAAAACAGAACGGTGGAAAGTGAAATACCTAGCTGTGCTCTGGTGCTGAGTGTGAACTCTGTCACCTAAAACCCCTTTCCTGCAAGGTTTTACTGTCATTGGTGGCATAATGTAAAATATGCCTTGGCTGGGGAAAGGGAGACTTCAGAACTGGAAAGGGCAATCCAGTGTCTGATGCTTTCCACTGACTCTTCAGTTGGGGAGTGTAAATCTGACCACTGTCTGCCTTTGATTGGGTTAAGTCCAGTCATGGCTGAGTTGACTGATCACATTTCCCTCTTGTAACCAAGAGCAGTACTAACATAACGTCGAAGCTTTGAAGATAGTTATGATTTCAGCTTAATGGTGATTGACACCCACACACTTGAGATACGGAGTTTGTTCCAAACCTCAGGCTGTGAAGTTATATTCAAGAAATGAATTGGTGTTTTGCCATTGATGCAAACTACTGCAGTGTTTACTTGAAATGAATAATTTTATCTAGTTCAAGCTACAGATAGTGCAAAAATTACTTATTTACAGTCAAACCAGCAGATTTTACTTTCTTTTGGGTATTTTATTTAATCATCTATTTTATTTTTTTTGTTGTTTTGGTATCTATTTCCTTCCTTCATAAGAGACAATTTAATCCCAGGTTTATGTTGCTTTTAGAATGGTTATTTTAGGCTTATCTTTTGATGTTCACGTCTTTCAACACAACATAAGGCGGCTCTCTGCAGTTTGTTTTGGGGTGAGTGAGGCTCAGTAACTACTCAGCAGGAAAGTATTAGTGCACACATCAATCTTTTTAGCATACATGACTTTTGCCAGTGATTTTTGTTACACATTCTAGCTGTTCCTGCACTTTGATCAGACTATCTCTAATACAGTCATTTTTTTCAAAGGCGCAAAAAGCACAGAGAGAAATTTCTTAAATGTGTATGGGCCCTGGGAAAATGCCTGTTGTGTTTCATGGCAATTCAGGATTTAAATTCAAATGATTAACTAAAATCATGATAAAACTTTTTATAACTTTGAAAATTGATCCCTCTAAACAGAACTGAGAAACCCCCAACAAAACCATCACCAGCAAAATGTGACTTGTTTATTTTTCTTCCTCATCTGAAAAAACTTTTTCAAGACTGAAGAATAGCTATTAATAAAAAATATTTATAATTTTTATTTAAATAAAGTGAGCAGTCTGGAATTTATTTTTTTTTTTTCATATGTTACTAATGTCACAGTGAATGTGAGGTCAGAATTGAATTGCTGGTATGTTTAAGTAGGTTTTGCCAGCTTCCGTGCAGAGTAAAAACAGTTCTGCAGTTCATGTCCCAAATGTCTTGACTACTTTGACCTTGAAGTCAGTCTTTGCTGAAGAAGTTAAAATTATGTTGCCTTCTCTCTAGTAAAAGGAATGTCATAAGATTAGCTATGCACTTTTCCAGTCACAGCCGAATTTGATATTGATAATTGGCATAATTGGAGTTTAAGGTGAAACCCATCTAAAAGAGTACAGAACTGGTCCCACTGCTGGATGCTCTGTAGTGCAAATAGTGATTTGTATTTTAAATGTTTGTCGAAAGAAACCTTGGCAGAGTTGACGACTAACTAATTATTTTTGCTTTGCTTTCTAAGGTGCCTTCTGAATCCTCACTATGTCTGATGGGGACTACGATTACCTCATAAAATTTCTAGCACTTGGGGATTCTGGAGTAGGAAAGACCAGCCTTCTTTACCAATATACTGATGGCAAGTTTAATTCCAAATTTATCACAACGGTGGGCATTGACTTTCGGGAAAAGAGAGTGGTGAGTTTTCATAAACATTGTGCTTCTTTAAAAAGGCATCTGTCTTGGCAATGGCTGGAATCGAGTTTTTGAAAACCCGACCTGCCGATCCTTACGTGACAGCACGCGGTCAAGAGTTACTGGGTGCTTAATCCTGTGGCAAGGGAATGGTCTCATTTTACCTGGTTATTTTTGTCATTCTTCTGTGTTGTCCCCCCATTTATCCCAAAGTTAAAGTAAAAAGAACTGATTCTAAGCAACCACTTCTACTGCTCAGCGAGTGTTGACAAGTCTCTCTCTTCCATGAGTGGTGCACATAGTACCTGGAGTAGTACCTTTATTGTTGAACTCCCTTCACGAGGAAGGATTGGGCTGTACTAAAAAATGTTTTTGCTGTTTGTGAACTGAAATGACTAGTGAACAAAGACTGCAGTGTTGATTTTAAAACCATTTTAAAACATCTGAATGAAATGGGATATCATGATGCGTGTGGCTGATGTAGCATCCTAGAAGTTACTATTGCCAGAGAAGAGTTGTGAAAAATAAGGTAGCTTTTTGTTGTTGTTGGGTTTTTTTAGCCCCTGAATTGTTATTGAACTAGGCAAATGAACTTTTGATACACAGCTGACCACTGCATTATGATAACTAATTGGATGCTCATCCTTACTGCACTGAGAAATTGTGTGGGCACAAGTTTTTTCATTCTTATGTAGAAGTAATAAATGCCTTTTAGTGTAGTCTGATGATTTCCCACGTGTCCAGAAATCTGGATGGTGTAACGGGCATTGTGCAGACTGGCTTTGGATGGAGTACATACACCACACTACTGCAAGGAGTAAACAGTGAAATGTGAAACTGGTCTCTTGAATTTATATTTCTTTCGTAGGATAGTAAACATGGTGGGTTTACATGATCAACATATTTGATAACTCAGGATGAGGTTTAGGTTTCACAGTCTGAATCATATAATCCACAAAACAAGTTTACGTGTCTCTAAAGATGTATTTGTAGCTTTGGTAATCTTAGATACAACAACAGCTAAGGGTAAAGCAGGTGACCTAACATGAAGTGTTCTAAACAAGAAATGAATCTATCTTTATCTGATCCTTCCAAAGCTAACAGATGCCCTTATTTATATTTACATGCTGAGTAAACTCTTCAGCTTTTATTATTACAATCCAATTTCTACTTTTTAAGGTAGATGATAAATCTGCCCTCAGTACTTTTTCAGCAATCTCTTGGCAGCTAAGAGGAGATATCATTACCTTTACAAGTATATGCTGTTTGCTAATGAGGTTCTCTTAGTGGTAAAAATACATTGCCAGATTGCATGATCTAACTGCTGCTTTCTTATATTTTAACACAATACAAGATAATACCAAAAATTGAAAATGGAAATACTAAAATTAAGCTTGTCTAATGAATGGCTCTAAGTATCTGTTTGGGGTCCATAGCCTACTGGATACTGTTTTTCCAGTTTCATTGTACTCTTTATTTTTAAATATTCAATTGGATGCAAAATTAAAATGCAATCCATATTACTTTTGTCTTATAAAGCAGGGGGATTGAGTTGTAGTTGGAATCTTTGCATTGGCGATGTTAGTTTTACTGCATTGAATGACTATAAATGTCAGTTATTTTGTGTTCTGTAGAGGCTGTACTGCTAATGTCTTGCAAATTTACCTTTTACAGGTGTATAGACCCAATGGGCCAGATGGTGTTGGTGGCAGAGGACAGAGGATACATCTTCAACTCTGGGATACGGCGGGGCAGGAAAGGTATGTTCCAACACCCACCCAGCAAGTAAGGCAAGTTTTGTATTTAGCAAGCTAGATACAAATGGATTTAGCAAGCTAGATACAAATGGAACCAAGTCAATGAATTCTTGTTATTGATTGTTACATTTTAATTGTATGACTTAAGATGGGAAATTAAGCTTACTTTAATTTTAACAGTGATGGAAGGTTTCCTATGAATACCAATTAAATTACAATTGTACCTTACAACTGTAGAACATGAAAACTGCAATTGTTCCCTTTTGTCTTTTGAAAACTTTTAGTTTATTTTTTCATGGCCAATGCATATACATGCTTTTAAACATCTTATTTTTTTCAGTTTTATTTAAGTTTTTATAAGTTTGTTGCTCTTGGGAAAGTCAGGTGAAATCACCTGAAACTCAGGTGAAAGTCAGGTGAAATCAGGATTCTTTTCTCTGTCTATCAAAAGACTAACACCCTAGTGGTTTATACTCTTAAAATCAGGAACTGATGTGTGTAGAGGACAAATTTCTGTTCAGAGTTTGAATTTCATTCTTATTTTAATTTCTGAATATTGATTAAGTCATGCTTTACAGTAGAAGACTTTGTCTAAAGCTCTCATGCTTGAGTGAAATGTCTGACTTCCTTAGGCCTTGATTAGACCATAGTAACATTAGTAATTGTTGTTTATGCAGCCCCTACATCAGCAGAACAATTATGATGAATATTTCATTCTAGTTAATTAATTCTTAAGTTACCTAAGTTTTATGACTGTATGGAATTACAGTTTCAAAGTAACTTGTCAGATGAGCCAACTAATTTTATTCTGCTGGTCTAGGTTTCGTAGCTTGACAACAGCTTTCTTCAGAGATGCCATGGGGTTTCTTCTGCTCTTTGATCTGACAAATGAGCAAAGCTTTCTGAATGTCAGGAACTGGATAAGTATGGCATTTATTTCTTCTTTATGTTTTCTTTATTTGCATGGGGGGGAAGGGCTATATTTGTAAATATGGAGTCTACTGGGAAATAGAACTGGAAATACTGGGTTTTATAACTTTCTCAGTAAAAAAAAGTAAATGTTGCTTTCATAATTGTAATGTCTGCTAGTGGTGGCTTCTAGTGCTCCTAGGCTTCAGCCTTGCCTACTGAACTTGAATCTTAACTGATATAAAAGCAAGCTGAGAGAACGTCATATCCTTGGCTCTGGTGATATTCAGTAATTTAAGTGTGTGGAAAGCCTATCCAAAACTATTTTGACTTACCTGAAACTTTGTCAGCAAAGCTTAATGAGATGTAAAAGTTATTAGGCTCATGTATGTAGGCAGAGGAATTCCCAAACTGCATGATCCATTAGGACATGAAAGTATGTCCTTTCCTGGCAGCTCGCTGAAGATGCTCGGTGTTGGGGTTTTGGGAGTTCTTTTGTTTTCCTGGGGAATTTTTCCATACTTGTTACTAGGAGATAAACTGCTGTACTTGAGGGTACTTGGGAGAGACCAAGTGAGTGTAACTCCTTAAGGTACAAATGCACAGCTTCTGTGCTAACTTTGTGAAGGTTTTTGCTCCCCTGGCTTTTTCGCTAGGTACATGATAGTGGATGTCCACCAGTTCCCTGGCTGCTCAGTGCAATAGCAGAAGTCCTGTGAGATAACAGAGAACATATTTGTTTTCTGTCTTTCACAGAGTTGCTTTTCAGAAGGACTTTGTTTCCTCAGAAGTGTGGTAGTGTTCTTAGCGAGCTTTAAGTGTGACACTAAGTTGTGATCCTTATTCCTGTTGTTGATGTTAGGTCAGCTACAAATGCATGCATATTGTGAAAACCCTGACATTGTATTATGTGGAAACAAGAGTGATCTGGAAGACCAAAGAATGGTGAAAGAAGAGGAGGCTAAGGAACTTGCAGAAAAATATGGGTAAGTAACTTCCTTCCAGTTATTGCTGTGTTTAAAGTAGAATGAAATGTGTTTCTGTAATGTCTCATCTGTGTACTGGAAGGTTATTGTGAGAATAAGCATTTTAGAATGCTTAACTGGCTAGTGTGGTATCTTCTTTCTGTCAGAGATGTTTTCTGCATTGCCTAAGAATTCATACTTAGTATTGCAATAATCTTGCACTGGAGATTGATTAATCTTCTTCTTGCCTTGGCAGTAAACAAAGTGAATTTTCACAAACGTTCTGGGAAAGAGAATTTATCTGGAAAGGCAGGGGAATGATGGGGATCTAATTCTTTGCTCTCACTTGTGCTGTGCCTTTGTAAAAGGTCTGGGTTTTCTTTGCCCCCTGCAAAATGAAATCCAAAAGAACATTTGGTGAGGGGATGAGTGTCACATCAGATTTTAGGGAAAATAAAAATAATACCAAGTACTGATACCCTAATTTACAAGCTGAGTTTTTTGTTGTAGGGTAGCCATTGCCTCTGACATGGCCATGAAACATGAAGCCTCGATTTCTGTGGGGGCCTCAGGACCCATGCACCAGCATTCAGAGTCTGCTTACAGTGTGCTAGGTTCCCACAGAAGAGCAGTTCTGGTCCAGACCTTAGTTCCCCAGTTCTTTGGCCCCTTGCCATTCCATCTTCCCTCCCTTTCTGAGTGAACTGCTCTAGTTTTGTCCTGCTCTGTCAGGGGGGTTGGACTCAATGATGTTCAGAGGTCCCTTCCAACCCCTAACATTCTGTGGTTCTGTGAACTGTTCAAGCGATTTTGTTAGGACTGTACCTTAGGTGAATTCTTAGTGCCTTATCCTGAAAGGACTCAGCCATGTTTTCTTGCAGGCTTCTGCACACTCACAGACTCCCAAGGAGTCTGAAAATCAAATCACAAACAGGGAGACAGGGAAGACAGACTTACCCTTCCCTACAAGCACAGGACATGTGTCCCTCAAGGAAATATGGGAAATCTTTCAGACACTAATTAATCCCACAGTACTCCTAAACTCCCTAACTCTTCCATGGGTCTCATCCCTGGATTACATTTGCATTTCAAGCGTGGATCAAAAGTGCACTTCTGAAGCAAATCTTCTGATCCATTTGCTGTGGTTTGATTCAAATAGCGGAGCAGCTTTCTAGTGTATTAACTGGATTCTTTCCCACTTGAAAACTCACCTAGATGATGTGCTCCACCCAGTAGTCTGTGTTCAGTCTGGAGGAATAGATTAGAGCTGGTCCAAAGTAAAGCCCACAAAATATGCGTAGTGTGAATACTTGGTCCTCAGAGTGAACGGTCTTGTTCTGCGGGTGTAATCTTGTTATGCCATGACACTTCCTATCACATAGTCACAAATCAGCCTTCCTTGACCTTGCAAAATCATTGGAGGCAAATCAGAAGCAATTTGTCTATTAGAGACAAATGGTTTTAGTGCAGTATTACCCTCTTACTTTTTCCTTCTCCCGTGAAAATGCGTTAAGTCCATGACACACGGGCAACAGCAAGTGCATATGGTACTTTAACCAGCTGCTTGTGAAGGAGCAAAACCTTTTCAACAGCAGCAGATGGCGTGTGGCCATCTCTTAAAGATTTGAGAGATCTCTTTACGTGAGCCTTTGAGAAATAATTTATGAAATATTTACCTTTGTGGCCGAAAATGCCAATTTAATTTCTGAATAGAGAGCTAAAACTCCCAAGTTTTAGATCACGTCCAATCTGTAGGCAGTTACGAAGTTCTCTGCCCTGTAGAGATGAGACAGAAAAGCTGCTAAGAGTCACTTCTGAGTGAAAGCAAGATAAACCCTGCTGCAGCAAAGAGTCTTCTGGTAACAGAAGTGTGAGAGAGTGAATATCCTCTTTCTGTGGAAAGGCCTTGTACTGGTAAGTGATGTGTTTTGAAAATGATTGCAGGAGACCTATACACTGAGACAGTAAGATAATGTTTTTGACCACTCATTGAAACTTGCAAGTTAAGTAAGAAATACTTAAAACGATGATGATATCAGTCACTTAGGGAGTAAGACTAACATAGGCACTCTAGCACCACCTGGGGGGAGCGGGGAGCGCAGATCAGAGCCTACAGACCTGCCCCTGAAACATCCTGATCCACAACAACAATGAAGATTAGCAATGTATTTTTGATACCGAGGTGCCCTGAAATTTTTGTAAAAAAAGACATAGGTGGTCTAAGCAGAGATTTTTTAATTTTTTTATTTTTTATTTTTTAAATGTGAGAGAGTTTATTGTTGAAATGTCAACAGAAGAAATAGTCACCTTTTGTAGTAGTAGGAATACTACTTTCCTACAAGTATTCCTACGAAGTAGGAATACCACTTGAGGACTCTTTGCTGGACTCTTCACTGCTTTACCTGCAGGGGAACATTCATACCAGTGTTCCCTCACTTGGAATGGCTGACATAGATAGTAGTCAGTAAGGGGAAGGCCATATAAAGTAATTGCACCTCTTGGGGGCAACAGAGCTGAAAGACACAAACCTCAGAAGCATAACTTTGGGAACTCATACTGACCAGTGCCTCTGTAAGTTGTGGATTCCATGATGTAAATGAAAGCTTATCCTTCTGCCCTACAGAATCAGCCATTTCATTAATTCCTTTTGCATGTCAGACCACAGGACACTTTGTGTCTTTCTCCTGCGGAGCAGCAGTAACAGTGTTTGTGTGATTTCTAGGTGTGTGGCAGTAATCGTGCATTGGTTTTTCTCCTGTGGATGTAAACAGTGTGATCTAAGTTTGTGGGTTTTGTCTTTGGCAGAATACCATATTTTGAAACGAGTGCAGCTAATGGGAATAATGTGAGCAAAGCCATTGAAACTCTGCTTGACCTCATCATGAAACGCATGGAACGGTGTGTGGATAAGTCCTGGATTCCAGAAGGGGTGGTGCGCTCCAATGGGCACAGCTCTACAGAACAACTGAATGAGGAGCAAGAAAAAGGCAAATGTGGCTGTTAACTTAGTTCAAATTAAGTTTAATGCATATGATATAGTACAGTTGCAGCTTAACTGTTTAACTTATGGACAAATCATATTGTGTAGTTATTTAATGAGCTATATTAATTCTTGATACTAATTTTTGGGTTTTTTTCCTCTCAAACATCCTTGACCTTTGCTTGCAAGGTATGCAGGTTATTAGTGATGGGACAGAGATTGAATTTGGTGTAGCACTGTAATTTTCTACTTTGGAGGGAAGGGCAGGAGAAGAATTTTCATTAACAAATTTAGAAACATCTCTCTGTATGGGCAGTGTGAAAGGGTAGGCTTCTGAATTGAAGGATTTTCAGTTGCCCTTTGAAGGCTCCATTGACTACACAGGCCAGGCATTTACATTAGATATTGTGACAGCTCTCACTCTCTACTAACAGCAAGCTTACCAACATGGTTCTTGGTTTTGAACAGAAACATGTAATCATTTCATCAATCAATAACAATGTTAAAGAGCAAATCCTGTGTTTTCCACAAGGCCTGTGATTAGCTTTTCCTTGGTCTCTCAAACCATCAGTTTTTAGTCATGGAAAAACAAAAGAAATCTATTTATATAGAATAAAAAATGATAGAGAAGAACAGGGCTGCATATGTAGAGCACTCTGGGTATGTCATGAAAGTGAACATGTAAACTACAACTGTACTATATCAAATATATTCAACACAGCCTATCAGACCTCCTGACATAATCTTAATTTCTAGAACACGCATATACATATATTTATATGTAAGTGGCGTAACTGTACATCTGTTGTTCTCTTTCTTTTACGTTACCACTCATGTTTTAACAGGAATGTAGGGCAGCCTAGATGTCAGCAAAACTTCATCAGAGCTAGTGCTTTGCACTGAATTTGTTTTACCAAACACAGGTCTGGAATGTTTCTTCAAATTTGGATTGAAAAATGAATGATGATTGTCTTCTGGTGAGATGCAGCCAAGACACCAGTTCTGTCTAGATCAGTATTTCTATAAATTCATAATGCTCATTTTATTCTTCAAACCTTTGTGTCCTGTGCATCTCTGTTATCATATCTTCATTTATGGCTTGTTCATTTCCTTTAGGTTGTATTTTAAAAAGAATAGAGTTGCTTCCCCCCCCAGCCCTGTGGATCACATCATTGTCAATTTTGGTTTCAGCAAATCATGTTACTCTTTGATCATTTCTATTTATTCATACAACCTAAAGGAATAATCAGTATTTTTTGGGTCTTTCTTCCAGACTGATTTACAAGATGTGCCTACCAAACTTTTCTACCCTGGCAGAGGTTGTATAACTGTAGTGTATTGCAAATTAAAGTCATAACATGCCAAACTGAGTCTTGTTACAGAATTTCCACATCAGTTTGTTTACAAAGCTCCAAAGCTATTACTTCTTTTAGAAATGATGTATTTATATATTTAAATATTCTAATTACTGCAATTTCAGGCAATCATTGATACCAGTTGTGAACATGAATTCTGAACGTGAATTGCAGAATAACAAATTTTTTGAAGGACCAAAATGTTTCTAGAATAGAAGCTAATAAAAAAAAATTATAATTATGTAGCCTCTGGTTATATTAATACTACAAGAATAAGTGTTAAAACTTGGTTCTTAAATATTTTACAAAGTAATGGATTGTTCTTTAGCAAACACAACATGTAAATATTGAGATTTTTATCACAACCTACATAAAATATTTTAAAAGTGCAATATAATTTGACTGCTCTGGGGCTAGGACAGAGATTAAAGCAATTTATATTGAATAAATATAGGAGTGTTTTTCTACTATATAATACCAAGATGCTGAAATGCTTATGGACCAGAGTTACTGTAGCTTAATTCAGAGTGCCTTTTGAAGTTACCATCATGTTTCTGACCAGAAACTCTACTGCAGGACACAATACATTTCAATGTACTTCAGTGTCTGAATTTCTTCTAATGTAACTCTTCACTTTTCAGAGGGTTGCAGTGGAACTTTGTCATGCATTAATTTACTGAGAGTTTTTGTGCTTATAGCTCCATCCAGTTCCTAAAAACATTGATTATTTCAACCAACTACTGAGCTAAGTGACTACTGAAATGATGTAAAAATATTTCCTTTGAATACTTATGTTTAGATTGAATATTAAATATTAAATACTGAAGCTGTCATTTTTGTCATGCATATTATATGTAAGTACTGTATAAGTAGAGTCTACATAGAATTGCTTTGCTGTCAGCCTTTGAAATGTGTCATAAGGTTTCTGTTTGAATTCTGTGACAAAACTTTTGTTCCTTTTTTAATTCTCATGAGAAATCATGGTAAATATTTCTTGACAATGAATTACACTATTCTTACTAGTCAGGCACTGGTTTTAAAAAAGAAACAAACAAAGAAGAATTCTCATGTGCTGAGAAACTGTTATGTCAAGAAAAGTTGTTTTCATCCAATGTCAGATGAAAATGTTGATCTGTAATGGAACAAAGTTTTGGAAAGGAATTCCATTATGATGTTTTGTCCCAGAATTTCTTATTAATATAAAACAGTTTAACATTCCTGATCTGAAACTTGTCAGCATTTGTTGAATGAAATTGTAACATTTCCTCTTGTCTCAGTTCAATATCAGTCTGTGTCTTTCTGCACTGTACCCATGTGTTGTGGTTTTTTTTTCAGTTCAAATGCGTCCAAGTTCTCTTCTATGGCCTAGGTACTGCCTGATGTTACCCTCTTGCACTGACCCAACCAGTCAGATGGGGGCCTGATGCATCCTGGGTGATGCCAGAAGGAGCTCAAACCCACAGAAGAAAATAGAGGCAACACTTCTGTATTTATAAGACATTCAGAAAGCTGCTGAAGTGAGTGTGTAGCATGTTCAGAGCTAAGGGCATCGAGCAATACATTTTGTAAAATCTATTGCTTCTATAAAGGTAAGGAGCCCAATTTTTTAAAGAATAGCTGCTTCCATCAAGAGCAGTGTAGGTTACCAGGTAGTTTATGATCTGCTGGAGGACACCAGCTGCTATTCAGAGGTTCCTTGACAGGCAAGAGAAATGAACTGAACTAAACCTCATTAAGTTTAACAAGGGCAAGTGTGACTGGGTGTTCCGTCTGGGTTGGAATGACCCTGTGCAGTAGTACTGGCTGTGAAAAACGTTTTGCAGAAAAGGGGATGGGTATCCTGTTGAAAAGCAGGTTGACCAGGAACCAGAAGTGTGCCCCTGTAACATAGAAGGCCAACTGCAGCTGGAGCTGCAGTAGTAAAATGAAGCCAGCAAGTTGAGGAAGTAAGTCTTCCCTTATATTTAATAATTATAAAACTGCATCTGGTGTTCTGTGTCCTGTTTTGGACACCCCAGTAGAAGAAAGACATTGACACGCTGGAGTGAGTCCAGCAGATGCCACCCAGATCAGAGGGTTGGAGCACAAGGGGTAAGAGGAGAGAAAACTGGATTTGCTTAGCTTTAAGAAGAGAAAGCTAAGGGAGACCCTTCTGCTGTCTTGAACTATCTAATGGGAGGGCATACAGGAGATGGAGACAGACCCATCTCAGAGGGCAAAGGTATAGGGAAAAGGCAACAGAGAAAAGCTGGTGTATGGAAAAGTCTAATTAGACATTAAGAACAAACTGTCACTGTACAAGTAGTCAGAATTTGGAGCAGGAGCTGAGGAAGGTTATTGAATCTCCATCCTTGAAGACACTAAAATTTCAGCTGGATGTGGTCCTGAGCCACCTGGTGTTAGTTTGTCCTGTTTTGAGCAGAACTTTGGTCTAGGTGACCTCCAGAAGTTGTTTCCAAACAACATGATTGTACGCTCCATGGACCTGATCCTGCAAGTGCACATACCTGACAGCTGTCAGTTCTTTCATATGACTGTATAGGACAGTTTATATGAACTGTGTGTGACAGTTCTTTTACTACTGTTGGGAAACTTGGAGCAATACGTAATTTTCTGCAGACTAGAGCTTTGTTATGAGTTTAAGGTATTGAGTTGAGAAATTTGGTGAAACATTTCTTGCAGTGGTAATCTGTGTCAAAAATCAAACAAATGGGCCACTCAGTTTGCTGCAAAACTGCTTCTTCCAGCAAGGCTGTTTTTCAGCTGGGTACCTAATTCTGTCTGTGAATAACTGTTAATGGTGTAGGAGTACATATTGTACATATTCTGTTTTGGTTTGGGTTTTTTTGATAATTAATGTGGGTTCTGGCTCCGGCAACTTTCAATCTATACTGCCTTTTACATCAGAAAGCAGCACTGCAAATCCACAACATAACAGCTTGTACTTGAAGAGGAGATTAGTGCCTTGATATGAAAAAAGACGGGGGTGTGTGTGTGTGTGTGTGTGTGTGGTATGTGGGGAGGGTGGAATCCAATTGTAAATGCTTGTAGTATCACTGTGCTCTCGTATCCCATCTGTCTGCTGGAGGCGTTGGTGTCAGTCTGTAATCCAGTGTTTAAACTGTAGAAGCCACCAAAGACTTCACAATGTAGTACTCTGCTAAGAAAAAGCTGTCTTCAGTGACATAAATACAGCCCATGGGGGAAAAAGTCACATGGGCAGGAAATTCAAAGTAATCTAACTGAAAAAGGAGGACTGCAGTTGCATATGCCAAAGCACAGCAGACCTAAGCAAACTTGTTTACTATTTGGTTTTGCCTCTAGCTGTAAGCTTGGTGTCTTCATAATTTCCCTCATAAAATCGCTCTGTGTACGTGTCTCTACTAGTTCCTCTTCTCAGCTGGGTTGCCATCTTCAGTCACAGTCACAGGGCCTTCCCTGGGGTGTGCAGCATGAGGCTAATACCCCCTGCAGTCCCACCTTGCTCTCTGAGTCAGTTCAGAGCCGCTGCTCCCTAGAGCTGGGAGTGAGTACTAGTCACTCACTAGTCATCTGCTCTAGCCCATGTCTCCTGCAGTAGGATGTGGCTGAGGTCTGATCTTCCGAATGATTGGAGACAAGATCTGTGATAATAAGGTTAGTCACTCTGCTGTGCTAAAGCCATTTTTTTTCTTCCTTCCATCCTTCTTAATATATCCCCAAGCTGACTGCCTTTTTTATTGTTGTAGAAGCAAAAACTGCCATAAAGGTATCTGCAATTCAACACATGGATTTTTCACCAAAAGTAGTTACTTTCTTCTAAATTGAGAAATGTGAATCGTGGTGGTAAAGCCTTACTTGGTAAGGAAGATTTCAGACTCTGAGCTGTGATGGCATCTGAAGGTTGAAGAACAGAGAGAAGACCCTCTCCAGTTCCAAACTATTTAGGAAGGTTGTGGCCGATGCGTACATTGGGTGAGTGAATGTAGTGGGTTTGTGGTTTTTTGGCATATCACTGCTTTTGCAGATACTTTTTCCTACACTTTCCCCTCAGCAACCTGTTTGTGTACTGATTTAGAAATCACGGCTCCAATCAGCCAATAAATGGAGCTCTCTTACAGCTTCAAAGAAAGCACAGCAATTAGGACCTCCATGCAAATTTAGTCTCATGTGGTGGCCTTGTTGTCCAGTCTCTCATTTTTGGAGCCGTGAGATCTCTTCCACATTTTATATATGACTGACCTGTGTTGTGTTTGTAAGAGATCTTGCTAAGACGTACAAGTCTTACAGTCCTCCTTGCATTTCACGACAGTTAGACGGCCAAAGAAATGAAGATGCTTTGGAAAAGCTCTACTACTCTACAGAGTTAAAACCAAAGCCAAATCCCTGATTAAAAAATGACATATTCTTCCAGTATGCTTGGGAGGGAAAAGTCTGGAAAGTGCTCGTACTGGTGAGGTGAAGGGTCAGTCCTATGTTGTGCTGTAAAGGGCTTTATATCCACCAGGAGCTGTCTGTCTTATTTCCCTTCAGTCTAGCAGAGACCATGTCAGAAACAGTAGCTCTATCTCATCTTTTCAACCATGCTTAGCACAAGGAGCTCTTTGTTTTTCAGGTAGGCTTTATATCATCCAATTTACAGGACTCTTGAGGGGTATCACTTTATTTCATGTTGCAG
Organism: Actenoides hombroni; assembly: GCA_024336885.1. Classification (NCBI taxonomy): domain Eukaryota; kingdom Metazoa; phylum Chordata; class Aves; order Coraciiformes; family Alcedinidae; genus Actenoides; species Actenoides hombroni. The sequence goes on along the minus strand of WUAM01000431.1, from coordinate 75,759,569 downwards.
GCTCCTCCACAGGGTAGGTTGCTCAGATGCCTGCAGTGTGTGTGATAAAGGAGCACTACTGCTCTTGTGCTGCAAGGCTGTCCACGGTGGGTGCAAGGAGAGGCTTCCACGGCCCCTGAAGCAACCGGCAGTGCTGTTTTCCAACGAGTAGCCTGGCAAGAGCTACTGCACTGGTGTGGTGTCGTACCTCTCGGTGCAGCACGAGCTGCTGTGGGCTCTCCTGCTGCATCGCCAAACACGCACCGGCAGAGTGAGTGAGTTCCCAACACCTGCTGTGCTGAGGGCTCTAGAGGGATAAGATATGACACGACATGGGCAGTGGCATTGAGCACACCCTCAGCAAGTTTGCCGACGCCAGCAAGCTGTGTGGGGTGGCTGACATGCTGGAGGGAAGGGATCCATCCAGAGGGACCTGGACAGGCTGGAGAGGTGGGCCCATGCCAACCTCATAAAGTTCAACAAGTCCTCCATCTGGGTTGGAGCAATCCCAAGCACCAATATAGGCTGGGCAGTGACTGACTTGAGAGCAGCCCTGAAGAAAAGGTCTCGGGAGTGCTGGTGGATGGGAAGCTCAACATGAGCCATCAGTGTGCTCTCGCAGCCCAGAGGGCCAATTGCATCCTGGGCTGCACCAAGAGAAGCGTGGCCAGGAGGTCGAGGGAGGGGATTCTCCCCCTCTACTCCACTCTCATGAGACCTCACCTGGAGCACTGTGTCCAGTTCTGGAGCCCCTGTTACAGGAAGGATATGGAGGTGCTGGAACATGTCCAGAGAAGGGCCATGTGGCTGATCAGAGGGCT
>WUAM01000431.1:75746100-75758669 GCA_024336885.1 Actenoides hombroni | reverse complement strand
GGTTGCCCAGAGAGGTGGTGGAAGCCCCATCCTTGGAAGTTTTGAAGCCCAGGCTGGATGGGGCTCTGAGCAACCTGGTCTAGTGGGAGGTGTTGGAACTAGATGATCTTTAAGGTCCCTTCCAACCCTGACAGAATCTATGATTCTACGATCTGACGGCCCTGTGGCGGGTGGTGCCGCTGCCTCTTTAGGAAGCTGTTCACAGCTGTCGCGGCCCCTCAGCCCTGGCAACTCTGTCGGGCGGGCTCGGCCGGACACCGGGAGCGAGCGGTTGCTTATTTCTAGCCGGGTGCCTGTGCTGGGGCTGAGGGAGCCCCTGACCAGCTGGGGCTGTTCAATGACCGCAGCGAAACGCGGCGGGACGGGTGTGGCCGGAGGGGGCCGCAGGGGGCGGGCTCTCTCCCCTGCTTCCGCGCCGGCTGTGGCGCCCATGGGCCGGCAGGGGGCGCGGCTGCCGCTCTCCCGGCCGGAGCCCCGCCGCCTCCGGTCAGCTGAGCGCGCCCTTCCGGCGGGGCCTGCGGAGCGGCGGGGCATGCGGAGCGGGCAGGCGGGGGCCCGGCGATGCGGATCGAGAAGTGCTACTTCTGCTCGGGGCCCATCTACCCGGGCCACGGCGTCATGTTCGTGCGCAACGACTGCAAGGTACCGCCCGCCACGGGGAGGGCGCGGCTGGCTCCCGTCAGCCTTCCCCACGCGGTGTCCGCTCATCACGCGGCTCGGTTACGGGCGTCGACGAGGCCCCGGGGGCCCGCCGGGGACGGCGCCTCTGTCCCGCGCCGGGGACGGCGCCGCTGCTCACGCGCCTCGTTCGGCGAGCCGAGGTGCGGGGCCGCGGCGGGGGCGGCCGGCAGCGTTTCCGTTGTGGCGCCGGAGCTCCCGCAGTCTGCCCGCGGCAGAGTGGAGCCAGCGCCCCTGTGCTGCCGTTCACGAGGCGGTGCTGGCCGCCGGCCTCCGGCGCCCAGGTTAATTCGCTCTGCGGGAGCTGTTAGGTGCAGTGGTACCGGGATTTGGCGGCTGTGGGGGCTGTCAGGAAGAGCGTGGGCTGAGTTACTTGTTCTCGGTTTTTACTAAGGAGTTACACGCTTCGCAGAGCAATACAAAATTTTCATCCTTTGATTTTATGATTTTGAAGGAGCGGAGGCTTCAGGTTAATAGCGGATGATTCTAAAGCTTTGAACAGTCTCGACTACAGACACTGTTTGCTGAAGCTAATGGCTTACATCTGTCATGGCACTCTGCTAGAAATTGTAATTCAGATAGCTGAAGTGATGTACCCAATCGAGGCTGTCATAACAGGTTGTGTGTAGCATTCTGGCCTTTGCGTTGCGGTGACAATTTTGTCCATAAAATGTTGTATATAATATCTCAGCCCGAGCTGTGCTCCTTATCACTCCTATAGGGCACTGGAGATGGCAGTGTGAAATGACGCTTACACAGATATCTTCCTTCCCATGCTCAGATGTCAAAACGAATACTGGCTCAGCTGTACTGCTTGTCAGAGTCACAGCTTTTGGGAATTCGGAGGTAGATGTAAATTGACACAATTCCATTTACTAGAAAATGGCCGCAAGCGCGTGGGTTTTTAATTAAAAAAAGAAAAAAGTAGGACAGTGGCAGGTTAGTTGTGAACGGACGATCTATGAAAGAGCAAAATGTAATGGCAGATTTGTCTGATATAAGGTGAAAAATCACAGGAGAAGAATGTGAAAAATATTATTTGAAGATGATTACTAGGGGTTTTGTATTTTCATTTTCTTCAGAAGTGGCTATTAGATATGAAGGAGAGTGTGGTTGAAGAAAAATAGGTTTTTCAAAAACCCATGAATAACAAATGAAACTTTACTTAAGAAGACTCAAAATTATAGCTCTGCTCTGGATACTAAACAGCCCAGGATAGTTCAAAGTGATGCACAAATTTAGGGAAGATTAAGAACTGTAAATAGGAATGTGATTATGTCATGTGTGTCTGTCATTGTTCCCTTCTCCCTTATCTTACTGCCATCTTTCTGCATATTCTTTTTGACTGGAAGATGTCTGTTGGACTTGGGACAGTTTGGGATAGAGGGTTGTTCTTTGGCTTGGCTCTTAGTTACATAATTTCGATACCAATAAAAGGAAATTTCAAGTATGGATAGTAAAGTTTCTTTTATGAATCTCTAATGGGCCTGAAAACATCACCTGGGTGAACATTAGGCACTTCCATGGCTAGCAGTGGCAGGTGCCTAAAACAAGTCTCACATTCTGTAGAATACATAGAAAAATGGAAAAGAAAAAAAAGAAGGTCAGTTAGAATGTTTTGGCATACACTTTAGCAGCTTTCACTAAATTCAGTCCAGGACTTAACTAATGTGCTTAGGACTCCTGCTGCAGGGTAATCTTTAGGCTTAAAGCTCCATTCCAGAAGATGGACTTGTTGTGTGTGTGTCTATGCGTATGGCATTCAAAAAAGTTATGTGAGAGGTGTGAGAATTCTTTGTCATTGTCAGAATTGCACTGTGGCTAATAAGTGCTGACAGGTATAGAAAATCGCTTATTCATAGTACAAGTTTTGGTTTATAGTTATTTTTTTGTGGATAATTCTCACAACTCTGGTATAATTTATTTATAATCAGCTTCGTTGTAAGTATTTGTGCATGTCCCTGACAGCTGTGAAAATGAGTTTATGATGAGGAAACGAGAATAGTGCTTGCAATTATTTTTGTTAATAGCCATATCTGAATTAAAAATACTGAAATGTGAAAGATTAATGTAATTTTTGATGTGCAGTATTGTTAGAGAAACTTCAGTATTTGATATGCTTGTAACGGGGCAGGAATAACATGATTTGACTGTAAGATTTTTTATTTTTTTCCCTCTCTTCTTCTTTAAGATATTTAGATTCTGCAAATCAAAATGCCACAGAAACTTTAAAAAGAAGCGAAATCCCAGAAAGATGAGATGGACCAAAGCATTCCGGAAAGCAGCTGGCAAAGAATTGACAGTGGTAAGAAGTTGAACTGGTTCCCACTTTACAGTATCTCACTACATTGGCAGAAATCTAGCCTTTTCCAGTTGCAAACAGATTAGGTTAGCTAGCTTAATGCATTATCACTTAATTAGATGAGCACGAAGGACGGAACAAGTGGAGAAAAGAGGGATTGTAGAAGAGGATGTGAGAGTTTTCTTGAGTGTGACCTATTCCTTCACCTTGACTATAACTTTAAGCTTCTGTTTCAGCTTCAGTGTGGAAGCCAGTGTATCGGTGTCTGTGCCTGTGATACATGGTGATTCCCAACTTTAAGGCATTTTTTTTCCCACCTATAAATCTCTTACTTTCTGTACATATATGGTTGGTAGTTGTATTTCTGCACAAAAGCTGCTTTACCAAGTACCCCAGGAAGTCTCTCTCTGTAGTAGACATGTAAGATAGGAAAGACCTTTCGAAGTTTCTTTAAAACATGCAATACATAAGAAAAGTCCTTGCATAGAAAGGAATGTTTCTAAAACAGGATACGAGATCTTAAAAACAACTGCAAGACAAAGTTACTGCAGTGGTAAAAATACTAAGCACATTTGGTGGGACAGTCCTTAAATAATTCAGGAATTCCTGTGACTTAATTACCTGTTTTTTGACAGAGTGCTAATAATTTAGTAAGTATATTGACTCGGTGATTTGCTGCCTTCTGTGGATCTTCCAAGGGAAAGAATGTGATTTTATTTTCTTTTCTTAATGTGACTGAGAAACCATGATTAATTGGCATCTTCTGTAATTGCATTTCTTGCTTTTAGGTTGCTTCTGGCTGAATTGAATTACCTTTTTGAAAATAACTTTATTTAGAATTCCTTTATACATGTCTAAATAGGTGGCAGTGTGCTCAAATTTTGAAATATATCTACGTATGCTAAGAATTAAAGCAATATATAAACAGAGTGCTCTTTTAAAAGCATGTTAAAAAGCAATGCTGTGTATTATGAATATGCAACAGCTGACACAGTTTAGGATAAACTGCAGTGACTTGCTATGCTGCAGTGTCACACTTGGCTAGAAAGGAATTTTAGATAATTTTCATTTATTTTTTTTATTTTAAGAATGGCTTTTAGATGTTAGCATATGGTGTACTCTGCAGCTTTTATTTTGGATATTTTGCTTGATGCCATCCCATGGTGAAAACTAACATTTGTCTGCCAGTGGAGCATGGCTTGTGAGTGTGTATGTGCCATTTTGTGCTATTCTTGGGTAGTTTCTGTCACTGGAGTTGTCTTCAGCTCAAGTGAAGATTAGCAGCCGGTCTAATAACTCTGCTTTACCTCTACCAAAAAAAAAAAAAAAATCTTTGGGCTGGGAGAAGTCCTCAGATGAAGCTGGTGTAAAGCTAAGTATACCTAGCAAAAAAAGAAATAAATCAGGAAACTGTTTTTCAATCTTAAAGTCTTGGAGGGAAAAAAAAAAATAAAATCAACAAAATATAAACCCCCCACCTGTCCCACACACCACAATGTCATAAATTGAAATATTTCACAATTTCAAATGTTTTTATATTTTGTCAATTATCTTAATACAAAATAGTGGTTTGTTGTTTGTTTTTTTTCAAACCTTTTCAAAATTACAGGCTGTTGAGTAGAACTTATCTGACCTGCATTAAATGCTTTTGACTCTACACGTTTTCAGTTTTGCCTTCCACCTGTCTAGTCTGCTCTGTATTTTCTACTCAGTGTTGGTCTGCTCTGTTCTTTTTGTCTTGCTAAAAAGAAAATAGCCGAGGGAGATGTGTTGGTAAATAGTTCTCTTCAGACAAATCACTGTGGCTTCTGACACTTTGAGATCAAACACTACACTCTATTTACTTATAGTTTAGTAACTTCTAAAAGTTGAACTGGGATTCTGAAAGTGAAAATAAAAATCTCTAACATTAGATGTGTGTGCTTTAGTAAGAATGTATTGATCTAAATATGCTTCTGGATATAATCTATATTTACTTTTTCTTAATATAGGATAATTCATTTGAGTTTGAAAAACGTAGAAATGAACCAGTGAAATACCAGAGGGAGTTATGGAACAAGACTGGTGAGTCATTTTAGGAAAAAAAAAAAAAAGATGAACTATGGGAAGTGAAGAGTATTGACACTTTGTAGTGCTTGTGTTTGAAATTACTAGACTCATGACAAAATTCTTATGTGTGGAGGAGGTTTGAGTTGTGAAGAGATGTGGTGTTTCATTTGATTTTAATTTTTTTTTCAGAAACTGGTTTAAAAAATGAGGTGCAGCATTCCTCGATTGCGAATTGTTTTCAGAAAGCCTTAGTTGTGCTCCACAGTGAGCCTTTTATACTGATGCAATTGTTTCTTTGTTCCTGCTCATGCCACTTCAGTTTGTTTAATAAATCAATTGCTATAAAATGGAAGAGTTAACTTCTGTCATGAATACTACAAAGGAGAAGGTGGTAACTTCCATCTGATATCAAGTAGAGTAAGAGTCTTTTGTAGTGATAGTTAATTTTAGAAAATATATGTAGGCACAAAAGGGGAAGCATAAGTAAGTTTTAAAATACAGTTCATCATAATTGGTACAGACAATATTCCCCATTCCTGCTTTTTGAAGAAGGAATGACCTCCATCTAGTACAAGAGTTGCCTCTGATATAGAGATATTATGGAATATTGTTAGGGTTGCTCTGAAAAATAGCACGTATTTTCAACTGTAGGTATGTAAGCACATTTAAAACAACTTCTGCTTTATTTCAGTCGATGCAATGAAGAGAGTGGAGGAAATAAAACAAAAACGCCAAGCCAGATTTATTATGAACAGGTGAGAAGTATTTGTATCATGGGAGCTTTCACAAATCTTTATTAGACAGGCAGTCATTCCAGAGAAATGATGATCAAAAGTTTTAGATGGTTATTTGCTTTGTACATACACAGTCATCCAAGTGATAGGGTAAAATAGTTTGAGTGGGCTCTACTATGCTACCAACCTGCTGTGCTTTGTTGGCTCCCCAATGAAATTTAGATTTTTGGACACTCAATGATAATAGTAATATTTCCTTGGTTTTTTTACCTTTTTCTTTTTTACCTTTAACTAGTCATAGTTATTTACAGTTTACTTACCTTTAGCTAAACATGTGTCATGCATTAAAACAAAAACATACATCTCCTCTTTGAAGGTAATTAAATTTAATTTTCCCCATCCTCAGATTAAAGAAGAGCAAAGAGTTGCAGAAGGCAGAAGACATCAAAGAGGTCAAACAGAATATCCACCTTCTTCGTGCTCCACATGCAGGTAAGAACTTGCTTTGCCTGGTTTTCTTAGGTTAACTTGTATGTACAGTTTTGTGAAGAATATTGATTTTTATTTTTTTTAGTATGACTACTTCTACAGATCAATAATCCTGTGCATTGTTCTTGCAATCAATTTGTCTGCTGAATATGGAGAATAGCTCTTGCCACTGAATTTGAGCAGTATCTTTGTTCTGAATCAAGCATACCTTTTTATTTATCTAGTCTTGCATTCATCCTTTCTTTTCCTTATTTGGGTATTTTAAACTGCACTCAATATCTGGTACTCTATAAACTAAATGTTTATTAATCAATATATTTATCTAAGTCTTCCCTTTGAATTGATTATTTGAACTCAACAGACTATACTACTGATCAATATAAAATATGGAAGTTAAACTGCTTTTTGAATTCATTAGCTAATTGTGAGAGTGGATTTTTTTTGTAGCTCATGGTGTATAATGAAACTTACATGAAAATACTGTCTTCAGTGTAAGCCTAACATTTATTTTTTTAATACCATGGTAATTTTACAGATTTTCACTAAAAGCTGTGCCTAGTTCAAATAGAATAATGTGTATTCTTTCTTAGTGAACTGAGTTTTTCAGTTGGAGAAACTTGTTTTTTCTAAATAATTTTCATGTTTTTAAACTATTACAAGTGCTAGCTTGTGTTAGATGATGTTGATAAAAATTGATTTAAAAGTAGATTTATTTTTAAAAATACAGTTAAAGGTGTAGAGTAAATGAGAGAAGTTAAAAATGTTTCCATTAGTTACTGTTTTATAAAATGACCAGTTATTTTGTCTCTTGTGGATATAGACGTGATGTATTATTAGACATCAAATAGAAATCTGTTTTTTGTTTTTTCTTCCAGTTTAACTATAGTCTAAGATTGTGTATATGTGAAACAAAGTTTTATCAGGATATTTTTAAACTGTGGTTTAATTTTTCCTTTGGTTTTGAGGGAAGAAAAAAGATTTGAATTCAGAAGAATAAACCTGAGTGTTTATTTCTTTTGTTTGACTTTGCTTTTGTTAAACAAGTGATGCACAAGAGCATGTAGTACATCTGTTTGTCAAACAACAGCTACCTTTTTGGTGTTTTGCTATTCCTGCTGGTCCTTAAAGAGAGCAGAATTGGATGTCAATCGTGGATTTATTTATTTATTTATTTCCTTTTGGGTAGTATTCTTGGGAGTTAACAGTATTGCCATCCAGCGCAGCATGCAGGAGAGCTTAAATCTTTATATAAAACCAGTGTGAAGACCATTGATCTCTTAAAAATAATTCATTCTTACAGTCCTGTGCAAGGTTGTGCTGGGTATTGCTAGCTCTATCAATGTTCAGCATACCAGATAAAAATACGTTTGACTGAATTTTAGGTTTTGCATAAAACCAGCATCAGCTTCTCTGTTAAAACAATTCTTCAGTAGTTTTAGGTAGTAATGGAATTTATCAAGAAATGCTTGTAAGTTTGATGGGTTTACTCCTGAAAAACTCTTTAAGCAATATATTTAGGCTGTTTCACCTAGAATAGACATCTGTATTGTTCAAAGAACAGTCATTTGGGTTTAGAGAGACGTTTCAAATGAAATTTTTTATTTTCTTTGAAGGCACACCGAAACAGCTGGAGGACAAAATGGTGCAGAAGCTACAAGAGGATGTGGCTATGGAAGAAGACTCTTAAAATGCTTTTATTTTCTATTTATTTCTCTTCAGCAGTTAACAGTTCCTTACTGTTTCACCTGACATCATTCAGAACTGTGCTTGCAGTTGAAGAAAATTAGATTTACCGTTGGAATGATTTTTAGTTTTATAAAAAATAAGATGATGAATACTAGTTTGGGCAGTACTTACAGTTATGTAATTTGAGAAAAGCTTGTCAGCAGGATGGAGAATAAGGCATATTGTTTGAGATACTCTGTGCTTCTTGGAAAGTTACGCTTTATTTTTGGAAAACGTTTCCCTGATAATTCAAGGAATAAAAGATGTTGGCCCTGAGCTTTTATTTTGTCCGTTGTTATTTTGTAGTGATAAAAGCAGATAAAAATGTCTTAATTGTTACAAGGTGGGGCAGGTTGTATTAATTTTCATCAGTCCACTATAGGCTAGACTCTCACCATTGGGAAAATTTTTCTATTTGTTATGAATGCATATAGTGTTTATTTTATCGCCTTTTTAAGTCGGTTTCCCCAAGATTACTTTGCAGTTGACACCTAAACCTGGCAATGCTAACACTGATGTAGGACTTCCTGCTGTTGCGATGATAGTAATGGTGATAGCATCCAGCCTGAAGCTGGACCTACCATCCTCCTGACCTCCTGAAATTCAAATCTGACATGTAATAAGGATGACTGAGATGCTCAGTAAATCACACTTTTGACTGTCTCACCTAACGCTCTGGATTATTTTGCTAGGAAAGATCATGTTAAAGCGTAGGTATTTTGCATATTGTGATATTTACCTTGATTCAGTATGTCATCAGTGCTAAGGGCTCTGCTTTTCTGTAGTGTCAGCAGTCTATCTGCGAGTGTCAACAAAGAAGCCTTTCAAAGGCATTTAAAATAGTATTTACTTTCTTGTCAGTGCTAGTTATCCTGAAAAATACTAATTTATATTTCTGTTACAAACTTGGAATATGTGCTGTATCAAGCCCTGGAAAACTTCCTCATACCTACCACCTACATGTGTATTGTGTAGTTCAGAAGAGAGTCATATTTGAACATAGGAAAACAGACAGTGGGGAATGTGTGAAGTAAATGGGCATTGTCCTCATTTTTTCATCTTGATTTATGAATAATATTAAGATATTTAGAAAACATGTATTTTAGTGAGTGAAAAATAACTGAATTTTAGTAATAAAAATATGTAATTCCTTCATATTTTCATGAAATTAAAATTTGCTGATATGGTGATTAGCTGATAAGTGCTTTATAAGTAGAGTATTTCCCCTGTAAATTCGTAAATAACATCTCAAAAGTATATGGTGAGTTGGCCAGAAAACGTGTTAGTGGGGTGAAATCACTAAGATGCTGCAGTATAATCCTTGGACATAATGAAGGGAGACCTTCACAGAATGTTAATATAGTATGTTTATGTGTGATTATACAAGTTAATATTTCAGCTTGGGAAATGTGGGTTTTTGCGTGGCCTGTTTTAACATAGTATTTGATGTCCTTAGTCCTTGAAGTAGGATACTTTATCTAAAAATCTTGTTACAGATTTTTTTTCTTCTTTTTTTTCTTAACTGAGTTTTAAAGATCCAATATTTAATGAATGCCAAGTTTTTATTTTCTCCAAAAACAGGCAAGTAAATCTATGCAAAGCAGAGAAAGGTGATGAATTCCATTGGATGTTATGTAGTATATAAATACAATCTTTTTATGAGGCTTCTTAGCATTAAATAATTTATATTGCATAATATCTGTAGTTTTTCTGTACACATACCTTTAAATGAACTGCAGTACTTGTTTGTGTGCTCTATAAAAGTGACTGTGGGATTGGTAACCTTTTCCTATGAAGGCCTGTAAGTGAAGTAGTGTTTGTGCAGCAGCTGCAAAGAGCTGTCTGGGGAGAGCACTACAACCATAAATCCTGGTAGTTGAATGAGTTGTGTAGCCTCTGTATGTCATTACAGCCTGTGTACAGTGCAAGCAAGGGCTTTGAAAGCCAATACTGAAGTCGTCCCTCATGTGCAGGTGTGCCATTTCCCTGAGAAGCAGGGACTTGTAGTCTGCTGTGTACACCTTGTGAGTATGTGGAAGGTATAAGTTTAAATATTTGTCACAAATACCATGCTTACAGCGCCTCTTCTGAAGGTGCCCTTCTGATTATTTTATTTTTTTAAATGTAATTGCTCTGGTGTTCTGTTGTTTGCATCAGCTAGAGCAGGATGCTGCTGAGGCAGCACATGGTGAGGGGTGAGCAAGTGCAGGTGAAGAACAACACGAGGCTGGTGATCCTCTGTCCTGTGCTTCTCTGCATAACCCACTGCATGCAGAGGCCTTCCTGAGGAGCTGCCAAGCTGCAAAGCAGTGGTAATTTTTCTTTCTTTTAGGGGGCTGGCTGTCAAATCACATGTCTAATAGGAATTGTTGTTGCTCCAAGACATTTTTGGTGAAGAGCTGTTATTTTCTTTGGTTGCTTAGGATGAAAATTTTCAACTAAGCCAAAGCTGACTGAAAATTCCTTTAGATTTTGGGTTTTGTTTACTAGGCTTGGAGAGTAAATGTCTAACTGGGCAGTGTTCTGATGATCATGAAGAAATACTGTCAAATATCAGGAAATAAATGCATTCCTCTTTCCTCTTTTCTTTTCTGGGCTTAATTGGAACAAATGTGATACTGTTTTTCAGAAATGCTTTTTAGTTTCACATGCCATCTTCTCTTACAAAAGAAAAACATGTATGCTTTCATTTCTTATAGACTGCAGAAGGTGGAAATACGGGTTTCAATAGTGATTTATGGAGTGACTTTTTCCTCATAATTCCTTTTTAATCCATCACTTCGATGATTTTGAGTTAACTGCTGGCTTTGTATTCAGGGGAAGGTTAACCTTGTGCTAACGCATTTTGGCTTCTGTCTCGGTGCTGTGGAGCCATGAGCAGGCCTGTGGCCCTGTGAAGTTACAGCACTGCCCTGAGTCCCCAGAGATTCCTTTTATATCTTTTAGCAAGTTTCACTCTTTTTGCAGTATGTGATTATCACCATAACTATCCCAAACTCCACTGCTCAGGTGTGGTGTGTAGGGAGCCATTTTTGTCATGCCTGGGAAGCCTGTGGCCTGTACCGAGTGACACCATCTTAGAAGTGACGTTTGCTTTAGGTTCTGTGGTGTGCTAAGTTAGGGAGGGAAAGAAATATTTATTTCCCCATGTTGAGCTGGGAATGAAAGGCCTGTCTGTCTCCCGAGCAGCCATGTGATTCGAGGAGGTGGTAGCAGGAGGCTGGCAGGCAGGGCCAGGCACCCTGCCTGAGGTGAAGAAGCCCTCAGGGCTGCCCCGAAGCAGCAGCTATGCCCGCCATGAGAGCTCGGGTGTTCCACACAGGCCTCTGCTTTTGCTGGGCTCATTTCCCTGTTTTCATACAGCGTAAGACCTGGAGATACTTCTTTTTGCTTTTGGTCATGGGTTGGTTTTGCAATCCACTGCTTGTTGCTTCAGTCTTCTGTGGAGTCTCTTGTTTTCTTCTCAAATGTTTATCCTGAATGGATTGAAAAAAATGAAATGGTAAGTGATAGTGGGGTGTTCTGTTTTGCTTGTTTGTATTGCTTTGAAGAAAAAAGGCAAAAACCTTCTCAGGCTTCCCTTTCAGTCTTTCCTTTGCAAGTGCTGGCTAATACAGTGTGGAAAATTGGTAATTATTCCTTTCTGTAGAATCAAATTGTGCTGAATTGGTGCAGATTTTCTTGTCAGGAAATTGGGCCTTCCTCTAGTTTTTGAAAGATCTGACTTTTTAGTCAGAGATATTAATGAGATATTCTTACTCTTTAGAGCTGCAGCATGATGGGGCCCAGAACACGTACCAGGCCTGGCCTTTTGTGCCATGAAGAAACAAGGCAGTTCAATAGTTGCCACGGCTGTATGTGTCAATGACTGCAAAAGCAATATAGACAGCTGCTAATGGGTCCAAAGGCTTATGTCCCAGGAGACTATATTTCAACCTTCAGGCTGTTCAATTCCTCAATTACTGTTCTGGCCTCAAAAATTCAATCTTCTTCACCAGTATAACTTATTTATGGGTTGCATTGAACTGCGACCAGGGAGAGCAGAAAGCTGAAATAAATCAACCACTGATAAAATGGTTTAAGTCTGCTTGTTGTCTGTTGGTCTATTTTTAGATCTCAATTTATAAAGGCCTTATGCAGAGAAATGCCTGTTGTAATTTATTTTTTCTTTTTAGTGGTATCACTAATACTTAGTCTTTGATGGTGTTTGCTAAATAGAAGGAAGGTTTTGTTTTGTTCCTAATTGTGGCCTGATTTACATGAACATAGCTGTAGTGTTTTGAACAAGCAGCATTACTTGAGACTGGGTAGTCACAGAGAAAGAAATAAGGATTTCTGGAGCTAGCTAAGTTGCAGGACATCCTCTGCTGGTGGTGGTGGTTTGGTTGGGTTTATTGGTTTTGGTTTGTGGGTTTGTTTGTCGTGGTTGGTTGTATGTGTTTGGGTTTGGGGTTTTTTTGGTGGTGTTATTTTTTGTTTTTGTTGGTGTTTTTTTTTTTTTTTTTTTTGTGGTGGTTTTTTTTTTTTTTTTCTTTTTTCCCCCCTTAGGGTTTACCTCTTAAATTTTGTTTGGTAAAAGCACTTGTTTCTTA
>WUAM01000431.1:75720571-75746000 GCA_024336885.1 Actenoides hombroni | reverse complement strand
TTTGTTTGGTTGGTTTTTTTGGTTTTGGTTTGTGGTTTTTTTGGTGGTTTTTTTTTTTTTTTTGTTTTGTGTTTTTTTTTTTTTTTTTTTTTTGTGGTGGTTTTTTTTTTTTTTTTCTTTTCTCCCCACTTAGGTTTTACATCTTAAATTTAGTTTGGTAAAAGCACTTGTTTCTTAAACTGCTGTTGCTCCACCTTTCAAAAGTACTTGGAGAACATTTTATATTACATGTATGTATATGGCAGTAATATATGTACTGAGTAAAGAGGGATATTGGCTCTAGCTCTACAGTGTGTTTTCTTAGTGGCATTGTTTCAGTACAGGGAGCTAACTCCTGAATGGATATAGATGTGTTATGTATAAGGTAATAATATTATGCATCCATAAATTATCACCTGGAATCAAGGCAGGGGGGCCTGCATAATTGAAAAGAAATACTTGCTTAGTTATATAAGCTGTTTTCTGTAAGGCTCCACTTTGCAGTAAACTTGCTGATTAAGAGAGTTGTTTTGGTAATCCACTTTGACTGAAGTGATTACTGAGTGGAGAATTTGGGAGATTTTTTAGTATTAACAAAGTAAAAACCTGTCAGAAATCCTCTAGTTTGTTGAAGATGGCATTGCTTACAGTATCTCTGTTTATGCAAGATGTTGCCAAAGATAATGGTTTAGTTCTTCTAGTATCACTGCAGAAATTGACTTTAAAAAGTAGTACTGGGTAAGGTGAGTGGTGGAAAGACCAGAGAGTGTTCTCTCATACAACAAACCTTGTCTGCCATTCCCATCATTGAGTGTGGTCACACTGCACTTCAAATCCCCATGTAATCAGGCTTTATGTACTCTCTGATGCAAAACTTGGGGCCATAGCAGTCCAGGCTATACAGGTTTAGCTTGATTCATAAAGGTGGCAGACCTGTACCCAGCAGTCTTCAGACTCAGCTGTGAAGGCAGGTTTTTATTCTAACCAGCCTAATGAACTGATGATGAGTTTGGAAGTCAGAAAGAACCATCCAGGCTGGTCCCCTGGGCTGCTGCTTCTTTCTCTGGGTAGTTGTGCCTGGGTACAGATGAAAATTCATTCAAGGTTAATTTGATTAGCTATACCCAGCTTCTGAATAATCTCTGAGGAAAATCTTTCTTTTGAAATAGAAGATAACAGATATAATAATTTGATCCCAATTCATGTATGATATTTAGAAATAGTATTTATCATTGAGCTAGGAATGAATTTAGAATGATCTATGCACAAAGCACACTCTAATTCAGATTTCTGTAGAGCATGGCCTCGCTACTGCTTAAGATGCCTCATATAGAGAATCCCCAGAATACCTGGGGAATATTGTGGTGCTGCATTTAAAGAACTTGTGCCTTTTCTCCATAGATGTCTACCTCCATGTCTGGTGTTGACTTGGGAGGAGATTGTATGCCCGATTTTGTCACTGGCACTGTCAGAAAGCTGATAGAAAGGTGACAGGAAGCATTCTTCACTTTTCACAGCTGAGGTACATGCATTTGTTTCAAAAGGAAGGGAGATGGCTCTGTGGAAATTGCTTTTACTGGCTGTTGAAGGCTTTCTACAGCAGATGTACAGAATTCGGGTTCTGCTTAAAAACATACAGCTGTGAACACAAAAGTCATTCTTAGGTCAGACTAAAGGTGCTTGAGCAGGATGAAAACCCTTAGGTCTCTAATAACAGATCTATCCACTTGTGTTGTTGATAGGAAAACAGTGTCTGCAGGCAGCAATATTGCAAGGTTTTCCAGCGATCATCACGGTCTGCACTTCACTCAGTTCCATTTATTTTCTTACTGTATCAGACGTGGTGATCTATGTGAACCTGATCGTATGAGGAAGAGCTAGACTGTACTCTCCCTATTTTCTGAGGATATGCCAACTTTTGCTGAACTACTTCTCCCAGACTATCTAGGTTTTTTGGCAGTCTTTTCAATCTGGCTTAATTACATAAGTTTCATCTGTTTGTTTAAGGTTTGTCAATAGTTTTTTCACTTTTCATGAGTGTCATGTTGATTTTGGAAACCTTTAAAGGCTTTAGACTGAAAATAGAGGAAACTTCATCCTGGTTCGTACCTAGTCCATTTAACCCAGTACTACCAATGGTGGCTACTATGGCAGATCTTTTTAGAGAAGCATAACAAAGCACGCATCTGAGTGACCTTTTGCATGGTTTATCTTACTAAATTCAAACAGTCAGTAATTCAGGGATTTCTTTGGAAATTGCTGGTGAACTGGTCTTCTATGACTTTATCTAACCGAATTCTGAACCCCTCTTATACTTTCATTTCTCAAATGTAATGTGGTGATGGATACTCCTGTTTAGTTGCCTATTGTGAGGAATAACTTACTTGTGATTTGGGCTTGATACCATTGGGTTTTCTGTAGTTCTGGTATTGCAAGAAACTGAATAATCATTCTCATCACCTTCTCTGCAGCATTTGCAGTGCTGTGAACCTCCAGTTACCTGTTTTCTAAACCAAAGGGTCCTAATCTTTTGTCCTGTCCTGAAGGAAGGCATACTCCACTGAACATCTTTGTTACTCTTTCTTACATCTACCCTTCTTGTCTGGTTTGTGGGATGGGATGATGAGGAATTTTTGCAATATTCAAGGTATGGATGTGCCCTGAGTGTCTACACTGTTTTCTTCTTTTGTAACTGTATTTTCAACCAGGACCCGAAGCTTTTTTTCCTGTATGTTTTGCAAAAAGAAAATAACCTTCACTGTTAACATTTCTTTTGATTTAGAATTTGCCAGGTTACTCTTTCTAAATCTTTAGTGAACTGAGAAGTCCCAGGCTACCCAAATGCATCAGACATCATGGTGAGGATTTTGCTTTCAAGAGACATCAGATAGACAACGTTTTTGTATGACTGTTTATGTTTTTATAAAGAACTGCAGAGGGATTAAAAATCTGTCAAAACAGATCTCAACAGATGGGCATCTGCTGCTCTTAACAAGCCAAAAACATCACCTTGAATGCTCTTCATTCATGAGAATTGTGACTTGGAAGTGAGTGGTGCTGTTTTCTGCTTGAGCATAGCTAATTGTAGATGCAGGGAAGTGTTCACTGCTGTGGAGTTTTAAGAATCATTTACCAGTTTAGAAGTAAATTCCAACATCCTAAGGACATCCCAAGGAGTACATTCCCTCTCTTCCAAGTTTTCCATGAACAGTAAGGGACTGACGTGGGACTTATTCCATCAACTAATCAATCAATCTTAATTTTATCTTAGAAGCCTAGAGGACAGGGTTTTCTTATGTCATTTCAGTCTTCCTTTCCTAGCTCTGAAACAGACTTCCTTTCATTCAACTTTTCAGTCTTTTTTTTTTAATTTATTTTTTTGATAGGTTTGTGTCACTGACTGGGGGTTCTAGGGCTGGATTCAGTCATGAAACAGTTTTATTTGTTGCTGTTGAAGTCAGATTGGACTGTTAATGTGTGTGCCTGATAGAAATCAATATAAGACAAATCAGACACGGTGCCTTTCAGTAAATGGCTGTTGCTCACGTCCCAAACACCTGACTGGGAATGAAGAAGTTCCCGTACAAACAATAAGTTGACTGCTGTTTCACTAGGTGAATGCCTTGGGTGTGGGGTACCTTACTTACTTCTGCTGCTTCTGCTGGAGTTAAGTAAGTGGAAAATCTAGTAGTTCTTATATCTAGTAACACTTTGTGTTCTATATGATTTTTCCCTTAAGCCGTGTTTTGGAAACTGCTTATGTAATTCGGAAATCCTAGTAGACCAGCACAAGTCTAGTCTGCAACCAAATTTAGCACTGATCTGGATTTCTTATCGCTAGGGAGATGGGACAAAAGAGCTGAAATATTCCTAAACTATTCACTGAGGATGTGGTCACATGTATTTTGTGATTTCAGGACTGCAGCTTTTACAATTTATAGCACAAAATGTAATCCAGTATTTTAAAATATAATTTTAAACTTTTTTTTCTTATCCCTCAAGCTTCTGAAGAATGTATCTCAGCAAAGTATGAATGCCTTAAAAAAGTGATGTCTTATTCAGTCTTCAGACAAGCAAAACAGATAGATAAAAAGTGAGACAGATTTCCACTATTCTAAGTTCAGTTTCAATTCTGGAGCCTGGGTTAATCCAAACCAAAACTGGTAACTCTTCAGGTTGTTGATCAGAGCTGCATTTGATTTCATCTTGGTGTCCAAAAATCATTCTTATTACTTGACATTTCTGAAGGCTTTTAACTTAAATTTTTTGTTCATGATCAAAATCTATTTGGCACATTGAAAATTCAGAGAAAGACAAATGCAACATTAAAATAAAGAACATATGGTTTGCTGTATGAACTAGATAATGTATTTTTATAGATAATTCTTATAATTCCTCATTTTCTTTTTAGAACAAAGAAAGAAGGCCCCATTAATTGCTGTCAATAAACAGTGGAAAATAATGAGGGAGAATTTGTATGGCCTATGTTTTAGAAACTTGATCTACTTGAACCATTGCAGCCTCAAGGAAACAAGTATCCTTCTTGAAAACTTGATGATGGGATCTCACATAATTAGTAACCTAGGGCATACTCCTGAGGATGCAGAAAATGCAGTCAGAAAAGCTCTCTTTTCTTGGATTATAAAACTTGAAATGAATTTCTACCTCTGGTCATTAGCATTCAAAGCCCTGTCCGGACATGGAAATGTCTTTTTTGTGCTCATCTTTCCTCAGCTTTATATTTATTAGGTGGTAAGAATTTGATACAAAAGTCAGAACCTGAGGAAGGTGTTCAGTCTATTGTGATTCAGCTGCCTGGCAAAAGATCTTGCTTTGGCAGTCCCCAGACAGATCTTGTGAAGTATTCCTGAGGAAAAAGAGATTTCTTTCCAGAACTGTCCTCCTTTGGTGTGACCATCTGCCTCTACGCAGTCATTTGGGCAAAAAATATAAATCACAAACAGGAAATTGCCTTGTTGCCAGATTTGCTGCAGAATATGCACTGATACTCTGCTCACTCATGAGGATTTAGTGCCAGGGTTCTTTGCTAGGGATAAAACACTGTATCATACTTTCCCTTCCTGTTGGTGTTGGATCATAAACTAAATCCTGCTCATTTTACTTTCAGAAGTAGTCCCAAAGGATTTCAGTTGGATTAATTGCACATAAAAAGCAAGCAGGATTTGGCATTCTGTGTATTTGAAAATGAGCTTGAACTTACTGATGCTATTTCAGCTCATCTTCTGATCTGAATCTTTTCTCCTGAATACTTATTTAAAGATGCTCAGGTAACTTCAGAAAAATCACTTTAAGTTCTGAAAGGGAAAAGCAATAAAACTGTGTGTGTAGGATCTCAATTCAGCAAGGACTTGAAATAACTACTCAGTTCCCAGTTCCTCCTTGAGGTTCTTTTTTAGCTGCCAAGATCAACAAAGCACATATTTAGGTGCTTTGTTGAATTTGGGAGTTAACGAAGAACTCTACTAATTTTTTTCATCAGATGCACAATTATTTTTTGCTGTTGTTTTTTCTCTGTAATATTCTAAAGCTTCTATTGAGAGAAGATGCAAAATATCTTTAGGATACATGGGGGATTATGTCCTGAAAAAGCTCTTGCTCTATGGATTTAGAGTTTGCAGAGCAAATTTTAATTCTGGAGATAGTGTGGGTGGATGTAGGGATGAAGAGCTCCAAAAAGTCAGTCAGTGCTTGAGGAGCTTGAAACAGTCGTAGCATCACCTAGCCTAGATTTTATGCAATGGGGGAGTGAAAAAAGTCCTATCAAAACAGACCTAAACATGTTTTGTTGTTGTTTTTGTTTTTTACCCCTCTAATCTTTTGTAATCCATTTTTATGGCTATTTCACCTACCTCAGTCTTTGACCATTTATAGGTTGCCAGTTTGTAATTAAGGATTGATTTTTTTTGAATGCTGTGTAGAATCTGTTTCAACTACTTGTTCTCCTGCAGTTTAATGGAGTTTACAGTCCTTTAGAAGGATCCTTTAGGGAAAATCGGCTTTCCTGGGGAGGGAATGGTGGGACTCTGGGTGTGCAAAGTGCCCTGGAAGAACAGAAGGTATATGAGCAGGGAGATCAGGGAAGATATATTATAATTTACCCAAATCCTTCAAAGTGCATGGCCCTAAGGTGAGATCCAAAGTGGCTTGGTTAATCTGAGTACCTCAGCGGCACCATCAGTTGTCAGAAACTGATTTCAAGATCCTGAAGATCAGTAGTAACCTTGAGTGGAATCAGTGGGCTTGTGTGGAGGCTGAGGCATGGAGAGGGAAGGAAGCACTCTTTGGTACCTTGAGCACTGAAGCTGCTGGGTTTCTGTGCAACAGGGGTTCCTTGTTACTACTACTTTTCTATCTGCAAAATTCAAGCTGAATATTATGCAAGGATAACATCCAGTCTGTCTTGGATGTGTTGTGTGTTGGCCTAGAAAAAAGCAAACTGGATCCGAGGGCATCCCTTATTCAAGGGAAACTGACTCTACAGCAGCTTTTGTGCAGGCTGTGTAAGAGCAGCAGCTTTCAATAAATTTCTCTTGTACTTCCTTACTCTCCTGCAGTTGTTTTCTCCAGCCATCACTATCGTCCTTCACAGCTTCCCCTGCAGCTCCTTCCACACCTGTCCTCTCTTTGCATGACAATGTCTGATCCTTTCTTGGTTCATAGGTGCTGTTACCATAACCATGTCTTGGGAAATAGTAACACACAATCAATACTTCAGCTGCATTTTGAAGGATCCATATAAAAAGTGGTCAAGTGAAAGCCAAGTCGATGAATTTTTTTGTTCCAAGGAAGCATATTAACTTCCTGAATGAACTAAAATGACCGAAACTGGCATTATGTGGCTTTCCCTTGGGGCAGGGACATAGTGCTCTACTTGTCTTTATCTGTACATTTGCTGTCTTACTCAGTTACCTCACAGCTCAGCAGCCTAGAAGTCTTTATGGGGACCCAGGTAATAAATCCCACATGATAACTTTCTTGCTGTTACTGCGTGATCTGGGTGATTTAATGCCACTCTCAGACTGTGACAGACAGCAGCAGCAAACACTAGGCCCCAAGAGCTTGATGCAGAATAATTGTTGTGGTACTCTTTGCCTCTAATTCCAGACAGAGAGGAGACGTGATATGTAGTTTAAGTGCTGAAATATGTAATGCATTTTCAGTGTTTTTATGGGAACCTTTCACACCGTGTTTAGGTACTCATCCATCAGGTGGTATACTGGCTGTTTATCAAAACTTCAAGAATCAAAGGCATAATTTCATGTAGGTTGATATGAAGGAAGCACAGTGTTTGTGAGATGCTGGTATTTTAAACACTTTTGTCTAAAAGTTAAAAACCTCATAAATAAGAGAAGAAATTATTGACGTTTTCACATCCATTTCTGAGCATTTCTTTTGAGTTATCCTGGTTTGATCTCAGATATTCCCTACTCTCTTTGTTTCAGCCTGTCTTCTCTGAATATTTACAGTGATTGATGAAAACAGATCCAATTACTTAACCTTTTTATGCATGCTTTCACTTTTAGCAAAGCAGCAAGGTGCAAAATCAGAGCATGTTCAAGGCCTCATTTTTGGTTGTGGTACGTTGCCTCTGTAAGAAACAGCTGATGGTGTGTACAGCATAACTACTTAGATTAAATCTATGTGCTACATCTTTTAACCCTCAGTGTCTGGGTGTTTAGTATGAAGAGCTATTTCACTGGTTAATTTTGTTTTGCAGCATCATTAGTAGGGAAGTGGGAAACAAAGAGGTTCTACAGGTACTGCAACATACCAGAGAAGCAAGGTTATTATTTTTATCTCTCAACAAATTACACCCACTCCCTACTGCATGAGAGATTAATTAAATCTATTTTTTCATCTCTGTCTCATTGATCTCACAGTTGTCATGCTTTTCATTTTGTCTGTTACCAAATCTGCACCGGTTTGCTCTTGTGGCATCACATTTAGAGTTTGAACTGCGTCATTGTCTTGCCATCTGCTAGAGCCCCGTGTCTGCCGAGCGCTACTGCGAGAGAGCTGCCAATTGCTTGGCAAGTCAGAGAAGGTAACAGATTTTTAATTATGCAGGCAGGATGGGAGTGGTGGGAGACTGAACAGTGTGTGATTATTGCTTGGACAGTGGTTGAGTCTCTCCAACAGCCTGCTTAACAGCATGCAGCCTAACAGAAGCGGCTAATGTTGTGCATGCCTAACTGCTCTTTGGAGATAAGCTGAGGGAAGTGGACTTCCTGAGGGGAGGCTGTGATTGATAGGTGCCCAGCTGTGTGAGAAAAGTGGGCATAGTGTTAATTTAATCACAAGTTTGGTAGCAGGAAGAAACTGAAAGCTGTCTGTAGTCTGCCTTCTGAGCTAACGTGTGCTGAACCAATAGCTTCTTACTTTGATAAATGAGAAGGCCCATATAAATAATGGCTTCTTCTACTTTCCGTTGATTAGTATTCAGGATAGGCCACTTTGGAACAGAAAACTTCAGAGATTAGGTGTCCATAACCTCTGCCTGTTGGATGCATACAATCTTCAGACCATTTTGCACCGAGGGGATGCTGGGTGCTCACTCAGCCAGTCTCCACACCTCGATCTCCATCTCACCAAAGGAGACAGGAGGGAAGGGGCCCAAGCAGCTCAAAGGAAGTCTGCTATTTGGTTGGGGAAGAAAAGTCCCCTAAGCTTTCACGGGAACCTTTTCTGCTTTATTCTCCTTTCTGGGTCTTTACAAGCATACTTGGAAAGCAAAAAGGATTAAGAACATCTATGGCAGCACTAAACTGAAGATCAAAGAGCAGAGCCTGTTTGCAGGGATTGTGAGTGCATAATCAAAGGCTAGGCTGGAGGTGGATTGTGGGGGTCCTATAGTTCCCTTAGAATTACTCTGGGCAAACTGGACATAGAATGTATTTAATTAGGATATATGAAGGTGGGGTTGCTGTCTCCAGGCAGCAGGGCTGCCTGCAAGCAGTTGTGCTGGGTCGGGGTCCTCTGAGTGTGCTGTTAATGCTGCCTGTTGTCAGGACCCTAGGACTGGGACAGAACCAGGGGCCTTAAATTGCAGGAAGGTGATGCGTCCCCACCACCATACACTGGGGCTGGGGAAAGAGGGTTTGCTCTTCTTCTGGCTTTTGAAACATGACTGTTACTCAGTTGGAGCTGACATATCAGCAAGAGATCAGATTTATGGGCTGGAGATTTTGCAAGTCCTAAACTGTCCTGGATAGTGGTTTGGTTTTGGTTTGGTTTTTTTTTTCATCCCTGGCTGCCCTAACCAGAGTGTTTTTAATCAGGGGTTTCTTTCCTAAAGAACTTGCAATTTTACCTTGACATCGTGGAACAAATTAGAAAACTGACAGAAAAGTCCAAGTTTGTGTTTCCCTTTCCTCAGAGTTCTGCCTCTCTGCCCCCTCTGGTACTGAACAAAGCTGTCAATTAACTGTGTCTGCTGCCTGGGCTGTGGGGTAGCTGGAGGTGCCCTCTGCATGCTTGCTGGGTGCTGCCTGCCCTCAGACTACTCAAGGAGGAGCGAGAAGCCCAGTTTCTCACACAAACAGCTGCTGGAGGTGTGGGGATGGGCTCTGAGCTCAGAGCATGATCAGTGACCTGCATTTGTCAGTGCAACTTGTAAAGGGCTTGTGTGCACCCACGTGTTTGCTTCTGCGTTGTGGCTCTTCCTGCTGAATGGCACTTTCTGGGGGTATTTTGTGTGTGCCCAATGCAAAATACTTTCTCCTGGAGGCTTTTTACCCAGAATGCTGTTGACTCGTTGATCTAATCAAATGACTGGTTAAAATGAGGAAAATAGGAGATACCCTATTAATTTGATTTCTCCTCTGCTGTGCACTTCATTAGACTACGCTAATCCACGTTACAAATTCTGAGATTTTTCTCTTCTGTTGATGTAAATACAGCCAATGAAATCAGAGCCTTATGGAAATGTAATATGCTGAGTCATCAGATCTCTAATATTGCTCAATTACAGCCCAATTTGTCAGAGTCAGGCTTCACGTGTTTCAAATTTCCAGGTTGATACTGGATTGTTCAGTGTGTAGCTGAGCGCTTTGCAGTGTTACTGAGATAGGAATTTACTTGCTAGTTCTCCCTGAAAGCACCATACTTGGCTGATCCAAGGGTAACTTGTTGGAGACATTTCAATAAAATTGGGGGAGGGATTGTTTTGGGGCTTTTTTCCTTCTTTTTCTGTGCAAGACAGTTATATTTTCAGCATGGTACCCGCTGGAAAGGCATTGCAAATGCAAGTTTCTGAGTCAGCAAAGAGCCACCCGGATTAGGAATTAGAATGACTGGTACAAATTGTTTTGACCAAAACAAATGAATATATAAATGTAGCTGTTTAAGCTAATAAATCTTTTCATAAGTATTCATGCCATGTACTGGTGTGATGCTAGCAAATACCTTTGTTGCTGAAGGAAAAATAGAGGAGAATTTGTGTTGGTCCTAAGTGATGCACACTACAAACAATTTAGGTTAAATGAGGGTGGGGGAGGAGAATGTAAGGGTGTCTTGAAATCATTTGTAATTTTGATGAATTGTGACTAGTAGCCAAAATAAGTGGTGCACTTCTAGAAGGAAGTTTAAATTCCACGGGATAATATGCCAAGTATCACTGTCAGTCTTGCCTCTGCTATCATCTGTGTTGCTCAAGTGAGTAAGCTGCAAATGAGCTGTCTTCAAGAGATTTCACCGTCTTGCACAGTGGCCTGTACAAGATGATGCTAGGGCTTAGATGTTTGCATCTTCATAATGAATTAGAACCTTCTCAGTGTGGGCTCTGGTGGGCAATAAATTCAATTATCTCCTAAGTTCCCCAGGCCAACGCTGAGGGAAGGCTACGTGCAAAGCAGAAAAAATGATGCTCGTTAGTATTTGCTGACTAAACCCTGTAATGAAGGTAACTTGGTTATTTTAATGTATTACTGTGATGTTTCCCTGTATAGGAAGGGCCAGCATATGGTGAATGCTTTTTTTAACAGGAATATCTGATTTAAAAATTGAAGCAAAATATTCAATCCCCTTTCTAGATATATTCAGTATTAATATTACTGACACAGCATACTCATCCAAGCTATGAACATATGAATGATTTGCTTTTATATATCAATGAAACTTGCCTATATTTATGAGTATGCTCCCTATGAATCTCAGTAATTCTCGCTGTGTTATCTTAGGGTTTGTATCCCAGGCTTCAAAGAATAAACGCAGAATTACAGCTTTCATCTCGTGTTGGCATATTGGTAAATCACAACTGGTAATGAGTTGCTACAAAAGCAGATCATCCACTTAGATAAAGTGTCTTTTCCCCTGGGAGATGAGACGCTGCTGTTCATCAGGTGTGTGTGTGTGTATGGCCCTTGCAGGGCCATCCCAATGCAGGGATCAGCCCCGGTAAGGTGCCCAGGGGGTTGCTTTTACCTGCCCTCCTGCCATGGTACCCGATAGGTTTGCTGAGGACCAAGCTCTTCAGAGCTGCTTTCAGATGTTAAAATGCTGAAGTACAAAGTTTACCAAAGGGACAGACAAAGCAAATGTGGCAGAAGAGGCATTGATGGATGGTGCTGGTGGACGGGGAGAAATGGTGTTTTTCTTTTGGCTGACACAGCAGGGACAACTTGGATGGAAGTCATGGTGAAGTGATTTTTTTTTCTTATTTTATTTTTTTTTTTTTTGGATCCTCTAAATCCCCATGACAGTGACTGAAAAAAGATGAGGAAATCTTTAGAAGTAAGAGAAGCTTGTAGGAGAAGAAAAATAGATTTTGTATAGAATTTTAATGATAATTAGTCAAGGGGAATAACAACCTTTAAGAAAGAAGCTTAGGACGTGAACACATTTCTAGAGCTAAGCCCGGACTGATTTCTTTTTTTTTTTTTCTTAAACAACATGTTTTTAATTTGTTGAACAGCCAAAAGCTATTTTGGAGCAAATCCAAGGAAATAAACCTTGTATAATAAATAAGGTAGAGGTTATAAAACATCAGCATTCTGGTGACTGCACAAATATCATTAGTATTGAATCGTTTGACAGTGTAATAAAGGAGGTCTTTTAAAAAAGAGTTCTGAACATATGCTCTCTCCCTGCTTACAATCTGAATTTTAAAGTTGAAATATTTAATACACAGTTGTAGTGGTAATGACTGTGCTTGTTCTCATTAAGGTCCTTATTTGGGAAAATAAGAGTGGGTAATAAGTGTAAGTAGGTACCTAGACAGCAGGGTGAGTAATAAGAGTAATAGCCATCTGGTAATGACTGGGGGCTATACTTACAGAAGGAAAAATTAAACAGAGAAGCAATGGCTTCTAATTACACAGCTAAAAAAAAAAAAAAAAGCCCTGTCTGGTTGTTTACAATACACTGCTGAAAGTCTATTGCAGCTAGGGCATAAGAAGAGGTAACCAGTCCTCTCATATATGGGAATTGGGGATGTGCAATAAGGAAATACCACTCATACTGATATTTTTTCTTTAGTGATGCCTGGTTTCATATGCTCTGTAAAATCTTCCATTGACCCTGGGAATTCTGCTCACATAAGGAATGACCTTGCTTGCCAAGGAGGCAAATAACTAGAGAAAAAAGCAGTTTTTCCTGTGTCTTGAGAGAAAATATTGATGTAACTTGCTGGTAAATATGGAAAATGTGAGTAAGCTTTGGGAGCTTGATTCTCCTGGCCCAAGCTATCTAGTGTTACCCCCTCATGGCTGTATGGGTGGGTGATTTGCCTACCCAAAAGTGAGGCTTAGCAAAGCTCCTTTAGTTTAAATATTGCTGCAGCTGCAAATTAGGCCTAAAATTTTTGACACTATGCCTTTGAATTTTGAAAGGCAAAAATATTTAGCTTTTAGCATTAGTAAGGCCTAGGGAGTAGAACGTGTGGTTAATATTCAGAAAAGGTACTGACTTGTGTCAAGTTGTCAATTAGAAGCACATCAGCCAAAATCAGCTGGGGGAAAAACCTCGATAAAAATAATAGAAGGAGGTTTATCAAAGAAAAGTGCATTTCATTAGAAACATGTACTGGTTGACTAGTGATTTTGATTAAAAAGATAGTGTGATTGCTGGTGGATCTTTTCTAGGCCAAAGCAATCCTTCTCATTTATTTTGCCTTAGAAAAAGATGCCAGTGATCTTGTTGAAGGAAGAGTAAAATTAAAAGCACAATCAGACAAATATAAAGGGACAGGAATGATCATTTTCATGAAGAGGGGTTTGAAAGTGATGGAATCTGTGGGCAATTTCATGTATGAACTGTCTTATGCATGGTTGCAATACAGGTTTAAAGTGAGTTAGATTGCAAAGCAGAACTTATCATCGTATTGCATTTAGGAAGATGTTTGCATCTTTTGTGCAGTGATGCAGCTCTGTTGAAGCAAATATATACTTCATCACATGCTGTTGTTTTGCTTTTCCCCTGGCTGAAGTTAAGATGCTTCATAACTGAATTCCTTTACTGATTTGCAAATCTCAGAGCAAGAGGATAAAAGGCAGCCCTAGGAAAAATGGCAAGACTGGCCTTGATGGCAAGAGACAGGCTCTCTTGGCTGCACTCAACTTGTTGGTGACAGAGTCAGGCAGGTGCAACCTCCAGTGAGACACCTATATCTCACTTCACAAATCAATTCCTGGATGTGCCCCTGAGGATTAGCACTCTGGCCCTGCACAGACACCCCAACAGAAGACAAAAAAAAGGCACTAGACTTAATACCACCATCTCCAGACTATGCCTATGGACTCGTACCATTCCACATTTCTTATGCAGGCTCCTACGAGATGAATGTTCCCAATGTTTCCCTCCTTTTCAGATTCTCAGCAGTTAATAGAACAAGTGGCTTCCATTGATTCAGAAATTCAAGCTTTCTTTAATTTCTGATAACTTCTAGTATCTTGTGAAAATGACTACATATAGAATGGCTGAAGTGACAGGAATAACACAGGAAATAAAGACATTTTCTACTGAAAGCTGACTAAAATATTTAAGAGTCCCATCAGATTCTGACTGTTGTCACCACAAGTGATAAATTTATAATGCAAGACTTAAGCTTTTCAGGATTTAAGCTCCGATTTTGTGAGATGTAAATTTTAAAGTTGTTATTGTTGTATGCAAGCCGTTAGCAATCAATACATGTCTATCCCTTCTTGCTAGTTAGTACACCAGAAATCTTGAGAGGGAATTATTTGCCTGATTAAAAGTTTTTTAAAAATTATTATTATTTTATTATTGTTACCATTATAAGAATTAGAATTTATTTTAGGAGGGGAATGTGCATTTTTCATTAGTCCTTTTTCACTGACTGGTGAAATGCCTATTATTTAAGCTGTTGAAAAACCTTGAAGATTAGTTGTGGCATTTAAAATTAAATGGAAAAAAATAATAAATAAATGTTTTCAATGAGATGTAAAGTCTTGATGTAGACCTAGATATTTTAATCTGAGAAGTATTCAAATCTGGTTTTGTTGCTTTTCTCTCTTTGGTGTTGCAGCAGAGTTTTGTCCATGATAACACTCTAAGAGTAATTTATTTGAATTCTAAATGCAGCTCTCATTAAATCAGGAGACTATGTTAATTGGTACACATTACACGAAAATGGAGCATTTATGAAACAACTTTTCACAAGCAGAGTATAAATTGTGTTCAGCTGCCTGAGGAGGACAGGCTTAGTGGCTCTTCTGTGTGCTAGTGATCTTAGCCTTAAAATAGATTTGCTGTTGCTTACAACCTGGGTTTAATTTGTAATTAAAGCTGTGATTTTTTTAGCATTAAATGAAGTTTTCTATGTGAGAAAATATTGTGAGTTTCTGAAAAAAGACATTTAAATAAGCTTCTCATGATTCACTCTATTTGACCTTCAGGCCTCAGGTAGGACAAATAGCAAATATAAACCATTCATGGTTCTCTTAAGCTATATTTAATGTGTGATTGCTACATTTGCTTGAGTAAATTATTACTCTAAATATGGACTTTATATGCCTACCTATATATAAACTTGCTTTGATTTATTTCATTTGGTTGAAACTCCTTTGTTTAACACTCTCATTTTCAGTTTAGCATCAGCATATTCCTAACTGAATTCTAAAATCAAATTGCATCTGAATTAAACTCCACTTTTTTTAACCTTTTATACTGAAATAATTACCTTGGTTTAAAAATAATTATTCTTACTTTAGAATAGTGTGACTCATTTTGTGGACAAGCCATTAGCCTGTATTATCAGTCTTATTTAGGCTCAGAGATGGTTACTGGTAAACAGTACATGAAGATACTACTTTGTGCCAGAGCAAAACAGATTTTCACCAATAGCTACAGAAAAGATGCTTCTCGAGAGAGCACTTGGATTTGCTTTCCCATCAGTGGATGCTGTCGGCCTTCAACTGCAAAGTCAGACTTCAAAATCTGGTGTTGAGTGTACCCAAAAGAAAGTGTAAACAGTCTCTGGAGATGAGTCCCCTGGTTTTGGTTAGAAACTGCAGCAGTTGCTTTATGCTGGCATTTGGGAGATTGCTGTATTTCAAGTACTGAGTGCCTGGAGACATTCAGCTCTCACCTCCTCGAGGCACAGAAGTGTTATGAATAATTGTGGCATATGAGAGCCCAGAATGGCAGGACAGGATTCCCAGAGTGAGTTATATATTTTCTGTCTCCTTAGAGCTGTAGACACAAGCAAGCTGTCTTCTTTTTCTGTCTCAATTTTCTGAGTTACTGTGATTTGCTTTTCATATTTGCATGTCATCTGCTGTCTGATTGATTGCCTGTTGCGTTCTGACACAGAGAAGAAACTGTGATTCAATTTACCAAAAGTGTAATTTCAGAGATCAGCATCTTTATGGTTGTTCCTATCCAGATTCAGCAGGCATATGTGGGGCAGCAAATCTTCACATACACAAAAAAATTTAAAAAGTTCCAGAATTCAGCCTGGATTTTCCTTCACTTGGGAGACTGTAGAAGTGAGATCCAGCTCTGCCTTAGAGTAGTGTAGATTTTAGGATCATTATTCCTGTAAATATTGAGCTTAGTTAATATTCCATAATGTCCACAGTCACTAGTGAATAAGACGCAACTGCCATCCTTTGCTGCTGTGTTGCTTTGTGGTCATTAGTTTGCTGGATTTTATTAACTCTGGTGTAGTTTGTATCTCCCTACTGCACTCCTTGGAGAGGCTGCTCACCAAAGCTCGCTATGCTCGAGCATGTTGCAAGAAGCTTCTCCCTCTCCTTACCTATATCTCTGCAATCTCCACATCAAAGTCTCTGCAATCTCCACATCAAAGTCTCTGCACTCCCCTTTGCTCTGATACCATAATTTCCTTTGATTTTCTTTATTTCCTCTCTTTGTAATAGCTACCTCTGCACTTCTCATTCTGGGTATGCTCCTCACTCTCATCAGTCAAACTTGCCATAGTTGCTCCCTTCCAGTCTGATACCAATTTCACTTATTAGCTGGCTTATTCCATGAGCCTTCTTTTCTCCTCTCTTTTTAGTGTAAACTATTCTGGTGCATTTAGTTGGATATTTTGGAGAGGGCTGGGGATGGCAGGGGTAAGCGAGGGCATTTAAGGAGGTGGAATTGTCATGAGTATTGCTTAGACAAGAATCATCTCTTAGATAAACTCTGTAATTATGTCAGTTGTATTTCCTGTATCTCTGTACCATGTAGATACATATTAAAAAAAGGTTTGAAAGTAAAAATATGTGAAGGCTGCAGTCTATCCGTTGAAGCAGCCTTGCTGTTATAATTAGGAGTGAGTTAAAGCTTGGTAGCTTCATTCTTGTGGGGGCCATCTGGGCAAACGTCTGAGCTCTAGTGGAGTCCTGATGACTTCACCGGTGTGTATTCAGAGGACAGATGATAGATCTGGAAATATATGGTTTTAAATCATTTACAAAATTCTATGTAGGATTGCTTTTATCTCCAGATACTTTACTTATTTTCTGTTTCATATTCACAATATAACTTCTTAAGGCCACTTTTTTCATCCTAAAGTCTGGAGGAAAATCGTGCAATCTATGTGCTTAAATTTGGTGTGAATTTGCCTAAGAGGGGTAGAGTGGAAGGGAAGGTAAGTAGAAAGGAGAGAACTTAAAACCAAAACAAACAAAAGAAACAAGTAGAGCCCTAGGTAGGCTTTGAACAGAAAAGTGTTGCTGTGTGTGATGCCCAGACTGAATTATTGACAGGACCATTGGCCATCATGCCCATGAGTTTTCCAGCAACGTGGGAGATTTTCAGCAGTCTTAGGATCTTTTCCTGGTGTGCTGCCCTGCGCTGGGTGCTCAGTGCTGCTGGAAAGTCATCTTCTCTTTCTCTGTTGATAAGATGGGAATGGTAAGAATCATCTGGCTCTCAAGGAGATGGAAGTGGGGGTCTTTGTATGTCAGGATGCCTCAGTGAAAACTGGACTTACTATGATAAAAAAGCTTTTGTTAAATGTGTGACATTGGTGTGGCAATGCCACATGTTCATCTCTCAGGTCCTGCTTGTTTGGAGAACGTGTTCAGCTCTTGGCTAGTGTGAGGGGAAGAAGGGAGGAGAAGAGGCTGAGTTAGTGCTGTGACAAACTGACCAAGGTGCTTTGCAGCTCACTTGGTTTCACCCAGGGACCATGTACAGAGTGGAGGCCACAGTAAACAGTAACATCTCTGCTGTATCTGTAGCAGCTGCGCTAAGGTTGTGCATCTCTGTGCTCAAGTAGCAATGCAGAGATCATCAAAGATTCCTATTAAAAAAAAATCTAAATCTGCAGTTCCACCAGAATACTGGATATTTTACTGATTATCAGGAATGAAAGTCCGTGTTTCATTTCCAAATGGATTTGGGTCTGTTTTCTAACACACACCTAATCCTGCTGAACTTCTCTAATTGGAACCCTACGAATTGTAATTTTTTGGATGCTGCCTGATCACCCATTTTGGAATTCCTCCTGTGACCAGGGATTTGGCTGGGAATATTAGTTGGCTGCAATGGACAAATCAACTTTGAGCAGTTCACTTGGTGAATTACAGGCTGTGCTCCTAATTATAGACACACGCTTGTGGGAACATAATCACACAATTCCCTGAGGTATGTCTGGCTTGCTGTGTCCAGATTTTGGAAGCTGGAGGGTAAGATATTGGGTTTTCTTTAACATTAAATTATGAAGTGAAAGCCAGAGACCCGAGGCCACACGGCTCGATACATGCTGTGCTAACAAAATAATGAAAGCCTGCTTTGAAATAAACCAGGAAAATCTGCCTTCCCTATAACCATCAACCTGAGCATTGGAGCAGTTGTTTACTTCTTGAATCTTACTCCTTGTCACAGGACAAGTGTCCCTGGAGGATATCACCCCTGCAGTAATCTGTAATCACAGAAGACTGCTACTACCCTGAAACAACATAGTGAAGGCCCCTATTGCCAGGAAACAGCAATAGAGGGAACACAGAGGGAAGCCTGAACTGTGCCAGTGTTTCGTTTATGTAATGGATAACCTCCTGCTTAACGAATGTCTGAAACCAAACCATGCCATTTTACAGTGGTAGGTTTGGGGTGAAACGTCACTCAGTTTTCGACTGTAACGTAAGTAAACCTGTTGGCCAGCAGCAGCATTGCAGACGTGTAGCTCTGTGTAACCTGTGTTTATTTTGCTGCTGGAGCAGAATCCTCTTAGAGTTGCAGTCAAGGAGCCAGTCTGTTGTGCGGCCCCCCTCTCAAGGGGACACCCCCCATGACCAGTGTATCCTCTCACACCAGCTAGTGATTTGCTTCTTATCCATCATTTCCTGACACAATTTATCCAGTGGGGCAACGAGGCTGATTCTGCTTTTTCTCAGCAAATCTTTTTCTTTTTTTTTTCTGGCTTTCTGCAGCCTCTCTGATTTAATCTGAGGAGAGATGACAGTCATGGACACTACTTATCCTTCTCATGCTAACACTGGCTGTGTAAGGACAGCCATCAGAAAAAACATTGCAGGTCTGGTAACTCACTCTTGCATGATTGTCCGTCCTTTCAAAAGACAACAAAGAGTTGGATTGCAGTTTCTATACTAGTAATCAGGGTTAACCTTCTGGTATATCTTGGAGTCCTGGGACGTTGACATCTTTTAGACTTCTGTGCTCAAAGCAGTTTGCAGCACCCGGCTGGTGATGAAATCTGCTGGGATAACAACGTGTGTCCAGGCTCTCGCCTTTACGATGTCTTGCTTGTTCTTCCCACCATATTAGCAAAGGCAAGGGGGAGAAGCCAGGGATTGTCAGAGGCTTTCATCATTTTGTTAAAAGGTAGAAAACCCAGAAGTTTTCTCTTTGGAGAAAATGCCATTGAGTATTAGGAAAAATATCTAGATGGCTAAAATATTAATGGAATGTTGTTCCTATTAGTGTTGAAAATGATGAAACCCTGCATATTTATAAGGACAGTGTTCCCTTTAATCTTGGCTGCAAAGCTGAGTCTGATGGTATTCTTGGGATATTATAAACAGTTTCACCAGGTTTACTTTTGGAGCACTGCCACTTGGGTTATTAACTCCATTTTATTCTGTGGCTTGTCAGAGAGTCTTTGGGTTTGTTTTTTTGTGGTTAACATCTGATGAGCTAGCAGAATTTCACTGGGCTGTTCCTGAGTTGTGAAATTCTAGTGAAATGGTTTGGATCTATACCTAGAACCTTTCCTTTCCAGTAGTTTAAAAAGACTAGCTACATAAACGTGTGATGGTCAGTTTGCTTTGTTTATTACACACGCACGCACACGTTTGTAAAATGCATACATCTATTTGCCATGCTTCTGATGCAGGACACAGTTATCTCCACTAAAAAATGCTTTTTGCAGTCTTGAAACTAACTTTAATTGTGGTGACATTTCCCCTTGCTCAGCAATATATTTAAAAGGGGTTTTCATGTCACTGAATCATACTGTACACAAAGGAAGGAAAATGACAGCATTAATAATTTTTGCTTCCTCAGATAAAAACCTCCATTTTTCTGTCCAGATTTTACACATGCAGAAAGAAAGTAACTCCCATCACTGCCATCGATCTGTCTGCTGGCAAAATTTCCTGTGAAACATTGAGCCACGTTGCAGTAAAGCAATAGAAGTACTGAAAGTTGGTAAGTTTTACCTTTGCACTAAGTGGAAGTTGATGTACTTTTGTCAATCCCTTACAAAGGTGCTGAATTAACTTCTCATGAATAATTTTTTTTCTTGTAATGAATCTAATGTAAACTAATGAATATCTGTGTCTCCTCTATTGTGTGAAAAAATAGACCAAGGAACAGGTTTTGTCATGCTGTATCTGAACTGCTTCATGTGTTACCACCTTTGAGTTCGTGGCTGTGTGTTTAACTGTTACGGTCAAAGTGGTTATGGTTTTAAGTGGTTAGCTTGTACACATCCAGGAGCTAGGGAAGGAAAATCTTTGTGGAAATTGGTATGATGGGATTTAATCTCCGTTCTGAGTTTCTAAGTGCTAATTGAGTTTGTAATGGTGCTTGCTCCTACTAAAAGTAATAACATTTAAACCATGTGGAATTCCTGTAAAAACTATTAGCAGACTTTTGATGAGAGTACATGCTTAGGCAGAGGTTACATATGTTCTATGCTTTTATTCAATTCCATCGCCTATGTAGGGAATCATTTAAAACTTGATATTATCATCTATTAGAACCCAAAAATTTTTAGATAAATTAACAGCATTATTATTTATTTTAAAGGAGACTATTTCTATTTAGTTTGTGTCTTCCTTTCAGTTTACAGTACTTGCAGTGTTATTTCAAAGATTAGCAGATGGAATTTTACTATAAAAATTTGATTTATTTTTCTGAGATGTCTACTTGTTGGAGTTGTAATATAAGAGGAAAACCTGCAGAGGGCAATGTATTGTCTTAGATGAATTTGACTCAATGAAGATGTAGGATTTTCTAGATTCCTGCATTTTGGTAAGATTTCAATCAGAAAATATTTGTTCTTTTTTATATGTAGTGATAAGTGGAGTTACAGATTGGACATAAGAATGACAATCTCTCTTTCTTACATCTTTGAGATGAAAGGGTACAAACCAGAAATCTCATGCCATGTTTTCAACATAGTTCTTGCCCTCGCCTTCCTTACTTCACCAATGATTCGTGTCTGTTCACATCTGAACAATGCAGCCAGGCAAGTGTTTGCAGAATTACTGTTGTAACCTAACAGAGTAAATCCTGAAAGCTCCACGTGTCAGAACCGGAGATCTGGAAAACGCCAACACAAACTGTGCAGAATTTACTTCTATCCATATGAAGTAGGGTGCAGATCTCAGATACGAGCTCTCCCTCCCCATCAGGAGGATAGCACAATACAACTGTTCTGTAGAAAGTGATTCACAAATTGAAATTTCTGTTGATTGTCATCTTCTAGAGATTAAAAATTGTTCAACTCTGTTTAAACAGAGCATTTTGATGGTGATAGAAAAATGATTAAAATATTGTGTCCCACTGTGTGCTTGCAAAGTGGATTTAAGTTAAATTTTATTGATTTTTAAATGGAGACCACAAGTTAATGTGTATCTTTTCAAGTCTTCTTGACATTTTTGTTTAGATTAGGAGTTTCTCTGAGCCAGCTGGTGACCCAACGTTGCAACAGTCTGCCTTGGTTTTCTTCTGCAGATAATTATAACAGAGTTAGCTTCCTAGTTTCATTTTCACTAGTGTTTAGATTTGTGTCTGAAATACAGCCATATCTTTTAGGTATTATTGCATGCTCAAACTGGTTTTAGTCCCTTCATGTGCACTATTT
This sequence comes from Actenoides hombroni, assembly GCA_024336885.1. Classification (NCBI taxonomy): domain Eukaryota; kingdom Metazoa; phylum Chordata; class Aves; order Coraciiformes; family Alcedinidae; genus Actenoides; species Actenoides hombroni. The sequence continues at coordinate 75,724,258 of WUAM01000431.1, read as the reverse complement.
ACAAAAGGGCTTGTTGCTTTAGAATTTATCTCCTTCATTTTGAGAACTCAACTACAGAACACACCTACAAAGTGATGCTTTAGAGAACAGTGAACAATTACAAAAAACTTCAAAACTCGTAAAGTGCTCAGCTAAAAAATTACAGCTGATAATCTGCCTTGGTGTTTGCCTTGGTCTTCTAGTTTTTCATATTTTAAACAGTCTGTCTTCTAGTTCTGTAATTGGGGCACATTGTGTGATAATGCAAGATGTGTATTGCAGAGGCTCTATATCTGGTCACCTAGTATTTCCACTGCAGTCTAGCAGGGTTGGGTTTTTTTCTGCAAAGGTGGTGCCCTACAAGGGAGGAAAAAAAAATAAAAGAAAAGGAAGCAGACTGGGAAGTAATCTTGATTCAGATCTTGTTTTAGAAAGGGCTACAAATGATCTCCACTTTTCAGGCTTGTGGCCAAACTTTCATCCTTCACTTAATAAGTGCCTGAATCTGACAACCCCTCCAAGTCTGCAGGAGGAGAGCTGATACTTGTCATGTGATCAGACCTTCCCACAACTCAGCATTTAAAAAACGCTACTGTCCTTATGCATTTCCATCAAGGGGACTCAAGACAGGTGAACAGATTCCTGTTCCTTGAGGAAGAAGAATTATTCAGCTGTAAAGGAAACTTCTTTGGCAGAGGATAGCTCCCGCTCAAGTCTTCTAAGGTTCATTGTGCTGGCACTGCCTGGTGAAGGGGAGTTTGCTTTTCTGACTGGACCTGCAAGTTAGCACCTGAAAATGGTGTTAGAAAACACGTTAATCATTGGATGGCAGAGATATGGGAGCCACCTCTATCTGAATGCTTTACTGAACAAGGAGACTCGATACCCAGTCTGTAGTTTGGTGCTCTGCTTACATGCTGGCTGGGACCTAGATTGTCACCTCAGTGGTTTTCTTAGTACTACATGGCTAGACCTCACAGAACAGGGTGCAATTGTCAGAAAAATAAAATTTGCAAAACTGAAAAACAAATTTTTGCATGTGATGCAATATGATGTTATCTATCTATTCATCTTGACTTGTAGAATTAAGTTGGAGCAGCGTGATCTGGAAAGTCATGGAAAAGGCTAAAAGTCCTGGCAGTACCAAAATATCCTTTTGACACTGTAGAATTAGCAGGTAAGGCAGCAAAGAAACTGCAGAAAACCTCCATATTTGTTTGTTCCTGCTGTGGACCCTGACTCATTGCTGCCTATTTTATGTCTCCGAGTTCCTGATAGGTATTGTGAGAGGGAAAGCTGTTAGCAGCTCTGCAGAATGGTAACTAAGAACTCTGCACAGCTTTATATTTCTCCCGTGAAAGAGCACATTTAATCCACATTCTGTAGAAGGCAAAACAACACCAAAGCATTTGGAGAAGGTAGATTTGTCCAGATCTCAGAAGATGACCCAGAGGTTTCAATAGCCCTTTCTTGAAATCTGCTTGAAAGTAATTATTCTCTAAATGGCAATAATGTGTGTTTGGTTTTGCCTTGTGCAAAGTCTGGAGAGCATGTCACCCTGATACCAGGGTGAGTGGGGACTTGGAAAATAACTAACTCACTAACTAAATAAATCTATCAGATAATTGCTGTGGTTTGCTATCCTGTCTGACAAAGACAGCAGAGATATTAAAACTGGATACTGTACTGCTCTTGTGCCTCTCAAGTCAAGTTTCAGGTGTGCTCCTAGTTTTGAACATTCTTTCCCCTGAACTGGGAATTCTAGATACACACTGTGGTTAAAGTGGAGGTACACAGGGAAGTTTTAAGTGCATCAGACTTGCTTGAAAAGAAAGCACTTGCATTTCTTCTAAAAGTACTCTTGCAAACGTTGTAATAAAACTTTTCTACACCAAATACACAGGCATATAGGTAGTCTATGCCAGCCCCCACATCTAGTGGCACTTGAGGACTCTGGTAAACCCCAGCACAATTCTCTGCCTGCCCACCTCTTCCCTGAGGTTGTACTCAGGTGAATGGCAGTCAGCTGCTGGGTGATATGGATAGGCTCTGTGTGCAGTGTTCTCAGGTAGTGGCAGAAAAGGACAGAGCCATTTGCCATAGGTCTTTCTAAAAATAATTACATATAAAAATAATTTAACTTGCTAATGGGCAGCTATCTCTGGAGTGCACCACAGAGGCTTATTAATCAAAGCCACAATACTATAGATTGGATTACAGCAAGGATGAGCTTTCTGTACAAACGAAACTGTCCAGAAAGATTGCATGAGCAGGATCTAATCTCTTTGATCAGAACTAGGGCATGTCGCTGTCATGAACACCTCTTAACCATAATAAAACATGCCACAGGATCTGTAATGATCACAAATTCTCTGGATTGTGGATCTTGTCTGAGAGATTGAAGTCTGTAAAATCAGAACACTCCGAGCTGTTCACATGTTGTTTCTGTTTGGCATCCAATATGGGAGTTAAGAAGCAAGATTATTTCCCTTTCCTCTTTGTGTTGTGTGTTTGGTTGTCTGGGGTTTTTTTGTGTTTGTTTTTTTCACTTGTTTGTGGTTTTGTGGGGTTTGCTGTTTGTTTGTTTGTTTCCTTGCTTTTTTTGTTTTTGTTTTATTTGGGTGTTTTCTTTTTTCTTTTTTCTTTTTTTTTTATTTTTTATTTTAAGTCCTAGAAACCCCATCTGAAACTTTTTATGCTGTGTTGCAGCCTGAAGACAATTTCTCTTGTGTAGTTATAAACTTCCATAAATAGGTTTCTTTACTGAACTAGCTGACATATTCATAACTGTAGTACTGCAAATAGTGTTCCTAATAAGTAGGATTGGGGCTACTGTGCATCCATCATTATGTATATGCTAAAGTAAACCATAATTATTGCTTGTTTAGGTGTATTGATATATGTAGCTGGCTACATGGCAATTAAAAGCAGATTAGAGAAAGTTAATGTGTTAGTCTCTTCTGTTCTGATTCATGTGGGAGACCATCTCAGCAAACTGATTATTACTTTGTTGAAAAAGCCTTTCATATAGTAAATCTAGTGACAATGTAATATGGCTCTTTGAAACAGCAAACTGTGTAGAAACCTGCTGGGAATATTGATAGCAGAGCACCAAATTAGAGCTGCATGCAGTAGTCTGTCAACTACTTTTCTGCTAACTGACATACAAAGAAATGCAGAGCAACCAAGTTCTTTAGGACTGTTTTTCTGTGTTCTGTTTGCATCTTCCTCAGGTTGCCCTTAAACCAGCTGAGTGTGTAACCAGGGATCACATTTTCTTCTGGGAACAGGAAAAATATTGAGCTTGTTACAATATTGCTTTAAATGCTGCTTCATCTCCTTGAAGTTTGGCTCATTCAGTCTTGTTTGAGGCCATAATTACAAATTAGAAACCTTTATCTTTGCTGCACACTTCTGACTCCCTCCCTGTGTGTTTGTTCTGCCACTTCAAATACTTTGATTGATAATTGTATCTGGAGGGTATAGAAAGAAACTGTATTTATCCTATCACAGAATCATAGAATTGTCAGGGTTGGAAGGGACCTTAAAGATCATCTAGTTCCAAGCCCCTTGCCATGGGCAGGGACACCTCCCACTAGAGCAGGTTGCTCAGAGCCCCATCCAGCCTGGTCTTCAAAACTTCCAAGGATGGGGCTTCCACCACCTCTCTGGGCAACCTGTTCCAGTGTCTCACCACCCTCATGGGGA
>WUAM01000431.1:75703124-75720471 GCA_024336885.1 Actenoides hombroni | reverse complement strand
ATTCCCTCCAGTCCTATCACTGCCTGACAGCCTAAAAAGTCCCTCCCCAGCTTTCTTGTAGCCCCCTTCAGATACTGAAAGGCCACAGTAAGGTCTCCCCAGAGCCTTCCCTTTTCCAGACTGAACAACCCCAACTCTCTCAGTCTGTCCCCATAGGAGAGGTGCTCCAGCCCTCTGACCATCCAATATTTTCATACAGTTCTGTTAAAACTGATTCAACAATAATTTCCACAATTTATTGTACTGAATAGTTTCAAGCTGATATGATGACACTTTCCCTTTCACTCTTTTGACGAATTCCTTAATTTGGAATGTGCTTTACATAACACTTGTGTGTAGGCTGATGTTGGCATGGGTGGTGTTGGTATGACCATCGAGACAAAACTAGGAGGAACTGGAGCTTCATTTTCAATCACAAAAACAGAACTAAGAAGAACTTCATTTTTCAGAAGTTTCAGTCACTGTTTTAATACAAGTATTTTTTTAAGGATTTTTTTGTTCTAATCAAGTCTCTTGAAATCAAGACACTTGAATAAATTTCCTTATTACTGCAATAATTGATATTTCAATTATTCCTTTTCATTTCTTTGAGGAAAGCACCTCAGTTTGAAGGTTGCAAATTATCCCAAATAACAAAATTATTTAAAGCCATTTACATTGTAGCTGCATAGTTTCTAGAGACTAAATTGAAACCGTCCGATCAATGATGCATAAATATCTCAGACTACATATATATAAATGAAACCCTTAAGACTTCAGAGGCTGTGCTGCACATTCTTGTAAGCTGCTGACATTTTCTCAAGTGTACTTCTGTTTTGTCAATTCTTTACACAGAAAAGTCACTAAATACTTCTTCCAGTATCTGCTTTTTAGTTCAGTTTACAATCGGAATCGGGAAGCTAACACCACAGAATCTATAATTTCTCAGTAGATAGCAGCAAGTTCTCTACAGTTGGGCATTTCTCTCTAGCCCAGTACATGGGATGCTCTTTTTCATCTTCTTCAGAGTGTGCATTTGAGAAAAATTCCACATAAACCACAATATAAGCGTAGTAAGTCAGCATGCCGAACAGCTATGGAAGTCTTCTTTATTCACTCCCCAGTGAAACTGCAATTGCTCTCTGTGTAACAATTTTTAAGAACAATGATCAGCTCAGCTGAAGTTTTCTCTCAATTTTGTTCCGTACTCCTACTTAGAAGCTTTGGTTACTTCTAAATAATGTCCTCATTCCACTGTTACAGTAATGGATTACAGTAATGAGTCATGGCAGAAGAGAGCCCAAACTAGTGCCGGAATTCATTTGGCCTGTGAAAAATGGAGATTTGGCCAGTGGTGCAGTAATTATAACATCTCCTCGAGCTTTTGAATAGCTGTGGAAGGACATGCTTTATACTGCCTGGAAGGCAGGCAATCAGTGAATCAGTCTTTTCTGATGGAGCATTGAAACTAAGTATTGACTAAGTTCATTTTTCTTGGGTGCTTTTTCTCCAGCTGGGCATTGTATGCAAGAAAGTGAGATCAATCTGGTTGGATAAACATCCTCAGTGATTAAGTATTTTGAACTTACTTTATGTTAGTAACAGTGCATTGTACTCTGTTCCGATGTAAATGGCTATTGCAGTCCATCAGTCTAACTCAAGCAGGGAGACAGAGACACTCAAAGGAGTTTATAAAATTTGGCCTCTTGGTCTTTCAATACTTTTAATGTGTTGTGAACAAATACGTCACATTTTGTTAAATGTTGAGTTCTTAAACCTTGAGCTCTTTCTAGATCTCTCCCTCTTCATCCTTTCCCCCCTTGCAAAAGAGAGAAAACTTTGTTACAAAGGCAAGTGAGTTTTATGTTTTCCCTTGTAACCAGAGATTTTTTTGGTAAGTGTCCTTTATTCTGCAGCTGTTCTGAGCTCCAATGAAAATAAATTTTCTACTCCAGGAAAGGTATTGTATCACAAATGCTCTTTACTTAGTTTTCACTCCAGGGAGCTCCTAATACACAGTCAAAATACAAACTGCACCTATTATTTTGCAATTTTGCCAAATTGCTTCAGTCACAAATAATCTGCCTTTAAGCAATCTCATGGGACTCCATAATCCTAACAAAGAAAACCAGGCAGGAAATTAAAATTACTTTTCTTGTGAAGCAGAAGATATAAGTACATGGAATCAAAGAAGGTGATGTATGTTTTGGGTTTGGATTAATTGCATGATGGAAAAAAGAGGGTTTTTTTCCCCCACCCCAAACACTTCAAATTTAAATTCTGAAACAATGCTCTCCAGTATTTTTCAAGCTTATGACTGTTTCTAGTACAGCTAAAATGTAGCTAGTGACAGTTATAAATAATGCAGGCTGTATTAATGCTGTATACTGTGATATGATTTGTGCTTCAAGAAGATGAAACTCAGTTTTGGCAGGGGGATGATTTTGAATGAAAGATTCCAGAACGTCATATTTTTAAAAAAATATTAAATGTCTGACATTATTCTTGTCTAAACACAAAGATTCAGCACTGACAATTGTAAGCTGATATAAAAACTCATTCAGGGAAAATTCAGTGTTTGTGACAGATCCCTGGTCAATATTTTAGTAGCATTTTCTGAATGCTCAGAGCAGCTGCTGTGATTACCATTCGCACAGCCCTGGTCTTCTACTTCCAAAGAGCAGTAGGAGGAGGAAGGGTGAGTGCTTTCAGCACGTAACGATTAGCAGAGTGGCTCTGGGCCAGGCAAACTTAGACAAATCCAATACTTTTCTGTGACCTGCTGCAGCACTGAGTTCTCAGTCAGTAATTGTCCTTGCTTTCTGACTTCCATCAATACCACCTCACAGCAGCAAGGCCAATTCCTTTATGTGTACCCTGTTAGTCTGACTGTCATCTTCCATCTAACTCTCTTTCTCACCTTTTGCAACTGCCACACTAACAGCACTATAATTTGGGAGAGTGAAGGTCGAGAAGAAAGGACTTTGTGAAGAACAAATAACAATTAAAAATTGACGTATTGACAAAATTGACGATCCTGCCTTACATATACTAACAGATATACATTCACATGATAATAAAAGATAATTTATTGATTTAATTTTGGGGTGATGGGGCCCCAAGGCAGACAGAGATTTGAAGTGGACCCGCCAAGGCAGTCTATTAAGTGAGGTGCCAAGAACTCCCAAAGGGCTTTAAACCATGTCCTTCTAAAATGTTTTATTAGAATTAAACTCAAAGATTTAAAGTCTAAACCCAAAAAGCACAGAGAAGGTGGAGCAGGAGTTAGAGCTTATACATGGTTCTTCAGCCCACTCTCCTCACAGGTGAGTCTATATAATAAAGCTTTGTATTGTGATGCAACAAATTTTGGTGCCAGTTCTACCCTGAGCAGCTTGCTCTTCCCTGTTTCTTTCTGTATTTCTGCTTGGGCCTCTGGCCCCTTCCCCTGCTCCATACATCAACGTGCTTCTCTCTGGGTCCTGTCTGCCCTTTCTTTCAGAGTGCTCCTTCCCAGGGGCCCATGCATGTCATTGAGAATACAACATCTCACATGAATACAGCAAATAACTTGCATCACTTTATTTATTTATTTATTTATTTATTTATTTATTTATTTATTTATTTATTTATTTTTAATGTCTTGTGTCAAGGAGTAACACATTTGCCTAAAAACCTTGTTATGAAATGATCTTGTGTAATTCCAGATGGGGGAAAAACCCTTTAACTTTTAAAGAGGACACAGATAAAACCAGATGGTAAAATCCAGAGAGAACTGCATGGCTCTATCTATTTGCAGAACTTACTGTTTTGAGTCTCTTTTTTGAGGTCCACATATGTGTACATATATTTGCTGAACTAAGCTCTATGTTGTACAGATTTGAGTTATCCCTGTCTGTGCAGCACACGCTAGCTTTTCATATACTGAAGCTTCTTTGCTGTACTGCTGAAATTATGTAACTGCAAAGAACTGTGACTGAACAAAGTTTAAAAAGTGCTGGAATGTTTATGGAGATCTCTTCCATTTCTGCTAAGGGTTGAGTTGAATATTTGCACCAAATATTTACCTGTTTCTTTTACTATAAATTGTTGGTTGTTTCTTGTCTGAAAGAAGATGAAAAATAAAGCTCTGCAATCTGGATAACGTGAAGATCTTACGTTCAGATACAGATAAAAAGTACAGAGAAATGTAGTAAATTTTATTTTCCTTAATTGTTATAATTTGATAGCTATTAAAAAGCAGAATTTAAATTATATTAATTACTACAAGTGAGAGAAGTGTAATGATATAATAGGGGAAAACATTTCTTTTATACTGAAGCAATAGTTCTTGCAAATTAACTGGTGTTTAATCAAGTGATGTGTGTTAGATTTCAGTCCTTTCTGTTGCTCCTTTTGACATTTTTGATGAATTCATAGACTGTGTTTCTGAGGTGGTAATGAAACTCAACTTACAGAAGGATTGGGAAAACACTAAGGGTTGTAAACTGATTTCTCATAATCAGATGAAAAACCAGCTAAGTGGAAATTTATGCTGTTAAGCTTCAAGTGGCTGGATGTAGAGAATGTTTAACATGTATCTGCAATTAAGCTAGGAGTTACTTTTGTGAAACTTCTATTAGGTAATTGATGGCTCTTTCATGAGACGTAAGATGACAACATAGGTGTTCTATAAATCACTAAAATTAATGTCTGTCTTGCACTATTATAATAGCACTGTTCCTGATTAAATCTTCTGTCTTCTGCTCTGGCTCCTAGAGAAATCTTGGTGCTAATGTTTGTGAGGCTGTCAGCATCTCATTCACAGAACAAACAACCTGCCTGCTCTCAGAGGGTTTGCAGCTCTTACAATGAAAATAGCCCTTTCAGCATAAATCAATATCCCAAAGTCATGGCAAGTCTGTAGCAAGGCAAATAAATAGTTGCCCTACAATATCCTTAGGTCCTCTTTATACATTTTGTGCAATCTCTGAAGTGCTATAAACATTAGCAGCTTCAGAAATAAATGAGTAAGTGGCTCTGTTGATGTAGGTGTTGTGTTAGGGTGGTTATGAAAGCATGCTTTAATCTCCCTAATTACCTGCCTATTGGAAGAAAAACAGTTAATGAAATAGTGTGAGGATTTTTTTCGGGAAGAAAACCAATGCAAGATTCTCCTTTCCCGGAAAAATCCTTCTTGAGAAAGCAGCTTCTCATAGCTGTGTGGGTGGGAAATAAACTTAGTATTCAAAGGACAAGTTATGTAAACTTGGATAATTTAATTTGCATGAAAGTGTGGAGGTTCATGCTGAAACAGCAGATATTTAAGTATGTTTTGTTTGTGGGGTTTTTTTGCCTTTTTTTTGCCATTTCTTACATTTTAGGGAACTTTATCCTTTTTATGCGTGCCAATGTGACTTTACATAAGTTACTATCTCAGAAAAATAAAAAAGAGGCATTAAAGTTAACCCTGCTTTAAGCAAGAAAGTGAATTATACGTATTGAGCTTCCTTAGCTTCCTTCCAAAATACATTTTACCATAACAAAAAAATCATAGATTCCCAAAGGTTTTTCCTGATGAAATTTAACACAAACTGAATATTATTATTATATATTTTTAGGGAGGTACTTAAATATTCCTTAGTTTTGTTTTCTTTGCAAGGTGTACAGGAAGCCAGAATATCAGCTGTGTATCTCTTCAGTGCAGAAAGGCAAATACTGAGCCTGAAGAACTCTGAAAGTAAATATCTGTACCTGTGATGAACTGAATAACAACAGAAACCAGCAAAACAGGGGATCACCTTCAAGCCAGCACCTTATCTAAGAGTAAATCCATTTGGGAAATATTTTCTGTCACTTTTAAAATGTTCTTTTAATCAGACAGTCACCCCTGAAAATGATTTAGGAGTTCTGTAAGCTACTGCAGCCATCCCAAATACTTTCTTCTGGTTGCATTGTATCCTGATTCCTGGGTCTTATAGGAGGCACAGTGAGATTCTTAATTTCCTATAGCCAGTCAAAATCTTACTTAAAGTAGACTGAAGTTAACATACACATTGTATGTGTGGTAAACCATGCCCTAAGTCTTGTGACAATAATAAAATGTTTGTTTATGGGGGAAAAAGCTCTAATTTCTTTATCTGAATTAAATCCTCTCCTCATTCTTCCTCTTCTCTCAGTTGTGTTTCTTTTTCTTATTTTACTGGAAAAGTAGTCTCCATGAAGGAAAATACATAGAAAATTCTATAGAAAATATCAGCGCTCCTAATTTTCTCTGGTTGCTTTTGACAGCAGTTAATGAAGACCTGGCAGTAGCTAATTAGGCTGTAAACATGTCTTCTAATTGTAAACATGTGTCTGGTGAGGAAACAAACCATATTACTGAGAGGACCCCTTCCTTTGACTGCTTATATTGGAGCTCTGGGCTTTAACATAATGAGAGGTAGGAGCATTACTGAAAACACCTGAATACTCAGCATGCTCTTCATTGGCTCTGCCAAATGTGTGTTTCTATTAAAACAACAACAATACCAATACTAATAATACTACTAATAATAGATGGGGACCCCTGATGCCTGCCCTCATTGCAGCCTTGCAGGGATGATGCCCTGGGAAGCTCAGCTCAGGGTGGCACTTCCAGGCTGCCAGGTTTATTGTAGGAAATGGGGAAATGCTATGAAGACCTGAGACAGATGGGATGGCAAGGAGGCAGGTGAGCGGGCAGGAAGCCAGAAAGCTTCAGTCATTAGAGCTGAATAAACTGACTTGTCCTTGCAGAATTTTGCAGGATTGGTACTTTTTCTGATGGAAAAATTTTGTCTCTGTTGAGGAACAGTACCATTTTTGAACAAAGAGTACCTTCCCTGCCAAGCTGGATTTGTGACCACAGTTTCTGTGCTCCTTGGAGCAGGGTTACAAGACCAGGGCAGGTTGCTTCAGTGGGGTAGCACAGTGGTCTCTGACATGGACTTCTCAGCAAAGGGCACCTAATACCCTCCACTGAGACCCTGGGAGACCACTTCAGGAAACTGGAGTAGTCACAGCATTTCCTGACTGAAATCTAGAACTGCTCTCACTCAGTCCTTAGCTAGACTGGACTAGAGACAGACTAGTCTATTGGTTCATTTTGTTGAGCTTATATTTTCTGATTTTACCCTGAAAATGACTGAAGTGAGCAGATTTTAATGAATTAAAAAAAATTACTTCAATCTAACAGCATCCTGTGAGATTTCTGCAGTGTGTCCATTGAAAGGTCCCTAAAAATGCCTATCTTATTTTTGTTTTGCAAGTACACAAGAGGGATGGTATCCACTGTTACTCTCTGTGCACTGTTATCACCATTAAAGAAGACACCTTTTGCCCCGTGGGGACTTGTATCACATTTCTCAGAAAAGTTACTTCTATTTATTTTTCTATTTTTTTTTTAATTTCTTTTTAGCAGATCTAGTTATAGCAGCTGTCTTGCTTCCTTTGCCTTGCCTTTTAAGCGTGGAATTTCGATTACATCATTGTCACCTCTGAAGTATGAAAAGCCATTTATGGAATTGTTGACATGTCAGTTATAATGCTTTCCCTTCTGCTCTTCAGAAAGTGTACCAAAGGGGATTGTATTTGAGGGAGATCAAGTTTTTTTGACGATCACTTTTAATATAGGCAGATGAATAGAATTCTAAAATCAATTTTACTGTTTGACCCCAGGGGAAATAAGAACAACATGTACCATCATTATGGAATATAATTAATTTTCGTATACTTTGTTGTTGATTTTGCCTCTCCCTCTTTAATTTAATAAGAGATTGGCATATTCATGTGAGGCAATTTACTAACAATATATTGGTTTCTGTAAATTTTCCAGGGCAAATTGCTTTTTATGTCATGGTTTACTTTACCTCAAACCATTTTCCAAGTTTTTTAATCGCAATTAGTTATTAACCAGATTCAAATTTTTTTCTATGTTTTGTAACTTATTTGGCAATGCTTCTTAACTGATAGTTGCAAACAGGTAGAAAAATAAGATTTGAGAACTTTGCTTGGACAAAGCAGAAGACTAGGGTAGGAGGGGAGTCTCCTCTGCTCATTTCTCAACCATTTGTGTTCCGAAGACCATAACAGGCTGTACAACCCCCTGTCATGCCAAAGTGGGCTGCTCATCCATATGGTCCAGCTAGCAAACACAGTATGTATCAGAAACATTGGATTTACTGCCCGTGCACAGATTACCTGTGCCACATATTCACAGCAGGTTCCTGGGTCAGATTCCATTCTGGGGGTTATGCAAATGGCTTATAGTTTCAGAAGCTTATAGTTTTTAAAGCCTTTTTTCTAATGAAGATTTTCTGCTCCAGTTCTTCCATCTTGAGGTCTGATTTATAACTTAGTCATATCTTAATCGCTGGACAGAAAATCTGCAATATTTGCTTTCACATATGGTGCTGCTGCTGCAGAGTATGAACTAACAGAGAAGGAAATCTTCTAGCTTAAGAAGTAAAATGGAAAACTTTGGAAAATACTTGGTGTTCATACAAATAATGTTACAGTAGAATGAGGCATTTTCTGCCTTCCAAATAATAGGAAAAAGTCAAATGAATGGTGACTGTGAGTACACAATTCTTTGCTTGTTTTTCTTCAGAAAGATTGATTTTCTTCCAGTGGATCAAAGAAAAAAATCCACTATCTTTACACTAACAGCTAATAGAAAATAAGGAAGCAACAGAAGATAAAGTTGCCAAACTTTATGTCCCATTAGGATCAAGGATCATTGAGTCATGCAAAGAGACATTGAATCAGCAGAATGTAGTAGTTGTCTAGAAGAAAAACAAACCCACAGAGATTTACTTTCCTCTCATTCACAAGGTCAACACACACACTCTCCTCTGCTGCTTCGGTATAATTTCTCCCTAAGAGCTCCTTGGTGAGGTACAGTGAAACAAACCAGCATTACCTGCAGTGCTGTGCAAATATTTTTGCTTGTGGAAACATATATTTGTTCTGAATAAACATAGTGTGAATTGGCATAGTAGAATGACGTTTGTTGTAATCGAGACTGGGAAGCTGTATTGGTTTCCATGCAATAATGCCTTTGAACCAGCTTGTGTTAATTCCTCTGCGACCATGTGGACTGCACAGAAATGGATGTTGCATTCTTTCTTTGTCACTGTGGCTTGTTTTCATTCAGCCCCGCGAGTCTGGTCTCTTCACTCGCCTACAGCTATGAGAGGTGCAGAGAGCAAGTTTAGCATTTCTGCTGGCATCTTAGCAAGGAGAGAGGGCTCCTTCACTGGATGATTGGGGAATATGTTGGTTCACCAAGGGCTACAGAGTCAGAAATAATCTTTTGGTAGGTGTGAGGGATGTCAGAACTGCCTTTATGGTGTGGTACTTTGTTCTGCTCAGGCGTCTTCAGCTGAGTGGTGGGGGAAGGGAAAACCTGTCAGCCTCATAGTGTTCCTGTGCTGAAGGGTAAGCAGGGCTGTGGTGGAGAGGAGACTGAGTTTATGCAGGGCAGTCGGGCAAGAAGCCCCAGTGGGAGGCACAGACCAGTGGAAATCTGCAGCAGGAGAGCAGCCAAAGCCAGTCCTGCGGCTGAGAGAGAGGACATCTCCACAAAGGCTGTTTATGGCCCTGAGGAGTCAGTTGTAAATCAGGAAGAACTGAAAACTGCTGTATTGGGAAGTGAAGAGCAGTGGAAAGAAGCACAGTGCAAGGACACAGTAGGAAGGGAAAAAGAGGTTTGTTCTCAGGTCATTTTAATTTTAATCTGTCCATCCCAGCAGGTCTGTGTTTTCTTGCTTTAAAAGCGTACCGTGTTCTAATTTTCCGTATGTTTCTTTTTAATGAAACCAGACTTTGCAGATTGGAAGCCTTTTGCAGTGGTGAGGCAGTTCCACCCTGAGATATAGGCCAGTTCAGGTCTTGTAATATACTGCAGTCAGCGGAGATTATATATCCTAGTATGTCCAGACATTTAGAAATTCACTCTTAAAAAAGGAATTCATAAAGAAGCAAATCCCCCAACAGCCAACATACCTAACACCTTTCTAATTTTGTTCTGGCATACGGGAGGCTCTAAGACAGTCTTATTACTTTCAGTTCAGAAAAATAAGTAGCACAATGCAAGAGATATCAGACAGGAAAAATCATAGAAACAGCTTTGGCATATGTAATTTTCTCTTTTGAAAGTTCAGTATGTCTAAACACTATAACAGGGGTAGTCAGTGAACACAGACTGTCAGATTACAGGAATGTTTTCCTGTAATCCTCCTATCCCAGGTAAAATATGCAGGCCCAGCATCCAGTTTACATATTCCCCTCCTTCAAAGTAGATTCCTCACTTAATTCTTGGGCTTCATAAATATGCAAGGGTATGAATTGAAACAGAGAAGCACTGACTCTGCAGAAAATGTATGGTTTTTTTCAAGCTATGGCTATGATCCGCAGGACATTGTCAACGTCACGAGATTTTGGGTTGTGCTGAGATTACTTGGCTGTTTTGGTTTTGTATTCTCATTCAATTTCATGAGAAATTAAAATGTCTTTCAAAATAGTTATCTTCACAGCTGTGTGTTTTTAAATCGGAACGGATAAGCAAAGTAACTGTTGGGGGTAATGCTGGCATCAGATTCACCAGATGCTTCAATTTTACCTCTGTGCGCCCACATTTTAAATTTACAGCCTTCCCTCCTGAACAATACACGTTGAATTCTGTGTTCTAGGTAAGACCAAAGATAAATGTACCTCTTTCACATCAGAATTGTTTTGACTAATTATGTTACCCATGAACATATATTTAACCTCTTACATGAAAACCTCTTGCATGAAAAGGCAAGCCAGTGACTTTTTCTGAATACCTACTTTATTTTGCTTGAGTGCTTGTTAGAGCCTTTAGCTTTGCTTTGCATTCGAATAAATATTATACAAGTGGGAAGAATGTTGATGACATTGAACACTTTAACTCCAGGGTTTGACACTCCAAATCTGCCTAAATTCTAAACTCTTTAATGTTTCTGTACTGACAAAAAACACCAGTAGTGTGGGCTGAAATTCCAAGTGCTCGCTGAAATGCAGTAGCACAGTGATTGGATTGCTTTAGCTATGATCCTTTGTGTTTCCCTGACTGTTTAACTGAAAATTTTTGTCTGTCCCATAGCATTTTGCAGGCTAGTGACTGAGAACCTTTTGGAGAAATTGTGTAACACAGCAGGAGGTTATTCAGCTCCTATCTTTACTATTATTGTTTTTTTTTTAAGTCCTGTGGTTACGATTAAGGACAGATTTGGGGAAGGCTGGTAGCTGCTTTGTAGTTTTTCCTTCTAGCAAGACCTGCAGTGTCAAGCACCGCATGCCACTGTCGTAATCACAGGGGTGCGCTGCTGCAAAGCTCTTCTTAAGTTTTCCTCCTCAGCTCCCATTCTAATAAGGAAAGTGCCACGTGCCAGGTTTCTCCATTGTAAGCTAATGATTTCTGATTTGACAAGCAGAGATGAAAGTCAAATATTTTTTAGGCGGCGAAGGAGTTCGACACCCTGCTTATTTTACATTACTGAGGCATTTTGTTGGTGGTGTTCCTGCATATTAACTAGTCTAATGTGAAAAGGTTTGGTAAAAATCTAAGAGAAACATTTGGTTCTTTAGAACTGGGTCTTGGGCTAGTCATGGGAATTGCCTGGCCCACCTAGGAAATGGGCGTAATTATCCTCTGCCCTAGAGAATTGCTCTAACCTGTTTAGGTGGAAAGTGTTGTGATGAATATGAAGATCAGCATTAGTCCCATTGGGGCAGCACAGAAGGGATGCACTTGCACAAAACATACGGAGACTTGATCAGTGCATGTCTCTGGCTGCAAAGTGATATATAGGTGTTGTTTTGTGGTCTCAATCCTTTCTTACCATCAGTCAGGTGGATTGAATTTACTAGGTGAAATGAGGCAGTTTTACACTAACAAAATGGAATTCAAAAGGATGAAAACTGCATTCTTCTTTCTGCAAAATGTAGCTTTTCCCTGAAATAGGTGTAAAGATAGATATGCAGTGCAGATTTTTATAGAATGCAGCTGATTTTTATAGAATGCAGCTTGGCAATAACAAACACTTTTCAATACATTCTCAGTACTGCTGTGCAGGGTCTCTTAAAACGGGAGTTGCTGTTGTCACATGAGCCTCTGGTGTTTTGTGGGAACAGATTTGAAGAAAATGATAATAAACCAAATCTTTATGAAAACTGAAAATGCTAGCAGAACTTAATTACTGGCAGAGGGCAGCAGGAAGAAAACTGTCAGATGAATAGCTCCCCTAAAGGTTTTAATTTTTAATTATAGATTAAAGAAAGCCTTTGCTGAGTTGCCTAAGATCAATATGAAACACGGATCGTTCATCCCCACTACAGTGTGCTAGTGGCATAGTTATAAATATTCAAAAAGAAAATGAAAGTAATATAAACAGCCCTATTTTCTGAGGACAATTACTTCAACTCAACAATATTTTTATATGCTGTGGCATACTGCAGACAAATACAGACCAGTTCGAAAGGTCTGGAAGCATGCAACAGAAAAAATATGTAATTAGTGACTGCGTAGATTCATCATGACTGAATTTTCCCTCCAGGTTCCTTCTGCTGGATTTCTGCCTGGCAGGTGAGGAGCTGCATCGTTATGTAACGACATTTTCAGAATGCAGAGTGTTTGGCACAGCCCGGGGAGCACAGTTCACTTCAAGAGCAAGAGAGTCACACTTTGAGGCTGAACTATGGCTTTTTATTGCTTTGCTTAATTCTCATTCAAATTTACTTGCTGAATTACTGACCTTTATCCTCTCTGAGACTGTTGCTCTGAATTTATTAAATTAATAATTAGTGTATTGAATTATGGTATTTAACATAGTCAACAACCAGGCTACTCTGTATGAAAGAATGAAAACCGATTTAATTTTCATTTAATGAACCTTTGATTCTTTTTGTCTTCTGAATGATGCTGAAACAGGTATATTTAGTTTAGTTTCATACTTAAGTAAGAGTATTGCTGTTTTGTTTGTTTGGTTTTTTTTTTACATATCCTTTCTTTTGACAAGTGAGGTAGAGTTATATCTATTAAAATTTTTCCGAAATAAACAGTCTGCAATCAAGGAAGACACCCTGGTGTTACGGCTGCATGGTGATGTGATTTTGTGACATCTGCTTACACTGTCTCCTGAAAGATTTGCTCTTAACTTCTGGTGCTGCACTATAGCTCACTTTGTTGTTCGCAGAGATGCTGATGTTATAACTTCTGTTTAATGGAAGCCAAAAGGATATAAAGTTACACTGGTGGGATGACGAGCTCATAGTGCAGGAGCTGTTTGCTGCAGATGCCAAAGATAATTAAGTGGCCTTCCCTGAGACCGGTTGTGGAGGCATCTAATTTGCTGTGTAATTGATTAGTTGCAATTATGTTTATCAGTCAAATTAATACACCAATGTTCTTTTAGTTACTCGTCACCCTGTCAGTACTGCTTTGCATGACAGAATGCAATGTTGGAGACAGAAACATACTGATGACTGACGCAGCCTGTGCTTTTTAATAGTATTTCAATTGAAAGAAAATTGTCGCCTGTGTAAGACAGCAGAATAAAATAGCTTCTGGCTATTTTCAAAGTCCCTGAGTGAGACTTCAAGTCTGCAAAAAATAGTCTTATGTGCTGACAGGTGGGAGTGGGGTGAGTGATACTCTCTTCTGCTTATGGAATTGGCGGGGAGAACAGGGCATGAAATCACACGAACAGCACACCCAGAACAGTTGAGGTTACTGGCAGGGAATTAATTCTCTCAGGTGCTCCTTTCTATTGATTTCTATTCCCCCAAATCTCTTATTAAAGAAGGTAGATACAAGAAATCCAATGAAAGATAACAGCTCTACTCTTTTCCATATGTCAGTCCATATAGAAATGCTGAGTAATGTTCCTTCTGTTTTACTGTGTAGCAACTTGAGGCGTAAAAAATGTGAAAGCTTCTTTGCACTCACTAGCAGCCCTGGGAACTGTGAAGAGGGGTACTTGCTCAAAAAACTGGTGTAAATCAGTTATTTTGGCAGGTTTCTTGTTGCTCTTTAGCTGTTGATATTCTTTGAGAATGTCCAGAATCCTTCATCTTTCAACAATGGGAATAAAAAACTTTGCACGATAATTCTGGCTTAGCAGTGAGCTCTTTCCCTGTTGCCTGCAGTTAGCAGAAGCCACTAGCTGGGCTGTTATCATTCTGCCTTTATGTTGCTGTCTAAAAGTACAAAAGATGGGGGCTGTGGGACATATTAATCCCAAGTAGGAAGTTGCAAGAAATTACAAGTTTATTTCAGCACTACATATCGTAGAAAAACATTATTTGAGGTTATTGGTGCAGGGGAATAAGTGAAGTTAAAAGGTGAAAAGATAAGATGCAAACAGTGCATGCAGCTAGAGGACTGTCCTGGTCACCAGCCAAAGCATCGTACTGCAGTAGATACAGGCTTCTATTTCAAGGGGAACAAGTTAGTATGTCTCTAGCATTAGACAGAACCAAAGTCTGTATTCAAGAAGGAGCATAAAAATAATTATTTAAGGAATTTTCTTTATACATATATATATATATACACACTTCATAACAGTATACCTTTAAGAAAACAGTAAGTCAATAAGGACACTTTAGAAATAGTGTGTAATTGCACAGAGACTGCCCAGTTGTGCATTGCAAACACTGTCTGTAGGAAAGTGTGCCTGTTTCCAGGCTTCTCTGAGGGCTACACCAACCTCTGCCGTATGCAGGGCCATCCTTCTGGACCTCACTTCCTTTGGTCAAGTGGCCTTACCACAGCACTCTAGTATTAAGACACAGAGCTTCTTGTTGTTAAGCAGTGTTATTGCTTCTAACTCCAGTGCCCCCTACAAATGGCCTTTCTGTCTTTTTCTTGTGACTAGTACTTTTATGTATACCATTGTAGAATATATGTTATCCAATATATTTTAGAAGTTAGGACACCATATCAGTATTTTAAAGAACTCAGAAGACTTTGAATGTCATAGTGAGAGGAGGCATAGTTTGAAAATTAAGGCATAGGAGGCAGGAATTTGAAGATATTTGGGCTGTCTGCCCATTTTGGTCACTGATGTGCCGTACGACCTTGGTCAGCTGTGTAGGACTGCCTCAAGCTCAGACTTTCTTGTGCTGAGAGTAATTCTGATGACTGCAGAGGAGACTCTACATACTGCAAGATACTGTGCAAAGCAGCAGAGTGTGATAGTTTTACCATATTTTTGTCTGGAAAGCATTTATTTCCTTCACAGAGGAGCTATAGATTAGCTGAACACTTAATTTCCTTAAGTGTAAGAGCTGTTGTTATAGGGAAGTGGGCTACTGCTGTGTGGAGAGGATGACTTCTGGATCTCAGCAAAAGTGTTTTAGGAGTAGAGTGTTTTGCATCAAATCTAAGCAACTCCAAATTATAATCTTATAGTGAAATCCAGCAGCACATGGGGACTCTACAGGCTCGGTCTGTGGTGGGGCCAAAGTGCAGTGCAGAACTTCATGGTCATTCCTGGAGTTCTCTTTCTGCTTGCAGGATTTTGCATGGAAAATATTGTTTTCATTAAATTTAGTATTAAAACCCAAGCAAAACCTCAAGTGTGATAAATATAATGTATTTTTCTTGTAGCTAGGTCTGGAAGAGTTAGGAGTTTTGATTCCAAAGGTCTCTGTATCAGCAGTGAGGCAAGTCTCTGTACATGGATTTTTAAAGCAGGTCTACAAAGTATGCTGGAAGGATGGGCAGAGGAAACACAAAAGGCAAAACAGTGATAGGAAGGCATAAAGCTTGAAGAAAAAACAAGAAAAAAAATTCTCTGTACTTGCAGTCCACGGCTTATAACCAACATGCTCAGGTTACATTGGTAAACTGTTATTTCAATTTGAGTTTACCTATGTCATGGTTTAGGGACAATCTATTAACATCGTGGGCAGGAACTGAACTGAAGATCAATCGTTCTTCCATCTGCTTTGGAGCCCAGCTCCTCAAGTCCTCCTTTCTATGCCTTCCTGCTCAGGGAATTCAGCTTCAAAAATTTCAGAGGATTTCTTTTTTTTTTCCTTATGGCTTCATTCATCATCAGTGTAGAGTGCCTCTTCCCTGGTCTGAACTATTATGAGTAAATTTAACCCATTGCTTTAATGGAAATCCTTTCAGTGTGGTTTACAGCACTTTTTTGTTTCACTGGCACTCTGTGGACCATCCTTTAGTGAGGAACCAGAGCGGGTTATGCATCAATAGACATTATGACCTTTCCAGTAGTAAGAAGTGTTCAAAGCAATAAAGCTTATTTTTAATCTTGAAGTCAAGGTATACAAGTCTGAATCTCCACAGAAAGCAGAGATACTAAGCAAAGAAAAAGTGGTAGGGGTTTTATACAAAGACCAGGAAGATTTTTCAAAGTCAAATTTAATCTGAATTTAGTTGAATTTAAGCAGTCGAGGAGTAATTAGAAACCTTGGAGCTGGGCTAGCATTCAAGGACTGCTGTTCCTGACTTTTACAAATTGCCCAATGACATCTTAATGATGAGAAAATGTCAAGGCTTCAGGCTTTACTCCCTAGGCAGAATGTCATCTCTTGTATGTATTCCCTGATGTCTTGTTGGGCTGTTTGCTGTCCCAGTAAAAGGACCCTTTTCTATGAATCACTAGCATAAACTCATGTAACATCTCTGGTTTCATGGAAGGCCTCCCATTCAGATTATTTCACTACTATAGGACTTGAAATCAGAGATTTCAAACAATTGCACAGCAAACATATGTGAATTTTAAAGTCTTGCAAAATTAAAGAAATAGAGGAGTTGTCTTCATTATAAAGTAGCCTTAAACAAGTTTTGAAGAAACCTTAAATCCTTGTGGTGTTCTCTAGAGTGAACATGGGTCTGTAAACTGTCATCCTGCTATGTTTGTTGAGCAGCTGAGAAGGGAAGCCAAATCTGCATTTCTTGTTGTATCTTCTACCAGTAGATTTGATGTGCAGTCTTACTGTAAAAAAGGTCATCATCCAGCAGCCTGTATGGTCCTAGGGGGGAAAAGCTTGCTTTCTGAAGAATGCTAGAAGCAATCTTCAAAGAATTTCAGAGTGTATAGATTTTCACTTAGGTCAGAGATTTGGAGATGTAAAATTAACAGAACTTCTCAAACATTTGCAGCAACATTTGTCAAGATTAAGCTGTCAGCTACAGTTTTGTCCAGAGCTTTAAAAGAAAATATTATGGATCTTACTCACTTTCTGTCTTTCCCCCCCCACCCCCCCAAGAAACATGGCAAATTTGGTAACTATGTGATGTATTCTCACAGCAGAGTACGTGTAATTTTAAATAAAAGTAGAGTCATAGAGTCATAGAATGGTTTGGGTTGGAAGG
>WUAM01000431.1:75657668-75694991 GCA_024336885.1 Actenoides hombroni | reverse complement strand
CAAATTATAAATATATAAGTATTAATATACATATATATTTATTTAAGAAGATGGTCTTAACTGAGAGATAGAGCTGGACCCAAGTGTTCAGTCTTTCTCTCTGCTTCATTCTGAAACATGCTGGTGAAATTAGGATGAGAATTTAGGCATAGAAGCGTGAAACTGATAGTGACTTTTTCTTCAAGATACCGAAAGGACTTCAATGAGGCTGAAATACAGTCTTAACTCTGGCTCTCTGCACAGGGACAAACTTCCTGCTTAAAATCCATCGTTTTAAACATTACCGCTTAGACTTGGCAGAAGAAGGAAAGGGTTGTTGTTACGTGATACTGCGTAAGGAATCTTACAGTAACAAGCTCATGTGATATGAGGCATGCTGAGCATTCAGATTTCCTGTGCAATATTCAAGGACATCGGGCACTGGGTACCACATAACTTCCTCTGGGTTTTAAATAACCCTCCAAGTCATCTAGGTTGCCAGTCAGCTGCATAGAGAGACTCGCTCTGAATCCCAGTGAAGATCTGAATAGATACTTCAATTCTCTTTATTAATGGTGTAATTATAAATGCTTGGTAGAGACAATTCTCTTGTTAATCTTCATGCTTGACATGCTTATTCTTAGGCAAAAATCACTGGATCCTGTCACATTTTGACATATGCCTTGGCAATCAGTGCCATCCTAATCTATTTACAGTGGCTGGGCTGAATTCTCCCCCAGTTACATCAGTGCACTTGTGTCTATGGTAGATGCATATCTAGCTAAAGCATCATCAGTTTAAGAGGCATTAGCTTTTCTTCTGATTCATCAGTATACTTTTGAAGCCATTTGTGTGTGTGATGAAATATTGTGAGGACTTAAGGAGCAGAAGTCGTCAAAGATTCACTACTTATTCTTTGCAGAAGTACTTGGGGCAGGGGGGGGCAGAGCTTAACGTATACATAATTTCTTTCCAGCAAAGAATAGTTTACTGGGGAGGGACATATATAGATTATGAATCAAAAAGAAAATACAAATGCCACAGACCATCATGGCTCCATCATAGTAATTTCATTAATCTATAAGAAGTTACAGACATTTTTCCAAAAATATTATTTCCTAGTACATTTTCCGTGGTAAGAATAACACCTTTCTTGCTTTCCTTGACGCAGAAAGTTGCCTGCTGTCTGTCTTTTGAGATATATCTTGAAAAGATAGTTACAGTGAACTGGGGACCTTTGAAGCAGAGTATTCCAAAAGCAATGTATTAGAAATAAGCTCTGTCTGAATTTCGGCTCAGAATGTGTACCCGCTGTCCTTCTGTTGTATACCTACACAAACTTGGGTTGGATAAAATTACTCTTGGATTTTATTTCCGTGTCAAACTGTTAAATCTATGCTATACCACTGAGAGAGAAACTAAGGATCTTCCTGCTTATTGAATGCTTTAAATGCTAAATGAAGTTCAGATGCTTATCTGAACTGCTTATCAGAGGCTTATCATGGGAAGAGTATGAATCATCATTAAGTCATGTCTTACCTGCTCATAAGTGCATGTGTTTCAAAAAACGCCATATGTTGAACATGTATGTATAATAAATAAGTTACAGAACAAAATACTGGGGGAGAGGGCACTTTAAATCATCTTAGGCAACGCGATATCCCTAACAGCGTTTTACATCAAGTGGAGCTTCAGAGGTGTAACTGGTGACAAATGTGATAAGATCAGGACAAATCAACCCATTCTCTCTTGCTGTCTTCATTCTTCTGAATCAAAGTTGTTACTATTCCACCTTACTCAGGAAGTCAGGTAAAAGGCTGCTTTGTCTTACCACAAGAGCATAGAACAGCTGAGTGAATGTGGTTCCATCAACAGAAGTAAAAACAATAGGTGAACACAACCTCCAAATTATTGGGCTACAAGGAAGTCCAGGAACACGGATTTTAGTTGCTGTACGGCAAAGCGGTTTGATTCATAAGAAATTAATATGAGTGAGAATCCCTAGCAGTACATATTCACAGTGTATGGCCACTGATATGATTTGCTACAAACGTTTTTAAAAGGCATTGGACTTGGAAGTTTAATTATGTATTGAGTTGTACTTGCATATTAAAGTCTGCCAAGCTCGAGGCTGCCTGAAGTTTCCACAACAGAAAAGTGATCCTAACAATGAGTAAGTCGAGGTAATTAGAGTAACCTGATAAATCAGGCTAGCTGTAGCAGAGACTGTTTTCCCAGCATGCTGCCATTTGCTTAGTCACTGCAGTCTTTTGTAAGACAAGTCTATGATCCATGTCAGGATTTTTCAAGTGAAACTGAAATCCTGTGTCTTGCGTACCTTGTTCACAATGCTAAATTAGCCTTACTGCTTTTTATATTGGCTTTGGGGTTTGCTTCTCTGCAGAACTGTTGTCTATGAAAGAATTTTAGAAACTGCTCCAGAAGTATATTTTTGAAAGTGTTGCACGTAAGAATTGTTTTCACTTGCTGCCTTCCCCCTCAAAAAAAAAAGTGTTACTGCAATGCAATCAGAACAGTCTTAATGTATTTCTGATGGAAGCCACATTATCGCGCCTTATGTGCGTTGCTAAGTCTGTGTACTTTTGTGTACCTTATGTTTGTAAATGGCCGGTAAAGTCAATAAATTCATAGCTTAGGTTCAAAAGGCTTCAGGTCAGAACTCAGGAGATAGAGGTCCAGTTTCTTCCTTTGCTAAGTTTTTCTGACCTCATTCAGATTACTTGATCTTTTGCTGTCTCAACTCCGGTGCCTTTGAAATAAACAGAAACCCACTTACTTCTTCCCTGAACTAAACATCCAGGGGTTTAAAAATTCTTTTACTGCAAAGACACTGTTTTATAATGTTTTATCTCAGACTTTCTCTGTTGAACCAGGCTCTTTTCTGTGGTGTCCAGTGCCAGGACCATAGGCAATGGACACAAACTGAAACACAGAAGGTTCCTTCTGAACAGCAGGAAATACCTTTTTACTGTGAGGGTTGACCAAGCACTGGCTCAGGTTGGCCAGAGAGGTTGTGGAGTCTACTATGTCAGTGTCAGATCTATGAGACAGCCTGGGATGGCACCAGAGTACCTTCAAAAGGCATCAGAGCATAACTTCCAGAGGTCCTTTCCAACCTCAGCCGTTCTGCGATTCTGTTAATGATTCATGAACTGTGACATTGCAGGACCAAATTAGTTATGCTTTAATGCTTTAAGATCTGACTCTCTGACATAACTATACTAAATTGGTGCATTAGTGTGGGAAGTGTGACTTAGCCATTATGCATAATTAAAACAGTAGTAGGACTAGCAACTTCTAGTTAAACTACCTGACTGTCCAGCTGGATAGTTTGGCCTGTTAATCTTTAAGGGGCAAAATGCTGAGTTTCTGAGCAGATGCTGTGACAGCAAAGAAACCTGGGACCGTATTTGAGCAGTGTGACTGTAGGGGCATGCTCTGGCTGCATCCACATGTACCTCGGGACGGGCCCAGAAGGGTAACACCCCACTCCCTGGTGAAAGGAGATCAAGGCACAGGAACAGGGGAGCCATTCTAGAGAATACAGCTGAACAATGAGGAGAGCAAGTTTGTCAAGAGCAGTGATCAACCAGCTCCACAGTTAAGATGCATCCCAAGACATACGGGATGTATGGAAAACCTGGCTGTTCATTTTGTTGACTGCATAAGAGCTTTAAAGTGCTCTTTGGAAAATCTAGTTCCAATATAGTTCAAAATTAAGATACAGCCTTGTTTCACCTTTTAAAAATATTTTGAATTTTAATCATTGCAAAGTCCTTTTTTCAAAGTTATATTTCTAGAGAAACGCTTTTGTGGTATACTCACATGAACAAATGGAATTGCTGTTTTGATGAAGAGGGCTGATGTCAAGGCAGTGCGGGTAACTCCCGAGTTGCTCTTGTCTGTGGAGCTCTGTAAGCTTTCTCTTGTGTTAACATACGGTGAAAGTTCTAACTGTTTTTCCTGTTAATATAAATTGTATGTATTGCTTAGGCCCCTAGAGAATAATCGTAAGAATGTAAGAATCCAGTGTGCAATTGAAATCTAAAGCCCTACCTACTTCATGCTATTTTATATTTTTTTGTTTTAATAGGAGTTTTTTTATGTTAGCTTAAAACCCTTTCGTTGTATTGCTTCTTTGTCTCTGATTTCACTATGTCATTTAAACACTTTGCGCTCCATATTAGATACCAGGAAGTTAAACTTTTCAAGGTTTTACGAACAGCAGACTTAGTGTAATGTCACTCATTAACCAGTCATATGAGCTGTTAAAAGCCCCCTTTCCATTTACACAGCGATGCTTCTCCCAAGCGGGACTTTGAGAACACTCAAATTCACCCTACCTATGTCTGTATGGAATGAGTATGTGGTGCTCAGGCCTGTTCAATGAAGGGTTATTAAGTAAAGAGTGCGACTCTAAATATATTTATGAACATAATATACTTAGTGATATTTCACAGAGTCTCAGAATAGCTTGGAAGGGACCTTTAAATGTGTTTTCCTATCAGTGAGGTCTTAAAGATGTGGCTATGAGATTGGTAAGTAATAAAGCAATGAAATAACAAAAATCCACTGTATAAAAATGTAATCCCTTGCCATTGTATTAGTTTTATACTGGCTGCTCTGATTTGTGACAGCATCCCTATAGCATACATAGCAACGTAAGAGGGAATATACTGGGTTTTAATGCAATTCACAAGCATGCCCTCAACCTTTCCTTAAAAGTCTGAGTCTATACAGATTTCTTACCTTTCAAGAGAATGCTCTCAGCATTTCTTGTGAAGTCAGGGTTTAGTCAGATTTCTTATTTTCCAAACGCATCTTTTGCAGCTTTGGCTATATAGTTGTCACAATTTCATTAAGAAGGTCATGTGGAGAATTGCAGTGGGTTTTTTGGGTTGCTTTTGCCAATTTTTTAATAATTTTTTTTTTTTTTTTATATTGGTTCTTCCAAATCTATTTGCTGGTGAATGCAGTAGTACTAAGTATGAAAACATTCTGTATAATCTATTACTCAGTAAAGGGAAGATGAAACTTCATTCGTATCCATAGGAAATAATAGGTATTCTTGTTCTGATTAGGAAAAGCCCAGAAAGCACTATTTAGCCAGGCTGCTTGTAAATAATGACAACTATTGTTTAGTTTTCGTTAGTGCAGTTGTTTGTATAAAGAGTATTGTGCTACTGCTGCCTGTGGTGCCTGGTTTCGTGATTTCGTGCTCACGTTGCTTCTTGCGTAGTAGACTTCTCTGTTACATACAGCAAATTTGGGAAGTGTAAAGAACTGATTTTTCACATTCATTAAAGGTAGCACTCCACACTCGCACCCACCCCAAACTGACGGTGCTTCTGTCACCATCAATAAAACATCAATAAACCGTGGCTTAGAATAACAAGAGATAACAAGAGGACCTTGCCTTTGCAAGGCTGAGCGCATTCTCTGCACGTTCAGAATTGCCAGCAGAATAATCCTGCCTCCTTCCAAAGTCTCTACATATCCCATGTTGGAGCCTGTTATTTCCTCTGCTGCCACGCTGGCTAGTGGACCAAGAAAAGAGAGGACATCAGTGTCTTCTGGCTGCTGCCTCTTTTAATGGCGGCGGCTGCTGCTGAGAAGTCTGAAGTTGAGTCTGGTATCTGTGATTTAAGCAATAACTAAGATGAGTCCTTAACACTCAAGTTAGGTACGTGGAAGAGGAAAGAAGTAGTAAAGAAAAGTGGTATCCATGTAGTTCAGCAAGGCTTCTAGCACTCTAGCTATAAATATTTAGAATCTAATATTGCAGCATTTTTAGGATGCTGGTTTTTAATACAAATATGTGAACAGCTCAGTTACCCTGCCCTACCTAGGATTTTCCACTGTTGGAAGTAAGGAAATAAAATTGTAGTTTCAAAAGCGTAGACTGCATTTGACTATTCATAAACTGTATTTTCATGGGTGCTGCCACTCAACAGCTGAATAAATCCTGAAGGGGATGTTCTCTTATCTCTCACATTTCCTTCTCAAACTGTGTATCAGCTCTGTGCTGCATGGCTTCCCCTTTTGAGGTCTAGTTCTGGGAGTTTTTGAAATAGTGCTGTTTGGAATTTTTGGATTAAAATGTAGGTATCAGCAATAAAATGTTGATGTTACTTCCTCTCACATTGCTAAAAATGTTGATATTCCCCTGAAATTAGTGAGTTGGACCTTTGCTGTGTTCCTGCTGCTTTTGCGTTCCTCTCTACAAAGCGACTGGTAGTCTGATCTGGTTATCTTGCAACTCCGTCGTGTGTCATGTTAACTTCTGCACAGATACACACATGGAGACTTTCTCACAGGCTTACGGGTGCTGGGTTTGGCCTCAAGTTGTCTCACTCATCTACAATCCTTTGTCTAACACCTGGTAACCAGGTGTGTCATAGCAGGAACAAGCCCTGAAGACTTGTGAGGTTGTGCAGACACAAAGAATTCCCAGAAGCTGAGAATCCAGTCTGACAGATTTACGTTCCTATAAACAAAGGCAAAAGTTTGTCTTTGCGGGGTTATTCCTGTAAGAGGTCTATTTCTCAGCGAGACTCGACCTGGCACAGTGAGGCAGTGTAAACTCCCTGGGCTGCTGCTAAAGGGCGGTTGGTTGTAACTGAAATGACATGCTATATGGAGTAAGCTATCACCGATATGAGCAAGATATTGTATACAGATGGTGGAATCAGGCACTTCAATCCTCTGGGACCTGCTACAAAGTAAATTAGTGATGTACAGATCGCCTTTCATTTCAATATAGCATGGATGAAAAGTATAAAGTGCTCTTGACTTGCACTGTTTTGCTGTTAAACCTGTAACTGCTAAGGGCAAACAGAAAGTACTGCTTTATGTCGTATGAGCAATTTCTTCGTCTCCTTTTCCTTTAAGAACAGGTGAACGAAGTCTGTCAAGGGATGCACGCTTTACTGAAGGCCCACAGCGTCCAGGAAGGTGCTAATGTGCTCCTGTGAGTCCCAAGCTTTTGCAAAATACCCTTTTTGGGTGTTATGGTTGGAAAAAAAAGTAAAAAGGAAAAGGCAGAATTACATAAGAAGTTAAACAGGAATGAAAATGAACTTCTAGCTCTCCTTGTTTATGGAAAGGTATCTGATTTGGGTTTTTTACTGCCTATGAATATGCTCAGAGGCTGTTTTTAAAATAGTGCTGGCCCTTCCTGGGGCCACAAGCTGGTTTGGAAAATACTGAGTGCCAGAATATTGCCGAGTGAAGCTAGGCCTTGTCTGTCACCATCTGAGCGTCTGAGAGATACACTAAGACAAGGCTGATTCTAGAGGTACAGGGGGTGTGTGTGGGGGGAAACAGGGCTGAAAAAAACCCCAGCTTTGTTTCTTTATGTGTGAACAAGGGGATCTGTCATCTACTCTTCTGTCTGTATAGAGCAGAAAGCATCATCACAGGACTGAAGAGCATATAAACTGCAGCTTAGTGAGTTAATGCATTCACCTCAGCTGCCAGAACTGACTTGGGGCATGCCGCTAGCCCAAGGCAAGCTGTGCACATAGGGCCTGCTTGTGTGGTCTTCTGTAGTATTGCCAGATCCCTGACATTGCAGATCCACAGGAGCAACTGTGATAAGACTCCAGTGGTGTTTTCTACACATGGAAGTAGTGTGAAATGCTGCTGCTGCACTCCTGGTCTCGGCAGATCGAAGGTGGCCTCTTCATAATGGGGAGCGTAGGTTTGTCTGCAGTTTTCTTCCACAAGGGAACCTGGATACTTAGCTTAATTAGAGTGAAGTTATGTTATCAGAAAAAAAACCCCACAAACTAAACACAAACAACCAACAAAAAACCAAACCAAACCCAAAAAGCATCAAAAATGACTAGAAGGTGTGAAGGTATGGGTTTTAGTGATGCAGTACTTCAGACAGGTGGGCTATACCAAGGCATTTTTCTTGCTTATGGTGGACTGCATTGTAAACATACCTTCCCCACCCCCCCCTTCTTCTCCCCCAGCACTACAGGGATATATGAATGTGACTTTGCTTTTTTTAGTGTTGGCTCTTTGTCAAGGTTACTATTATTTGACTTTCTGATACTCTGCTGTAAAGCTCTAGTCAAATCCCTTTGATGTTGTGTCTGGAATACAAGGCATGACTTCTAGGACTTCTCTTAGAAACTAAATGCACTAAACTGACTGGAAGCAGTCACATGCATTTCAATAAATGCAATAGTTTCAGTGTTTTGGAGTTCATGTGATTGCAATGAGAAATACATTTCTGCAGGCAGTAACCAAAGACTCTCTATAGCAACTGGGAATGCTGGGAAACTTTGTTATGAAGAATATATTTTTTTTTCTTGCATAAGTTTTAAGTGGGTTTGGTTTTTATAAAGGATCTCTTTCAATGTCAGTTCATTAATGATATGAGACTTGGCTTAGAAATGCCTGAGCAAAACCAGGAGATTGTAACTGCTGGCATTTGAGGAGTCACCCCTTCATGTAGTCTCCAGGCTGGTTACAGTGGTCAGTTTGTGCTGCAGGGGGGTGAAAGCAGATGGGACTGAGCTTCCCATTACGCGGATTTCCTGGAGGAGGATGCCCTTGATAGAGATGAAGTCAGTGTTACAGGCAATCCTTTTCCACCCCCAGAGTGAGAGAGGTGACTGTGAGATGGCTCTGTGAACATGTACCTGTTCAGAATTTCTGAGTGCTGGTTTCAATAGCTAAGAAACCCAGAAGTGTCTGATAGAAACAGCTAGAAATTTCAGAAGAGGAACCTTTTAGAGAGAACCTTTCAAGGAAAGATTGTAAATATTTATCTAGCAAAACTAGGAAAAGCAGCAGGTTAATTTTGATATGTAATACTGTCAGAACTCAGGGGGAAACTATCTGTTACTATTTACCATCATCCTATAGAAGGTGAGTCCATACTGAAAGGAAATGCATACTTGTGGCTGGGAAATGGTCCTTGCAGCTGAGCTCCTTGGAGTATGAGGCCTTTCTTACTGGTGCTTTCCTTCCTCTTTAGCTGCAGTGTAGATCTGTGGTTTCTCCAGCTTGTGTATCCTGTATGTCAGTTGTAGAAGTGAGTAAGCTTTGTGAACTTTACACTGCCTCTGCTGTGAAAACAGATGCCCTTTCTAAAGGGCACATGAGTTCTCTGCTAAGTGATTGAGCTCAAGAACAGAGAACCACTTTCTTCAACACAGCCGAATAGAGGGCTCTGCAGGTGTCCATTGCTCAGTGTTCATGTATCCAAAATCTGCTCCTTCACTTATGTCCCCACTATACTTTGAACTCCTCCCCTAACCAAGTACCCACTATCCCCATGTAAGTTGTCTTACACAGCTCTCTGTATGGGCTTCCCAGAATCAGTGTCAACCACATCCAGCTTGAAGCTACACAATGTTGCAGAAACCAGTGAAGCGACAACTGCATCTAAACAGATCGCAGGTCCTCAGCCTCTCCCCCAGTTCCCTGTGAACCTTGATGCCAGGGGGCAGAATATCTGATCACCAGCTGGCAAGGTACACAAGATCTCAAACCTGCAGCTGGCAAAGAGAACAATAGAAATATTCCTGAGTGCCACAGAAGACAAGTGACCAAAGGTGAAGTCTGGTGGCTCTTCCATGTCTTGTTTGTCTCAGAGATGTGTCCTTCTTTGCTGACCATGCGCTTGTGCTCTGTAACTCCTGCCATACAGCACAATTTGGATCCTTCCCTTGAGCAGTGGGGCTGTGAGCAGGACTTGGCCTCTTTGGAGACCTTTGTGGCTTGTGAGCTGCGCGTTGCCCGCTGCTGCACTGCACCTTCTCCCCAGTGTGTTATCCAGAGAGCGGTTTGTCCTTCAGGCCTGGAGATGATACCTGTTTTCAATCTGTCTGTATTGGTAAATCACTCTGGCAGCAAACTTTGTTTACATTTCATAATTAGCTCTAAGTCTCGTTACAGCAGACACCTGGTACTTGCCGTCATATTTAAGGTTGCAAAACAGTTTCCATAGCAACAGCTGTCTCTGCACACTGTCTCTGCACACCATCATTTTGTAGAGTGTTTCCCTATTGGCTAAATAAAATCCACAATTACTTTCTGTCCAAGGTTTAATTTTCCCATCAATCAATTCTGAATTAATTTGAGGTGAAGGAATATATTATTTCTTATTAGGAAAGTACCTCCAATTTTCTTCTGGGAAAAACTATTGCAATAACACACAGGCTGAGATCTACTAGTATTGTTTGGGCTGAGAAAAAAAGGTTTGGTCTTAATTTAGCTTTAATTACAGTAAAATAATACCATGGGTGTATGAGGCAGTGATTTGGTTTTGACCATTTAGTTGTTCTGTTGTGTGTCTATCCTTTTATTTTACTTGCTTGCCAGCTTTAAAGTAACTTAAAAATAATAACTATCTATCTTGAAGGTATCTGTTTTGGGCACATACAGTACTTTGAGTTTTAGCTGCCCAAACAGTAAAAATGACCCAGTGTTTTTAGACTACATCCCTGTCATATTAATGTACATGTAATGTTGTTAGAATCAGTAACAGCAAAAGCCATGCTGAGAGCTTTGGAACCTCTAGATTTGAATTTATGCACTTTGATATGAATCAGACCCAGTATGTGGTGCTTTAAATGTTTTTAACTTAAAATTTGCAAACTGGTTCTCTTCAGACTTAGAGTGGTGCTGACTCCTGAAGAAATCTACAAGGCAAATCTAATTTGAAGAAAAATACCATTGTAATTCCAAAGTTACTTGCATTCAACAAAATGAATTG
This sequence comes from Actenoides hombroni, assembly GCA_024336885.1. Classification (NCBI taxonomy): domain Eukaryota; kingdom Metazoa; phylum Chordata; class Aves; order Coraciiformes; family Alcedinidae; genus Actenoides; species Actenoides hombroni. The sequence goes on along the minus strand of WUAM01000431.1, from coordinate 75,684,256 downwards.
TAAACTGATACAATCTTAATAATGTTGTTTCAGATCTCATTCTATCCATGTTCAAACATTGTCTCTTAATTTTATCATTATTAGATTTCTTCAAGCTTTATGAAAACTCTTTGTATTACTTTTTTTTTTATTATTCTGTGGAATCTTTTTTTGTTGTTCAGTTTGGTAGATTTTAATCAAAAGAAATCCCATTTAAAGGATTTAAATTGTGGGCATGTATAAAACCCCAAATTTAAGGGATAGCAAAATGTATTAGGAATTAAGAGGTATTTGTGTTCCTTTAAACAGTATACTATTAATATTAATTTGGAAATGCACGGTCAGCTCTCAGATTTATTAACTTTCCTGTGCATCACCTTTGTGTCCACAGCAGCTGCAGCAGAATTACAGGCTTCCCATTGCATCTTCTGATGCCTAGGAATTGTGTGTATGGTGCTCCAAATGCACAGCTTCCACCTTGGCCCCAGATGGCCTCTTATCCAACAGATTGCAGCCCAGAAATGCTCTTTTTTCTTCAAAAAATGCAACACATCTCTTGAGATATCAGAAGAAAATAATGATATTTTGTTTAAATTACTTTTATCCTTTGTGTATATGTGTTACAATAATTTTCAATAATCTGAGGATATCCATTTTACTGAAATAACTTCCCATTCAAACTAAATATATGTGTATCAGGTTTTATACACGTTTTTATGCACAACACTTATTATGCGAGGGAATGAGTTGATGGAAATTACTTAGGTATAAGGAGAAAATTAAATGCATTGAATTGCATACTGAAAGTGTGTTATAAAGAAAGTAGTGCAAAAAGTCTGAATACTAAAGCTGGTAATGTTAATGTAATGTGACCATATTTTTTTTTTTTCCATTTAGCATTAAAATTTGCAGCATTACAATTGCAATGTATTCAAAATAATAGCCTGTAGAACCTGGGCTGCAAGTCTGAGATAGATTCAGTGTGTTTGAAAGCCGTTAAAATAATGATATTTTTGGAAGAAAATAACTTTTCCAGCGTACTTGTGGTCTGGGAACAAATGTTGCTCCTAAGAACACCAAAACATATGCTGACTTTAAAAAGACAAGTGGTCTAAATCTTATTTGAATAAATATCTCATCAATTTTCCATTACCATATTGTAATAGGATTAATGAATGGTATATTTTGGACAATTACATTACATGGGAAACACCTGTTTTTCCTCTTTTCATTAAAGAATACATTTTCTAAAGTATCAGAGACAGATACTTAGTTTTATAAAATTCAATTCTTTCCATAATTTTGAATTATACCCCTCTAACTTGGTAGTTCAGCAGCAGATGAGCAGGAAAAGGCACATACACATTCACTGTTTCACCCTTCTTTGCAGCCTCATCCATCAAGTTCAGACCTTCTGGGTTTTTGTCATACTTTTCTTGAAATGTTAATGTACAACGTGAGAGTGCAAAAAGACTCTAGGAAAATGTGGGGGGGGAGAAAGATCACAGGCACCTAAAAAAAGCCATTTAGAGTAACTGAAAAGATTACATGGATCTTTTGCTGCTTATGTTCAGACGCTGGCTTTAGAAGTTGATAATATTCCTAAATAGCTGCTGAATGGGTCTATTTCTTGAGCCTAGTGGGTTATTATTTTTCTGTTATAGCTGGGTTCCTGGACTGTTTTGTAACAGTAACAGTTATTGCAGCCCGACACTGCAAATTATGTGGTGGTATTAAGCTATCTTTACTCTTGGTGTTTGAATAACACAAGCAGGTCAATAAAACAGATGAAAGTTGAGGTTTATAAAGACAGGTCTAGCTAGAAGGGCAAAATGATTTGTGTTTTATATTCAACAGCAGGCAGAGTGTTCCTATGAATATGGATATCCAGAGATGCCTTTGTTAATAAGAGAGGACATCAAATTAAATATGGAAACAACACATTTTTCCTGAAGAAGTAGTAACTTTCCTGGGTGTGTAGGCAGCTTCTGCTATTTCCTTTAGTGTTTTATCATTACTAGATTTTTGTGTACTGTATTTCTAAACACTTTTTATGATTTCTCTTGGAGTGACTATCTATTAATGTTTGGGTCTCGATGTTGTGTTCAATGTAGTGGTACCATATTCAGACAAAGGATTTTGAAGAATGAGAACCAGCTCTATCATATTTTATATAAAAAAAATACTTCTCGTGTAGTCAGAAAAAACCCACATTGTGTGGTGCTAAAGAGCAAGATAAACTGCTGGCAATAGGCAGGAGGAGTCTCTCCCCTTTGAGAGGGATTTGTGTCAGGGGCATAGCTAGCACAGCCAGCTCAATACCGCCTTCTTTTACATTCTTGATATATTGGGTTTCGGTTTTGAGTACCTGCCATGGTATGAGAAGAGATGTTCTGAAGCATATTCGTTTTACATTTTCTTGGCAAAAAAGCATTCAAAGCATGTTGTGAATATATGCAGGTCTGAAACAGCCTTGGAATTGCTCTGATTTACACTTAGAGCAGGAACACATCAGACTGGGTCTCTCCAGGAAAGAGAGGAACGAAAACAGCTGTAATAATATTATTCCCAACTCCTTTAGATTTTCTGATGAGCATTTGAGGACCTTGCCTCAGGCTGCTGAAGTTAGAGATTGGATTACAGTGGATTACATTCTATTGTATTTATTGTTAAATGCGATTTATATCCACAGAGGAGAAAAAAAGCTGGAAAAAAAGTTTTCAGTCAGGGGACTGTCATTTTTCATTCACTAGAAAAGTGATGAGTTGACATACAAAGCATTTTTGACATGGAAATCACTGTAGTGATTGAAGAAGAATTTTCATTTTCCACTCCCTATAGGAAGCTTTGGGTCATTTCTTATATCTCCGTTGAAAACACTGTAGAGATTTTGGCAGTGACTGGAACCATATCCCTGAATACAGGCCATCTGAAGAAAGGAGTCGGTCCACCTGGGCAAGCACTATAGGATTCACAGGTCAGTTTTATGCTGGGAAGACATGATGTTAGCTACACTGGTGGTCTGCCTTTACCTATAGGTTGAGAGGTGTCTTAAGCAATTTTTGAAAATATGAAATAAATTCTTTTCAATCCTCCACACACAAGCTTTTCATTTTCAGTCAAGCACCTCAGAGAAGCCCAAGTGGACTGCACTGCAAGAGCTGTCTATCAAACTGCTAGGCACATATCTAAAAAGAGAACAGGTTGTTTTCACAGGAGCAGCTTTTTAGGACATCAGGTATTATAGTTTGACTGTTGACTGGCACTGATGGTATTTGAATCCCTCTTGCCAGTTACAAGTTAACTGTTCCACACTTTGCACAAGGCTGACCTGCTTCTAGTTCCCCAGCCACCACTTTTCCTACTTGCAACACTGCAATAACACTGGGAGCATTTTGTACTTGAGGATTCCTTTAGACTTTTAGATTTGTTAAACTGTCCATAGTTCAGAGAGCTTCTCAGCTAATGATCTGGGCCTGTTGATTTGAAACTCTTACATTTTTGCAGATGCTGCCTTACATCTTCTTTTATTTTTGTTTTGTTCAGTCCAGTAGGATTAAGAAGCGTATCTTCCTTTTATGAATTGGTATTTGGTTCTATTACACGTACAAAGCACCAAATATATGTCTGGCTTATAATTTCTTCAGAATTTGTGTTTTAGAACATGGTCTTGATGCCTGTAACCTCACTGGCTGTTTGATTGATTCCTTCAGTGTCTGTTATCAGCCATTTGCATTATAAATCTCGTAACATGAGTACTAACCCTTTGCTTTGATGTTGGTTTGTTGTTGATGATTAAACTGCAGTTCTGTTTTGTTTCCCTTGTTTTTAAATCTGCATTTTTCAGGTTAGTGAAAGTGTGGGTTGGTGGCATCCAGTAGGATTTTTGCCATTTGAAATGTAGTATTCTCAGCAGGGATTTGTTTGCTATTGCACATGCATAGGATGTGAAAGAAGAAAAAAGTTTTGAGAGATGGATGCTTTGTAATTCTTGCTCTCTCTTTTTTTTTTTCAGCTTTTTTTCCTAAAGAAGGTAATTACAAAGTACATTGGATATAACATTAAATGAAAATAAAGCAAAGAGATACAAACCCCAAAAGAAACAACTTCTGTATAAAAAAAAAAATCTCTGTAAAATGGACTGATTATACAAGAGAGACTTTATTCAGGAGGAAAAAAGCAAAGTCAAGGTTTTAAAAAAATTATTTTAAGTTTTAACTTCCTAGCTAAGCACAGAAGTCATTCAACTGAGGGAAAGGTGAAGCAATTGAGTCCTTTGAAAGTAAAACTGTATGTCTCATATTAGAATCAAGAGGGAATTAAATGAACTATTTAATATAGTCTCTCTTTCAAGTTTCTTAAATAGGGTTTCTCAATTTCTGAACTTGCACTGGAAAAAGTTCTAGTTGATATTAAAACTGTTTTCTCTATTAATGACATTGTGGTGGTTCTCAGAGACAGTAAAGGCAATGTCACCTGATTGAAAGCTGACCAGAGTGGATTTATTACATTGATTGCTGTCTTGTACTTTGAGTTTTGTGGAGAGCAGTAGTTGCTAATTATATATCTTGTCTTAGATTGGAAAGAAATATTGGTAATATTTTTACAAAAAATACCATCTGAAGTTTCACAAAAAACAGAATGGAAAACAATTTGGTCTTCTAGAAATGACAGTTGTATATGCACTTAGTTGTTTAAACACCAAGAATGGAAACATTTCCCTAAAATTTTATTTAATTATTCTTTTTTGTTTTTTTTTTTTTTCTTTTTTTCCCCCCCTTTTTTTTTTTTTTTTTTTTTTTAATGTCTCTAGAATGTACCTGGCTATGTTTAAACTGACCTACAGTTTAACCGTGAAGGTACTTACCTTTTGGCTTGCATTGGCAATATATTCCCTGTAAACCTTCTCAGTACTACGTTTGTATCTTTCTCTGCACCAAAACTGCTGTCCTTATGTTCTACCCCACACCTCCCTTCTGTCACCACTTTCTAGGATTGAAATTGTTTGGTAAACTTTAAACACTGGTCATTCTCAACTCTACTGTTCTGACAAGAAGATAGATTGAAATTCTCATGGTAAGTTGATCAAAAAGTCATAATCACTTTTTTTTTTTATCTTTTAGAAGAAAATGTTCTGGTCCTAGTGATTTCCCTCCCTTTTTATAATTTTTTTAAACTTTTCTGTGCATTTATTCTGATGCAATTTCTTGTTCTTCCTCTTCAAAGAATTAATCTGTTATAAGAAACCTCCAGATGTTCACAGCAGTGAAGAGCAACACAGATTTAACATTTAACTTCCGTGCTAAGAGTCCATCTAGCTTACTGGTTTGGCTTCTGATCAGTCACTGTCTTTGTAAGAAAGAATGAAGCAGCGCATCCCACTATACACAGAGCTGCAAATCACTGCTGCAGTGTTACAGGGATCTTGAAAGTGGCAGAGATACCTTGCCACTGAAAAGACAGGGTCCATAAGTTAACATGAAATTATGCCACTGCATTTTCGGGGGTTTATATACTTGAATACACAATTAAAGACTGAAACTTACTGTGAAAATATGTAGACTTGCAGCTTGCTGCTACCCTTCTCTGGACTAGCTCATTGTAAAATACATGGTTGCAGCAGTATTCTGATTATGAATTATACTGTAGGAAATATGAATAGTTCTGGGAATAGGAAAATGGAAATGTTTCTAAATTACCTTCTAACTTCACTCCTGTGTAGAACTCATTTCTTGATTGTGGATTTCTTTGTTTGTTTGTGGGTCTGGGTTTTTTGTTTGTTTGTTTGTTGTTTTTTTGTTTTGATTTGGCTTTTTTTGGTTTGTTTTGTTTTTTGTTGTTTTGTTTATTTTTGGGTTGCGTGGGGTTTTTTTTTGTCTGATTTTGTCCACAAACCATATGTGAACCATCTCCAATTACTACATAGCAGAAAAGTTCACAGTATGACAGAAACACTGCTCATTTGCTATTGTGAATAGCAGTTTCTGCATTTCATTGTTGAGAGTTATGGTTTCAAATACACTTACAAAGACTCAAAGGAAAATAACCCCATTTGCTAGAAACTTTCCACGTGTAATATTTTTCAATAACTTCATGTAATTTAGTAATAGAATGGCATGTTTGCAATGGACTCAGGAAAATAATTAGGTTTTTTTGAAAGCTAGCATGGCATATCTGAAATAACCACAGAATCATAGAATACCAGGTGGACGTGACCTCAAGGATCATCTGGGCCAGCTGTTCTTGGGAAAAGCATGATCTAGATAAGATGGCCCAGCACTTTGTCCAGATCAATCTTAAAAGTGCCCAATGTTGGGGACTCTGCTGCTTCCCTGGGGTGATTATTCCAATGGCTGATTTTCCTTGTTGTGAAAAATGAGAGCTTGGGTTGTTTGTTTGGAGAAGATAATATCTCTGAGAAATAAAAGCATAAGGAGTGCCATCTGGCCCATGAAAATATGCTGTTGAAATGATGATGGTATTAAAGAAAACAGTCTACTAACATTTAGCAGTGTAATGAATATCATTGCTATCACTTTAAATTCTATGGCAAACCTGAGGATTTGTTAGAGGTAGAAAATTCTCCATTGCGAGAGGAGCGAAATTCTTCTATGTCATTTATGGCCCCAGGTAACCAATTTAGATAAAATCCTCAGCTGATGCAAGACTGTTAGCAATGCAAAGCTGGTGCTGAATTACCATTCCAGCTTCCCTTGTGATGGAAATCTGTGTCTGCTGCTGCAAATGTAAAACCTCCTACACATTTTCAGCCTTCTGTTTCTTAGCTCTTGTTTCTTTTGGCACTTAGAAACATGTATTCCTCTCTGGAGATATCAAAATATTGACTGTGACAGCAATGTATACATCACAAGCTGTACAAAATCAATTTGTGTCACGTCGCCTATAGAGCCTGATCACCATACTGATTGTTTCCAGCCATGGGAAATCTTTTGCGCTCTGATGTGAACAATGAACACCCGGATGGTTTGTAAGGAATTAGAAAATGGTTATTGTTTTACCGTACAAGACTGGTAGTTTTTAACTTAGCCCAGTGAATGAGTGTCTGCTTCTTTCAGAAACAGGTGATAAATTTTAATCAAAAATCCCACATCAACTACTTCTACTAGCCCTACCTTGATGATGCATTTACGACCATGAAATGGCTTACTGAGTCCTTCTCTGCCATTTATGTTACTGACAGAGTCAGTTGTACATACAGAAAATATGGGTACCAAACAAAACTGTTTTCACTTATTAATTCAATACTGGACCCTGGGCAAATGTTCCTGCTTTCAAATGTGACCTTCTTCTTTAGGTCCTCCACACTTTACAGGTATGTAATATTAGTTATTTGCTTTTTCTGAATTCAGGAGGATTGAACACCTACTTTTTCTATTAAGTACTGCTTAAAGAACACTCTAGATCTGTAGAAAAAAAACCCCACCTCTGAATATCAAGTAATAAAATTTGAGACAGTTTTGAAATATGACTTTTAATTTCCTGCACTTCAGTGTCCCCATCTGTAGAATGGTCGTCCCAGATGGATGTTGAGGAGGCTTGTCAGTTTACCAGTAAGCTGGAAGGAAGTCATTAGTGGTGTTCTGAGATTGCACTATAATAACTCGTGAGATGAAAAGTCCATGGCAATTCCCTGTCTCCCATGGAGGATTTTCCTTGCTGCTCTGTCAGGGGAAAGACTGAATTTTTGTTGCCCTTCAATGGACTTGCTTCTAAATCTCACAGATTTTGAGCCCTCTGCAAAAACTCCGGATCTCCATCGCATTTATGTACCACCAGTGACTACGTAAATCTTTTCAGCACAACCTTAAGTGATCTGTACTGTCCACTAAAGGACCCAGTGGAAATGCTGAATATCTGTTCACACTGTACTTCTCCATCAGCGTATCTGCAGAAAGTGAAACATGTCTTAGTAGAGTGGCCTCTGCTGAAATGCACATAGTTGGGGCTCACTGTGGGGAGCTTTTGTAGGCAAAGAGCTGTCCCCTACAAAATGATTGTGATTGTGGCTACATAATGTCTGCTGTATGCACAAAAAAAGTCCCACTGTGAATTTGCTGGGCTGGCTGTTAAATACATTAAACTCTTCAGATTGGAATGCTTGCACTGAATACTTGAAGTCTTGAACTTGAGTCTGTATTTACCTTCATAGAGTACAATTAACTCTCTGTGAGACTGATCATTCAGGGCTCAGGTTTGAACCAATCCTTAATTCTCTGTTAAATGCAGGGAGGTCTCATTTTAGAACTTATCTTTTGTATGTTGAAATATAAATAATTTTAACATAGTGTAGGCATTGACTTTTACATAATTTTCTCTCTGAGCTTTGGCAAAGAAATGAGACTGCACAAAAGGCAGGATTGTTTAGCTGACCAGCCTGAGAAAACCTGTGTTTGAATAAAAGTTTCTCTTTGCTTACCAGTTAAAAATCTGAAGACAAATATGAAAGGCACCTTGTCTGCACACCAGGGCAACTCACAATCATTTTCTGGAAACTGCAGTCTGAGGCAGACTGTTGTGCAATACTGGACAGCTCCAGTGCCCCTGTAGTCCAGGTAGCAGTGACCTATTCTTCGCAAATTTTATATGAAATTATATTAATTTATTAAAAAATTAGGTTTACAAACCCTTGACTGACCAGTTTCAGATCTCTCAGAAATATTACATTAATGGTAAGATATATGCTCAGTGTCTCACAATATTATTTATAGAGTTTCCTATCATAAATTGTTTCTGGTTGACAGGTTTGAAATTTTGGTGGCTAAAACAGCTGGAATTTCAAATTTCTGAAGTCTACAAGCTTCGCCAGGAAACTGCAAGGAGAAAATTTTTCACTTTACATGGGCTTGAGATAGAAAAGGTGAAACAAACCTAAAAACAATTTGATTTTTTGTTTCTCTAAGTAAGATTTTGACATTTATTTCTCTTATTCTATTTGAAAGAGTGTAATACTTTGACAAATAGAAAAAAAATTGAATTAACAGTAAAAGTAGTCATCTTCTTTTATATTACCAGTTTGTGTCTCCATGTTATTGCTTGGAAAATCATAGCAATAACAGCGCAGTATCACGGACAGTTTTACACACTTACCCTCTTGAATACAGTATCAAGTATATTTAAACTTAGTATATCTATTCCTTGGGCTTATACAAGGTAACCCTCCTCCCTCATACATTTGCAGGTGACTCTGATAGTTGTTTCTTGCAAAATTCCTTGCGTAGTCATTATCAGTAGGGGGTTTCTTAATATCCTTCTATATTGCAGGAACCTAGCACTGTTGAGAACAGATGTACTGCAACTGGGATGCAAATGGAAAGATTATCTGTTTGATCCTGCTTATGCGTGTTGGGGTAAATGAACTCCAGTGGGGTGGTGGAGCTGTAAAGTCAAGTATGACTATAATTTGAGAAACAAACTAGATAATTAGAGACATGATAATTAGGAATGTGACAACCCCTCCTGCAGAGGAATACAATTAACTGGTTCTGCCTTTGGCCTCTTGGTAAGGAAAATACTCTTTGAAAGAGGATATTTTGAAAGCATCATGATGTAGTAAAACCAAAAAAAAACCCCACTATTTGTACACCATGGAATAAAATGGTGTAATTCCTATTCTGAGGAAAACAGTGATGAATTTCAGATATATATTTGGTCAAGCACCATCTATTTCCATCTTAAAGCTTAGTTAGGTACACACCCACAGTATTAGCAGCAATCTACTGATATTACAACAGTTACTTATTTTTTATGTTTTCATGATATTAGAGTTATTTTAGGGACAAAATAATGTGGAAACAGAGACACTGTAAGTGGCCAAAGGAGATAATGGTAGTACTAGTTAGAAAAAAAACAAATAAATTTTTTAATATTGCATTTTCTAGGCAGTTAAAGATGCTCCCAAACAACTTCACTCTTTAACCTGATTCTCTTTTTTAATAACCTGTGGGTCTCTGAAAAACAATGACAACAGCATTTTTGTTCTGCAAGAGTATTTCTAGGACAAAGTATAATGATGTAGCATTTTTGTGGCACAGAAACAGCAAGACTATGCTTTGATTTTCTTGTTTAGCTGTTCTTCCCCCAGAGAATAAGGGAATGGATGAAACAACACCACCATCATTTTTTAAGGATTACTTCTGCATTGAATGAGAAAAACCCATTTGTTTTTATCTTTTGGTTTTTGGGTTTTTTTTAATGTTAGGACTCTAGGTCAAAGGTAGTGACTAATGTTTTAAAAAATTATGATAGGTCAGTGTCTGGTTTATTCTACCTGCAATTATCAGTGTGTAGAAAAATTATTCTGAATTTAGGCAGGAAATCTGTATCCAGTGAACTTTGCATGGAGCTTTGCATTTTATAAGTAGAAATAAAACAAAACAAGAGCAAGTATAGACTAAGAGCATCCTGATACAACAAATCTTTTCCAAGGAGATCTTTGTGGCCAAGTAAGGTGGTGAAAAGATAACAGTTGTAACACAAGTACTTATTCAGGAACTATTACAAATGGCAGTGTTCTGTAAAGACCTCAATGAAATTTAGCATTTACCTTCTGTTTGTTTAATGTTAGTTAATTTGTATTCCTTTCACTCTTAAATATCTTACTTGGATTCAAAGGCCTACTATATTAGATGCTATGGAAATGTGAAGGAAGTGGACAATCTGGTTTTACCATCTGCTACTTGGTCTTGTGAATATGCACTTAGGCAGCTCATTTCATGCAACGTATTCAGTTCCTGTCATATTACAAGTAATGTTTACCATGTTGTAACTGAACACATGTAAGTCCTTGCCTAAAATTTTGGGGCTAAAAGTGCAGCTTGAATGTTTCTTGATAGGTGACTGTTCTCAATATAAGGTGTTGTGTTTGTGTGTGTGTCTGTAAGAAAGAGCTGCAGGTTAAAACACATTTTGAACAGGAGAAAAAAACCCTGACAATTACAATGTCTATGAATATAGGCTAACTTCATGTACAGCTGGTTAGTTTGTTTCTTTTCTAGGTCATGAACTATAAAGAACAGATTGTATCAGAATTACCTGCCATTGAATTACCTACTCGATATTAGCTGGCTTCCCACGGCTGTTGTGGCATAAGATCTCTCCATACAGTTCTTCAACTGAAACAATATGCAGCCTTCCTTAGCGTACTTGCTGTTGTGTTTCAAGGTGTCAGTGCTGCACACCTTTGGGTTTTTTGCTATCTAAATTGGGATGATGGCATCTTAATTTGATGTATCATCTGCCAGTGAAAGTGAGCAGATTTATAGGATTTTGCATAATTGCAAAAAATGCAAGTTGCCTGTGCTTGAAGGGAGGTTTTCTTGTCTTCTGGTTCAGCTTCTGTATCCACATATTAGATTATACTTAACCTTGCTTTGTGCAAGACTTGTAACTCCTCAGCTGATGCAAGCATTTTCTTCTTCTTTCATTTCATAGGTTATGTTATTTTATCCACACTCCTAATAAAACAAAGTTTTACTTTCTAATAGGGTTACAGTTACATAGCAAATCCTTAAACAATATGGGTATCGAAAGTTAATTATGCAAATAATTCAAGTACTCCACTGAGACCTTAGGAAAGTCAGACTCAATTAATCAGTAATAATTGAAACCTTGTACTGCTTTTTCTGTTTGTTTTTTACTTGGGAAAATGATTTTTTAGTGGAAAAGACAATTCTTTAATATTTTGTTTCTAATTCCCCTACAAACATAATGTACCCAGCTAGGAACTTGCAGGCTGTGAATAAGCAAAACCAACTATGAATTTCACTAGTCTTGAAACTGAATGGCTTACATATTCATGAAGCTTTATGATTGTCACATTGCCCATTTTACATATTTTCTACCTTTCTCTAGGAGTCTCCAAAGGCAAATCTCTCGTGATTTGCCTTATGGGATACAGACAATGCTTGTCAAGTATATTGAAGAGCAGAAGAATAGTAACTAGCGCTTTATTTTTCCCATTGCAACGTCTTTTATGTGGGCTTATACATATTAGTGATCTACCAGCTACATTAACACATTTGTTTTCTGAAGATTAAGCTTAACAGTGGAAAAACATATTTTTGGAGTAGCTTACAGTGTGTAATGTATAACTTCAGGGTCTACACTGATTATAGGGAAGAATTACCTCAAACCTTTTGGAATAGACAGCATCAGCTATAAAAACAGTGCTTTTCTGAAGTCAGTATTAATCATCATTGTTATTTAATGCAAACCAGGTATGGTCCAGAAAAGGGTTAGTGAATGAAGCTGATAACAGCCACCACTAGCTACAGTGGCCTAGAATTCAGGTTTGAAAGGGGAAGAGAGATTATTTGTAGCTGAGCAGAAGGGAAAGAGAACTGTCAGCAACCTTGCATGTGTTGTGCTGCCAGTGAGAGGAGAGGAAGGCCTGGGGATTTAGGAATGTTTGTCAGAGTGCAAGGAAGACTGGCTAATCTCTAAAGTCAGGGAGCAATTCCACAGCTGGCAGGGCAAGGGACTCTCCAACCTATTTTGGCCTATACAACTGAGAAAGGAAATTAATTCTCCATCATGAGTAAGGGTTATTTCTCAGCTTTCTACCTCTATAGCTTTGATATTTTACAGGTGAGGATAACGGAAAAATCTTAAAACTAATTCCAGTTCTGGAAGCCACATATTTTACCACTGTCATTATGTTCATGCTAATTGCTCCTGCTGCAAAGCTAGGATGTCTCTGGGAATATTTAATGACAGAGCCCCACGATTTCCATCTAAATCATTTGCATTAATTTATGTTTATTTTGGGTAATACTGAGCTTTGCAGTAATCCACAAGGTTCACGACATTCAAAGAAGATGCTTGTTCTACAGAAGATTCAGAAAGTCAGAACAACATATAAATGCATGTTCTCTGGTTAACAGAATGTGGGAGAAGGTCTGCAATCATACTTTATAGAAAGTAATAGCTAATTTATTGAGGTAAAGAAACTAGAAACTCCTCATTTCAGGCTGGGGAGTTTCTGACCTGATACATGAAGAGTGAAACACTTCTGCCAGGTGAATTGCAAATGCCTTCTCCCCAGACTACAAGGCAGTCTGGTAGATTACTTCCTTGGGCCTGGGAGTCCTAGGTTCCAAAATTATCATTCAAAGGAGAGAACTGAACTGTACAATTGCCCTATCTACTGAATTATTTTTTAGTTTTTTAGGTGGAAGGATTCTAACAATGGTACCAGCCCATTACTTTTCTGTCTGCATTTTTTAATTATCAGTCCTGAAATAACAAGGCCCTCGGGATTGCTTGTGGGCTGACATAGTAAGAGAGACACAATTCCATCACTCCAGAGAATGGCTGAGATTGCTAAACCCTTTTGGATATAGATCCACACTGTTTCCTTTAAAGCATCTTTCTTTTATCTGTATTTGTCTCTTTTCTATTCCTCTGTATGCAGCATTGGTGCTTTTTGATAAAATGTGAATTCAGTTAATTTGAAATCTTTGTGACTCTCCTATTACAAAAAGGAATCACTGTTTGTGTGAATAGCTTTAGTATAAATATTTTGAGAAGGCTTTCAACTCATATTTCAAGTTGATGATTGAGAAGTCTTATTTATTTATTTAGAACAATAAACAAAGAAAAAGAATCACCAACTGGCAAGACAAGCACTGTTCGTCTCTGTGATACCAAAAAAACCCACCCAGAAATGTTGTTTCCATAGTCCATCAAGATGAGAAATTAAACTGAAACTTATCTGGAAACGACAAAGATGCTCTTGGACGTGCAATCTGATGAAAATCCATCAGTGTGGCAGAGGAAGATTGTATTTCAGGGCAATTCACCTGTCTGAGCTGGAAGGACTCTGAAGCTGTAGACAGTGACAAAATGCTGGGTCTATTACTTGCATATTTATGTCAAAGCTTCTGCTTTGACATAAATTTAAATTGTCTTCCCAAATTTAAAATGTCTTCCCAAATTATATGCCATGACAGTGACTTCAAATGAGAAATAGTATAATTTTGTGGTTAGATTCTCATTTATAATACAGCTGCTTCCAGAAATCTCTGGGTATCTTACAATGGGTGGATTTTTCTTTGACATTGCAGTAGTTAACTTTGATCAACTGCTACTGTATATATAACTTTAATCTGAACATGTGTGGTTTTTTACACACAGATATGTTCTAGTGTGAATGGAAGATTAGTCACAGAGTCATATTAAGTATGATACTAGTACTGAAGATGACAAAATTTACCCCATTTCCAAAGGCTAACTCTTTTTCTAATTTCTCATTTAGAAAAAACACATGGGAGCCAGCATGTGGGAAGAAAGTTTGAAATTTTGGAGGGGGATCCTAAGCCAATCACCTTTAGGGGTTTTTGTTTGTTTGTTTGTTTGTTTGTTTGTTTTTATGAGCAGAAGATGATCCAAGTACTTGCATTTTTATTGGTTATCTTTGTCATTGGAGATGCATTTCATGGCCCTTTTAGTTTCAGTGCCTGTTCCATGTGTTTGTACAGCTGCAAGAGGGTCCTTAAGCCATCTGCAATTGTTACTCATAGTGAAAAATAATATTAAAAAAGACATTCATGTACTACATTTTCTCAGAGCTTGTGTGGTTGCACCAGGAAAGCTGGAACCATTTTCAGTTGGATATGTACACAAAGCAAGACCAGGGTGAGGAAAGAAATTATTTTTACATATTGAGATTTCATAGGACTATGACATGTATGCGTATCTGAAACCAGAGAAAAACATACAGCAGTAACTGGTACAAAATTATACTGTCAGACCCTGATTAAGCATATTTACTCAGAGGGATCATTCTAAAATTCTTGATGTTAACAGGAATAGAATGCAATTTTAATACATGCAAAATTCAGAGAAGTTATTATCCTATCAATTCCTGCTGTTTCAACACCAATACCGCCCCCCCAGCCCCAATAGAAGCACTTTCAGACTAATGTGGCAATTAAAATTCAGAATGTAACAAAAATGAAGGTATGTGTTCCTGCCCTGTATAGTAATAGTGATTCAGATTCTTTTGTTAAGTCAGAGGAGTCAGGATTTAACTCTTTCACTTTTTAAAAAAGATGTTAAAGTTTACAACGTGTCTCACCAATGTCTTTTCTGTGGAAAGAGCATTAAAGCAGAGGTCAAAACAATCTGGTTTAAGTAATGTTTAAAGCTCCAATGAGTATGAACTCTTCAGCAAAGGTCCTGTTAAGAACTGTAAATGCATTAGGATGCACTTATTCAATGTGTAGAACAGTTGCTTGCTTTGCTAAGCACAGAGACAAATATGCACATATAATCTCTCAACTAGATCCAGGTGAATGAGGTAAGAATATCAGGTCTAAAAGAACCTGACATACTGTAATTTTGATGTGACCTAGACCTTGCTAATGTTTCTTTTCTGCTTAGTCTGCAAATGTTTATACACTCAAATGTGGTAGCACAATACCAAATTTCATTAAAAACAGTAATTATAATATTTGATACATAAATAGGTATCTGGACAAATTAATTTTTAAATTTTAGTTTTAAAAATGTATTAATGTCATCTATGGGTATTCTTAAATGCTTGTGTAATGAACCCCTTTGATAATTGTACTTTTCCCTGTCCAAGAACAACAGTTCATGTTAAGAATATTTGTAATCAATTCCCTGAAAAAAGTGTTTTACTATTTTAAGCTTAAATATATTGAGTAATTTGCTATCTGCTTGCTGAGAGAATCTTAATTAGTTGAAAAAATGTATTAATTACTCATTCAGCTCTGAAGAAAACACACTTTTACAATATAAGGCATTAATGTTGATTATAATGGAAATTATGATGGTGTTGAAGCCACGTTCAGAAAAACCTACTCTGGTGGACATCTAAGGTTACAGCTTAAAAATCTGACTCATTAATGTTGTCATATTTAGTAGTTACACTAATCACATTTGATATCTTTTATTATACTTCTAGAATTTCTGTAGTGATTGTGAGATGAAAGTATAATCATGACCTATAATATTCTTAATTTACATTGCTTGGAAAAAACTGTTTAAGAAAAGAAAAAGAAGAAAAGTAAGATATTAAGGCTCTTTTTCATATTGAGGAGTGTTTGTGATATGATATCTCTAACTCTATGAAGTCTGTACAGAGTAGCTATTTCCTGTATAAGAAGTAGTACTAGGTTAGACACGTTATCTTGGATTTACTACATAGATGGATTTAAAACTGTCCTTGATTCAAACTTCACCTGAGTAGCTACGAATAGCGTCACATTTAAATCACCTTATTTCCTTTCTTGTTTTGTACCCATGCTTTCAGAGACTTGTCCTTTCAGGAAAAGAGTGAAATATTCTGTTGGAGCCAAATTCTGCACTCATCTGGTAATTGAACAATATAGTTCAGGGCAGTTGTATGACTTTAATCAAGAACAGAATTTGATTTCATTTTCTGAGGACAGCTGCATATCAAGATAACAACAGAGTTATTGACACCTGTATGGTTTAAAAATAATTATTTTTACTTATTATTCTATTCCATTTATTTAATGTCGGAGTTCCTAGCAGTTAGACACTTGAAACATCATGTCTCCTGCTAGCTTTTCTGTATACAAGTGATCAAGTAGAAATGGTAATTATGTCTAATAAATAATGACCTGATAAAATCAATCTGGACATCAAATTACAGTGGCAGACATGCCATATAGCATCAGGACTCTAGCTGTTTGGATTGTGTGAATTGATGGAGAAAACAGTTGTCCAAAATTCTACCAATTTTACCTAAATGTTCCTTGGGTTTTACTTGATTTTAAATTAAATGGTTGTTGTTTTTTAAAATTATTACTATAATTTTTCTTTCTATAGCACAAAATAGATCTGCAAAAGGCTGATGGGTATGTTGTAATTTTGCCTTCATTGTAATTACTTGAATCCCGTACATTTGCAAAAATCCTGGCCATGATAGTAAAAAGTTTAAAAGCTTCATATTTGCACTCTTGATAATAAGGTAGAACAGGTAGAAGACTTGTAGGTTGTAGAATGAACTTTTCACAACAATTTTCCAACATAATTTGCTTTTGTAATTATTTTTCTCACTCATTTTTAATATAGACAATGTAAAATAAGTTTTAGTGCATATTGTCATTGGTGTCCATTACCTTCTAAAGTACATGTAGCATGTGGAGGTCCTTTGTACTATTGCATAATAGTATATTGTACTGTTACATAGTATATATGATGTGCCCATATACTATTTTAGTATATTTGATGGCACAGCAGAGCTTTTTTATTTTTTTCTTCCTTGCTTTCTTTATTCTCCTCAAATAGCGAAATTTCCTCTACTTGTCCTTTAATATTCCAGATAGTGGCTGTATATCTATTAGTTTATAGCAGTAACTAGAGTAGAACTGTTTGGTTGTAGTTTTCTCTCTCATGTTATCTCTCTCAGCTTCGTGTGTGGATTTGGTAATGGTGGTTGTGCTTGCACCTGTGGGATGCTCAGTGCCTTACCTCAGGTTGTGTATTCAATGCACATAGGATCAAGCCCACGATAAATACATGAGCTGGGTTCTTCATAAAAAGAAACCATAATGAGTTCATGGGGGAACTGATGATTCACTGCTTTGAGAACACTACCCTAGAGAGTTGTGAATCTGTAGTAAATACAGAGCCTAGAACTTTAAAAGTGTTCCGATTGATTTCCTTAAGTGTGAAGGATTCTGTAACAGTTCCCACATGAATCTTAGGTCAAGGCTACCCAGTCTCAGAAATTTCTGTTCTGGATTCATGGCCAGAGGCTGTACCAGACTAGGAGCATCTGAAGTGCTCTTTTCATAAGAGTGATGGCTGGAAATCTGCAGGTGGAAAGAGACAGCAAGTTGAACCTTTGCAGAAGTTTTTGATCCATTAGGCATGGGAAGGAAAGGTTTTATGTTAAAAATCTAAATGTTCAGGTAAAGAGGTGAATTGAGAAGCTTATTTTCTAACTCAGGTATTGTTTTAATGCTACAAAAGTAATAAAAATGTAATGTTAATTTTGATTAACACTGTAGTCATTGATCATGATAACGTCTTGCTTTGGTCACAGATAGCTCTGCACATCCAAACATGCATTATTTTTTCTTAATTTCCTTTTTATAAAGTTTTTGCAAAGTTGTTACACTTTATACTGAATTTTTTTTAAAGAAGTATTTTTTTCTTCCTAAATCTTAACCTCATTATTATATGTGAACAAAAATGCAAAGAATCATCTGATTCAAGCAGTTTTAAAAAAAAGTATCCAATTCAAACAATTTTACAGTGTCAGTGATTGAAAATCATAACAATGGTTTTCTCCTCAAATTCATTTGTTTCAGAAAATGTGAGCTGCAGTCTAAATATTTTACAGTCTGTTGTGCAACATAGAGGATATTCAGTTTTAATATAATCTAACTTAGGACACTGAGATTTAAGAAAATAAAACTTCCTGAATTTTTCATCTTTTGGCAAACATTTTCAGACTTTTCTGGCACTTGTTTGAAATATTTAGTAGTTCCTGAGACATAATTTAGTAATTTTGAACAACAGCATGAGATGTGAAAACACATCTATCTTCTGTAGATACAGGAACTCTATGTTTTTATTCAAATTCTGTAAATGGAAGGGAAATGTAATTATAGTTTTACAATGAGTGTCAGGGAATACTACAAAACTAGTTTATGTCCACTTCAGATAGTCAAAAAACCACTGTAATTTTGTGATACAATATAAAATTGAAGGACATGAAGCCCCTGTTAATATTATGGCTATGAAAGTTTATAATTTTCTTCATCAATCTAATGGGAATTAAGTATATTTCTAAATAAGCTATGACATTATATTTTTCAATGAAATTCCCTAATTTAAAGAAACTGATGTGCATAAAGGAAGAAATATGAACTTACATCTGAGAACTACCTTCTGACACTCTCATAGAGTTACATCATTCTTGATAAAGGTCTGAGTGATAATCTAAGCAATTTGAAAAGGAAGTTGGGATAAAAACATTTACCGAAATTGAAAGGGATTGCAGGAACATTTAGTGAAAAGTATCCCTTCTGATATTGTTTTTCTGATGCAGATATTCATGTTTTATTCTGGATTATATGTTATACAGAGATGGATAATAAAGTGCACTACTGTAGAATGACTAACAACTTTTTAAGTAGAACTATGGGCTCCTTGGCTCTGATTTGTCAACCCATTTCAGTAGGATAGGTACACAGGTGTTAATTTTCTTTAGGAAAATTTTGGCTAAAACTATGCAAATGTGTGTAACTGCTGTATTGAAGCCCCAAACTGAGAAATTATGTTTAAAAAGCATTGGGCCCATGTCTGGTTAATCCCCTTCAGTCCTGCCTTGGTAGGGTACATACAGAGCTCAGTATTTTGTAAATCAAGAAAAGCATTTTGTCCGCTGAGCCAGCTAAATACTTCAGATATATATATAATGTAAGAGGAATTCAGTGCAATTCTAGTCTTCAGCAGTAAACCAAGAACATGCCTATCATTTTTAAAGTACAAATTCAATCTGGAAGGTTGTCCCACCTCATCTCTCTCTGGGACAAAGTTGTTCCTAATCAGACATTTTTAATGCATTGCAGCGAGATGTAGTCAATGTGTTCAGAAAGGAGTGATGGTGATATGATCTCATTGCCTAAGAGGCTTCACTATACAAGAGAGTTAAAAACATCATTTTTGTCATTTCACCTGAATATTTCCTTATCTAAACCCCACTGCGACTATCTCAGTTTAATATTCTCAGAATATTTCAATTTTCAGTCCTCTATTTTACTATGTATCCTTAACGTAAGTGTTGATGATTCATATCTGTTTAGTGTGTGCTCCAGAATAATCATTGTATTGCTTGCTGTCTCTTGGGTCAATGTTCAGACCTTTGATATTTGACCTGAGGAAGGCACACTGAGTTGTTACTAAGAAAAAAAATTTAGGACAATCTCCTTTTCCATTTTGAGAGGACTAGTTAGAAACCTTCATGAACCTGAGAATTAAAAATATTCCAGTATGTTTTCATAGGACAGATTAATACAAACAAATAAAAAGATTACACATCTTTCAGCATAAGATAAATACACATTTCTGATGTACTTTTAAGTTTAAAAATATATTAGAAGCTTTTATTTTTAGGTGATCTCTCATACAATCTGCCTTTCATAGATTTATATGTACAGTGTAAATAGATCCCTACAGAAATGAGAGGATAGGAAGAGAAAACATTTTTACTCTGACAGTTCAGTATAATGGCCAAGAGAATGACTGCTTAGTGGACCCAATAATTCTTTCAGGAGGCATTCCACTTGACATCCTCTGTTGTGCTTTCAGACTCCAAGAAGAAAATTATGGCTAAGTGAAAGATCTTGGTAGACTATTCCTAATTAGTTTAAAATGTTTAAAGTCTCACTTTGGAAATGGGTGAACAAATTCAAGTTCTTTTCCACTGATTAGAGAAAACCAAAATTTAAATTCTGGTTTGATTTCTACAAACTTTTATATGCAAACAAAATCATGTGGGTTTTTTGTTGGTTTGTTTTGTTTTTCTTTCCCTTGTTTGTATAACTGAAGCATTTTCAGTGTATGAGTATATATGTCACCCCACAGAAATGCAAAAGATAGATTCTGAAATGATGTGATATACCCAAGCATAGTCAGGGGCAGCATTTTAATTGAAGCTCTGTTTCGTTTAAAATACGGATATAATAAAGACTTGGGCAACAGTTGGAAATTTTTATTGATTTCCATGCCTGAGACACCACTGCATTCTGACAAAAAGCTGATTACAGATATCCTCTAGTCAAGAAAATACCCAAATATTCTGCCTGAGGCAGCCTCATAGATGGTGTTCAGCTGTGTTACAGCCTTTGTGTGAGTACCCAGATGGAGCTAATGAATGATCCATTGGCTGCTGCAGCTTGGACAGACTGCACATCACTAGAAGCGCTGCAGCTGCTTATAGACACGGAGTTGTTTTTCTCTGAATTTACCTATTGCTTGGGAAATAAACGGCAGTAAGAGATAGTAGGAAACATTCTGATAAAATATCCTGCAGATATTGACAGTAATTTTGTTTTCTGGATGTAAGTATAAATATGCTGGATTTAAGTATAAAGCTCAAGAGTGAGAGAGAAAGTGGACCATGGTATAGCACATGTTTCGAAGTTTTATGTCTGAGATTAGAAACAAAGGAGCAGAATCCAATGGCCAAACACAGGGAGTGAGAAAGCAGCAGGAGTTGCGGAGAGGTGGTACAACTAAGTGTGTACTCAGTCCCTGCTGATACCTGTTCTCGTAAACTGAACGCACCGCAACTTTCTAACTGCATCACAGCAGAACCTCATCTTGATCTTAGCACAACTGAAGGACTGTATATTAAGGAGAACTTAAGAAAAGGAACTGAGCTAAAAAGGGTCAAAACAAGATTGTGCTTTGCAGGTTATGCAGAACCTGATCTACAGTGAACTATTATCTCTCTGTAACTCCTTAGCACTAATTGACAACTTTTTCTGGCACCTGTGTGCATGCTTATTCCTACTCTTTCACGTAAATGTTAACTGACACGTAAATGTTAACATTTCACGTAAATGTTAACTGTGGAAATGGCTGAACCAAAACATTGATTTTTTTTTTTTTTTTCCCCTCTTGCATCGGGTGTTAACTCTACTCAATTTAATTTACAGTAATTGAATAACACACCTCAAGTCGTTCTGATTCATTGATGGATTTTTAATGCAAGGCTAAGGATAAAGGAGGAAGATATCACTGTTCACTTTCTCTGGTACAATCTTATTATATAGCTAAAACATAAACTTTCTCCCTGAACTGAAACAAATACACAATGATTTTTTTTTTCATTTTGTGGCTAAGAGTTTACATGCTTCTCAGGACAGAAAGTCATATAAGGCCTACAAGTTGACAAGGATGTAAATAACCAGGAAAATATTGGTAAAATTCCATTGCCAAAATGAAGTTATTAGAACTAGGCTGGATAGTTCTGCATGCCACCACATTATTACTAAGCTACTGTAAGTAACTTAGTATGCTGTTATCGATCTCTGTAGCACAGGAGCAGGCTAGATTGAGGGAAAAAAACCCCACAACTATGTGAGGGCATTTCCAGAGAGTAATATATAAATCTCACAAAAGGCACAGCCTTTTCTCCTGATAATTGATGAAAACAAAAAGAGTCTGAGAAACAAGTTGTGAGCGCATCTTTTAATGACTTCCACTGAATCTTTGGAAAAGCAGAAACAAGCTATGCGCACATAGTTAGAGAGCATATAAAGCACCACAACCTGTTTTCAGCCTGTTCCTTGTACTGCCACAAGAAAATCTTTGGAGAGTCCCGTCTGTTAAATCTAGTCAGAAACAACAAATTAATATTTAAACAGATCTTAAAACATGAAAGATTAAAAGCTGAACTTCTTGGCACATCCCATGTCCTTGCAATTCATATTTAAATGATTCTAGTCTTAAATATTACTAATGAAAAATAAAAAGATGAGGAAATACTGAAAATTATTATTCTTTTCTGTTTTGTTTCATGGTGTTTCTGAAATGTGTGTTCTTTATTTAGCTTTAAGGACCTCAACAAAGGATTTCTAAGAGGTTCATTATTGTGTTTATATTCTGTTTTTGCCTAGAATTGGAGCTACCAAAGAGGCAGAAACTTTATATATCATTATAATTGTATTTAGATTTAGCATTAGTGATTAAGGGCTGTGTCAGATTGTGCTGACTCTCCAGAAATGTGCTGCATGTGTCTGAATTCAGTTTACTGGGATGGTCTCTGACAATAGTAAGAGTTGTGTTGTTATACTTCATCTTTATAAGGCCATACTCTTTCTTGTAGATTAATGTATAGGTGATTCAATGTGAAGAGCAATGTCACCTATCTCAATATCTCACTGCATTATATTCATTGCTTAAAACCCCCTCCATATTGCATGAAGATTGACCTTATTGCATCATTCACAATAATAATATCAAAGTGCAGCTTGTGTTTTCAGAGTGCCATTTAAATTTCCACTTCGTTGAATATTTGTGAATAGAGCAGAACAAAAAAAAGATGGTGTCCTGAGATTGCCCTCCTTCTGCTCTGTTCTTGCTTTCCATTCCTCACCATCGCTCATGAGAAAATGAATATGATATGAACTCTTTTGTTTATACATGTTTTGCTGAAAGGTTTTTGCTTCTGGCTAATCTTTTCCACTTGGCCAGCCAGCCAGTTTTTCTTTTGGGATCTCTCTGACAGTTGCTCTACTATTTGGCAGCTTTTGGCTCTGTAAGGTGTAATGGCTAGCTTTAGATTTTCTGTTTTCTTCTGACAGTATAATATAGGGTGGTAGAAGTGCTGTATATTAACCTTTTCTTCTTTTGAGAGGTGATGATGGTGTCAGATTTCTATGAATCACGTACACATGTGAACATTTCAGTTAGAAGTAACCAGAAGAGCAGAGCAATTATTCCTAGTAACTTTCTCCATATCATTCTTTGACATTATAGACAAGTCAGCATGAAAATACTTTCATTCTTCATTTGTGTAAAAGGTGATGCAGTTCCATGTAAGGACTCCCATCATGACCAATTTCCTTTGCAGTCAGCCTAAATATTTTCTTTTTCATTTATTTCTTAGTGTGCCATGTGAAATATGAATGTTCTTTCAGTGCTGCGCATAGTGTGAAATCTGCCTTGTTTGTACAATGTGTCAAGTTTTTGTGTGCTGCATTTGCACTTGTTCAAGTGAATTTCAGTTGTCACATTCCAAACTTGTTATCTTTCTATTTCACAAAATGTGTGTGGAATTTTCCCATGAAGAAGTGACTGTTGTGAAGTGGACTCTTTGGCAAGTATTTGCATGCTGAGGAACCAGATGGATGGGCATCAGAGTAGAATATCTCCTTGTTTAAAATTGCATGAATTGGAAACCATTTCTTGTTAATTGAATTAGAAAGGTCGGTGAGAGGTTTGGCCTTTGGATAATTTTGCCTTCTTATAACCACTTATTCTGAGTTTAAGAAGAATGTAATGATTCCTGGCTAAGAGCTTCAGAGATTTAAAAGTTGAAATGAATATTTGTGATGATACAGCAAGTCTTTCTGGAATTCACAGTTTTTGCAAAACCTCAGATCGTTATTTTAGATTCACAGACCAACTGAGTATTTCCTTGAATTTAATTATGTTTCTTAGGTGTTAATAAAAAAATAAACAAATACCCCAAATCTTTTCCTCAAACCAAAACTCAATTCCTCTTTCCCCCATTTCTGACATCACCAAAAAGCTATTGTGGTACTACTTAGAAGTCTGGTTGGTATTCATCTCTTGAATGGGAATTTGGAAAAAATGGATGGGATGAAAACAGCTGCTTTCTTCTCTTTGAATTTTGTATAGCGTGTGGTCTTGTTCTCTTCTCAGACCCAACTTTTATTTTATGTGTTTACTCTTGGTAAGGTTTTTAGTATTATATGTGCTTAAATAATGGCATTTGCCCAATAAAGAAGATTGTTTTCAGGACAGATCAAAGAAGCTAAACAAAACTAAACTGTAAATGTCTTTAATGAAATAACTTTTGAGGTAGGAGAGAAGTTAATGGTGACATCTTGGAAATGCTACTTGATGTTGAGAAAACCTGTTTAAAAGTTAACATGTAATAGACCTTTAACTATTTTCCATTGAGGTAGCCTATGAAATAGGGAATTATGGAGTACTGCAGTGCATCTATAAGAATAGTTCTTGTTTTTAAAGGTGCTGCTTCAAGAAGAGTTATTATATTCCTCTGAGAGATCACTGTAATTATTTAATGAGCCTGACAGAGGTTTTCCACACAAGCTACGTATCTGCTATGTTTTTAAAATGTGCCCCTGAGAATTAAGTGCTGTAGATCTGTTGCCACTGAGCCTCAGGATCACCTTCAGGCAGTGTATATGTAAGGCTCGAAAGAAACCCTACAATTCAGAAAGAAGAATGAATCCCTTTTTAATTACCTATTTTTAATTGTCCAGACTTTGCAGGAAAACTCATAGGACGTGGATAAGATGACTCCATAAGGTTTCCTAGTGGGATTTCAATACAAATTATTTCTTAGAGGAATTTCTTCCAGTCCTCAGGCATGAAAAAGAGTTTGTACTTCCAGGCTCTAGAGTGTTTTCTGTTCTTTCATAGAACAGTTCACACTGAAAGGTAGTTCTACAGAGTGGGTGGGAAACTATGTATTGCTACAGAATACCATGCAAAAAAGTTGGTGGTAGTTTCAGACAACCTTAACTTAATTTCTGACCAACAGCAGCAATTTTAACATTATTTACATGCTACATATATATTACCTTAGCTGCTGGTTAGAAGCAGTCTACGCAGATATGTTACTGTGATTTTTAATTCTTTTTATTTTCCATGTTGATTGAGTATTATTCTTTTCTTAGTTATTTCTAGATTCCTTAGAGCTAGAAGTAACACGAGAATTGGTGTTTCTTGTCATGTCAAAACATTTGTTTCAGACCAAACCCGAGGTATAAATTAAAAAGAGATATTTGAATGGACATTCATATCCTTTGATTCCTAAGGCAAGCTTCTCAGGGTAAAGGCATCAGACATGAGAAGGTCATTTTAGATTAAACCAGTCTATTTTGTTTCTGCCAGCACTAGAAGTTTTTTTTTTTATAGCTGCTGAAAGTCAAGAATGCTTGTGGTTTACTTTGGGAATTCTACTGAAATCAAACACGCGGGGGAAATTGTAAGAGTTGTAAGCTGGTAAGAAGCGAATCCATCTCCTGCACATCCAGGTGCAGAACAGAATGCATTTGTCTTACTTTTAATGAGCACAATGTTGCCAGTCTTCCCCATGTGCAGTAAAGACCAGTTCAAATTGAACCTAAACCTGGGTCTAGGTCAGTAAATTCTGGCAATGTCATTTGCATTTTGGATGTAGTCTATAAATTTTCTCACCCTAGAGCCTGTTGCTCCCTCGACACTGCTGAGACTTTAAAGAGTTACTTGTGGGTGGAAACAAACAGAAGTGACAGGCTATTACATACCATTCAGGTAACTGAATGTTCCAAAAGATTTAAAAACTATAATATAAACAACATAATCTTGTAAGTTACATCACAAGATCAGTGATATTTTATAATATGCATTTATATTATTCATGTAAATCTTTCTGCATTATCTGATTTGTTTTTAGTTTTGAATGTTTTGCTTGTCTTCATATACTGAGGTTTTACAATTGCACTGTATTATCTTGCTTGCTCTTTAAAAAGAAGAATTAAAAAAAACCCAAACCAATCCCCCCTCTCAACTGTTGTTGCTGGCTAGAAATGATGGTTTTCATGTGACAGGGAGAGAGTAAGAATTAGAACAAAGAGACAGAGTTTATATAGGAAACAAGATCTTTTCTTTTAGGTAAAAGAAATACAAGTGATTGTCTTTGTGACGTTCACGCAGCACAATTACATCACAACAAAGCAGTGAAGAGTATTATCAAGCTTGGTATAATTCTGAAAGTAAAAAAACCAAACCACATAAACCTCCATTTTATTTCAAGGGTTCATAACAGGGAATTAGATATGACATTTGGTAATATAAACAGTGCACTTGACTCGCATAGC
>WUAM01000431.1:75644165-75657431 GCA_024336885.1 Actenoides hombroni | reverse complement strand
CTGCTGAGGGGTGCTGGGGTGAGGGGAGCCTTGCTGAGGGGAGACTTGCTGAGGGGCAGGGAGCTGAGGGGAGGGAAGCCCTGCTGAGGGGCAGGGAGCTGAGGGGAGCCCTGCTGAGGGGTGCTGGGGTGAGGGGAGCTCTGCTGAGGGGCAGGGAGCTGTGGGGAGCGGTGCTGGGGTGAGAGGAACTCTGCTGAGGAGCAGGGAGCTGTAGGAAACCCTGCTAAGGGGTGCTGAGAGGTGGGAGGTGAGAACGGCTGGTCTGAGGGGAACCCTCCTGTGTGGGGCAGCACCTGCCAGCAAGGAAGGTTCTGAAGCTGGCAGGGTGCAGCTGGGGAGTGCTGATAGCTGGATCTTCAGGGCTGCAGTTCAGTTACTGGGCTGGCTTTCAATAAATTAACTTCTGAGTCCTGTCTCTAGTACCTCTGAGACTTCTCTGTTTAAAATATGAAATCTTTTCTGCTTTATTAGGGACTTGATGCATGAGGTGTCAGCAGGTCCACTACCAAACTCAGTCTGGTTTGGGATGTCTCAAAACAGTCATGTGTCTGGCAGAACTGGGATGTGCCCCTAAAGAAGGAGAAATGGTGTCAGGGGAGGAACTGCTATCAGGAAGTTGGTGAACAAGATGGAGGCAGCTCTCTACTCGGTATCTTTTGGAATCTGGTATGTCAAAGAAGATTTCCTTATTTCTATTTTCCATGCAGAAGAGAGAGGAGAGCTCTATGAGATACTGGAAATGGGACCTGGTTTTGTGGTGCGAGTCCTCCTCTGCTGGGTTAACCTGGTGGGAGTGAGCCCCTCTGTCCTCAGGGAGAGGGGGTGGCATGAAACATAAATTAATCCTATACCCAAAAAAAGGTTTGTGTTACTGTACAAATTAAATCTCTTGAGGGAATTGTTTTCATGCAGTAGTTTACAGATGGAATTATTTATTTAGGGAACTATATTTTCTAGTTTGAATCCCAGCTTTTGATGCAAAATACCATGAGCACTTGTGAACTGAAGGATAAAAAGGAACAGAGGTCTCATCAGAGTAACTTTTTTAGTTCTAAGTTCTGATCTAGAAATAAATTTGGCAAAGATGGTGGTAAATCTGTAAGTTCGTTATAATGTTTAACCATTGCAATTAGTCTGACACAAGCATTTATGAAGTATTTTTCTCTTATCAAAACTAGACTTTTGCATTGGCATCTGTTGATTGCATCAACTATTTGCTTGAAATTTCTTGGAAATGTTTGAAACTGTGGAATTATTTAACCTAAACAAAAGGGGATGTGATTTTGTAAGTAGAAATGGCTAACAGTAGAAAAATGTAACTGCTAGATTAATTTTCCAGATAATGTGCTAATTTATTCATTTGAAGGGAAGCTAAAGCTATCACTTCTCATGTTAACGACTCCTGTTCATCAGTAAAAATACAGCATCACAGAATAATAGAATTTGGAAATATCACTACTTTCTAACTTTTTCTTCCCAAAATAGATAAACTCAGGTTCTACCTCTCAACCTTTCTCATCTGAGTTCTTTCAGTGAGGGTATTATTTGGATTTCTTTGTTATAATTTGTGCTGGGTTCATGACTGCTTTGTGCTGCATCCTAGCTATACTTTCCAGTAGCCAAGGAAAGAAATGAAAGGATACTGAATGAATGAAGGTTGCTGTGCTCTATGGGGAGCATATCAACCTTAGATACTTGTGATTAGTATCATCATCCCTTATCTTTTAGCTAATCGTAACTTTCATTTCTAACAAGTTTTCTTTTTTTTTCCACTGTAAATATGAAGTGGTTTCTGGGTTTGAAAAATATTATCATCTTCTACGCCTTCTGCTCCTAGGATGCTCTTCCTCATTGCTGTCACTCTGATAAGTAGCTGAAATACTAAGTATGTAATTCCTATGTTAGGTTCCAGTTGCATGACTGTGCTTTATGGTTAATGGTAACGCAAGAGTGTCAGGATGAGAGAATAATCTGAAATAGTATTTGACCAAAAAGTCCAAATACCAAACTAATAATGATGGAAAAATTAGCTGCTTTTTCCCTGAAATTTCCCCCCTGATTTGATTGCTTTTTAAATTCTGTAAGATGCAACTCCAAAAAATGCATTTGCAGCCACCTCTGACAGTTTTAGAAGTTCTTTACTAGTTGTCTGTCAGTGCAGTCAGGCAGACATCACAGAATCTATGCAGAGTGTACAAATGCATACAATTCAAATCAGTCGTTAGGCTGTCAAGCGTCAGGCAAGATACAGATGTGTCATCTTGCAGGCATTAACATCATATGAATGACAGGTTGTAATGTACTCTCATTCTTAAAGGAATTTGTGCTTCTTAAATTAAGGAAAGGTGGGGGGTCTCAGCAAGCTGCTTGTGTTGAAGGATGTGATGTATTAATTCTGTCTTTCATTCAGGGCAGCCTACTTTCAAAAAAAAAAAAAAATTACTTGTGCAAAGCCAAGACACAGAACTTGCACTCAAGTACTGCCTCTGCACTTAATCTATGAATGTGTTTAGGTTCTTTGGTAGTTAGGTGCCAGTGCACCTATCATCTGGTTTGCAAAGTTGCAGCTGGTCAGACCAATACATTTTCACTTTTGAGATACATAATTTACTTCTTAAAGTGAGGTTGTATTTTCACGCCTCAGAAATCTCTTGCTTCTGTATCTCCTGATTTTATTGTGACAAATCACTCCTAGGAGTAGAAATTATGAACTTGTCTGGTAGGTTTCACATATATTTGAATATAAAATAATTAAAGTAAGCATTATATAGAAATATTTTCTATTCTTAAATAAAAGTACAGAAGATAGAAGGTTATATTTTGGTCCCATCACTTTTAGTCCTTTATATTATATTGCTGTAGTTTTATTTTTAATAGGTATGCATTATACCAGCTCAATGTGGTCTTTATGAGTAAGCTTAATTAATCTGCCAACAAAATGATGGGAGAATGAATGATAGCTTTAGATATGACTATGATTACTTTTGTTTCTGTCATCTTTTGGCTTCCTTTTCTCAAACTTTGGACTGCTTAAACTAATGCTCTCTAGAGGCAGAATTACTTTCTAACATCCAGTTTTAGAAGTGAGCTATATTGCTTTGAGCTAACAGAAAAGCATGATTCCCCTAGAGGCTGTTGCAAACAACTTCGTAGGAAAAGAGACAGAAATATTTCAGGAAACAGATTATCCCTGACAAATATATACAGCTGCCTAATAGAGCAACCTCCTCAGACCCCATCCATGTCATAGGATTTTTTTGGTGTCTCTAATCTTCTTACTCTTACAGAATCCAGTTTTGTATTCCATTAGTATGCATGTGTACATTCTAATAGCCTATAAAAATGCTGCATGACCTACTTACTGAGAACCTGGTTTTACATCCCATTAGTGGGCATGTATTTTCACAGTAGCAGACTTTTAAAAACACTGTGTGACCCATTTATTCTGCTTCATCGGTAACTCCCTATGTAGTGTGTATCTATATGTGTGTATATAGCTCTCCTTTTTTAATGTATGAGGAAACCTTTCGATACTGAACAAGAGTTCTGTGCTGTTTGAACTGCTTAGACGCTAACATGACACTTATTCTGCATAAAATGATTTCTGATACTTGAAGGCATTTGCAATGTAAGAAAACAGAATGTAGATGAAGCGACCTGTAGTTAGAGGAGGATTAATATTGCAGTATAACCTGACCTATTTTTAGAGGAATCTTTCTCATTTTACTGATTTATGACTCCCTGTTGAACTCACTCATGCCTGATTTGGTTTGGTTTTCTTTTCCTGAGATTTACTCAAGATGTTGAACAAAAAGGAATTCCTGTAAATGAAGAAACCATTTATTATTTTCTGTCTTCCTCACCACAATTCCTCAATATTGTGAAGGTCTACATCTCTTTGGTTGTTTGGAACATGCCATCTGCCTGTGTTATTTGGTATGCTTTATTTTCCATGACACCCTTTATTTTATAGGCTTCCATCAAAATTCTCCCTCAGTAGTAAAGGCTGAGTAGCCCTTGTTGATTCTAATACAAAACTACTTAATGGCTTTCCTCATGTTTGTCAGCCCTCTTGGCACTTTCTATTGTTCTATTTTATTCTATCTGAGGACAGGGAGACCAACAGTCAAAGGTGTTTAAGATAACAGTCCATCATGACCTGGATAATGGTGTTTTGGTTTCTGATTCCTTCTTAATAATGTGTAAGATTTAATTTACTTTTTTGACTTCCATTGAAGAGTAATAAGGTGGCTTCATAAAGTTAACTATTAGAACCCCAGATCTGAAATCCAGAAGAAGCTCTCAGCTGAGAGCTTGTACAAAGTGAACATTTCTCTATTTGTATAGTGAAATATTATTGAAATTTAGCCTGATCCCCTGTGGAGGGAACTTTGGCAGATCTTCAGTTCTTTCACCCCATGCTTTCTCAAGGAGATAGTGTCTTTTGGTATAGTGCCATACCGGGTGTGCCCCCAGGGTGCCATGGGTTTAGATGATTCACGCAGAGGGCCATTGGCTTTCAGGCATACCCTGGAGTATTTTACATTGTGAATCGGAAGCATATGGTAGTGGCTTTATAATATTACTTTCTTTGTACCACCCATAGTAGTGAGGAGACTATGCGCTATGAGGTAGGAGACTTGGAAACTTAAGGTTAGCCCTTGGGGTTCTCATCTGCTTGTGGAGTTATCCTAAGAGCAGCTGTGACTCTTAAACCTATACAGTGGTCTGGCTGTGGGCTGACTTACTTGTCCATCCCTATGTCACACCTAGTAGCCACCAGTTTATAGCTAAAATGCAATTCAGACTGCAGTCAAGTATGTAGTTGTGGCTTGAACGGCAGTTACTGAGAGTTCCAAGCAGAATGATTTTGTTATATTTTCAACTTTGTGAAACCATTAAAATAAGGACAATTTCTGAAGATGTGTTTAACCACTCTCACTGTTCTGTTTAAACTTCCACATCGTTGCAAATGCTTCTGCATTGAGCTCAATCTTGGGAGACAACTGCTGTTCTACACAGCATGAATAAACTGAGGAAGGGTGTAAGCTCTTTGCTTGACACATAGAAATGTAGAGATCAGTCATTTCATTATTCCATAGTATTACTAATGAGTGTGTAAGGCAAAATGTCAATTGAGTCTAGTGTTTATTACCTATATTTAAACCATGGGACTTTAGCTGGAGGATCCAGAGTACCTCTAAGCCTGGATGGTCTATTGCTCTTATTTGCAAATTGCTAATAAATTCTAACATTATATTTATTAAATATGCCTGTTCTATCTTCAGAACTGGTTCCTTTTCTGATGTGAGTTTTAACTAAGTGGCATGTTGCTCTCTACTTTCCAAAATACTGTCTAATTTTAGTTTATGATGTCTAGGATTAAACAGTCGAATTCTGTTGCAGAAAATGTGACTACAGAATGTTTTTAAAGCCATAAAATACATGTAAACATCAACATTGCTTATTGGAAAAACAGTCTGTTTTGCTGTGAGAATAACGGTGTGTAGGTTTCAGCAGAATAGTTGATCAAGATTTCATTACTTTTCAATTAATTTAAATTTTATTTAAATAACAGTTGCTCTTTAAAGACTTTATACAAATGCAAAAGTATTTGTCTAAAAAGGATGATTTAAAAGTCTAATACTTACCATTTATATTGGTGATTAAAGCAGTGAGTATCCAAGTGTGTCCAGGGATTATATCTTTTGAATAAGAAATAATAGAAGTGAATTGCTTTATACTGACATAATATAAAATTGTAGGAAAAATCAGTTGCATTAGATGATCAAAATGGATTATTAGAGAGAGAGAGTAGCTATCAGAGGAGACAACTGTGGGCAAAAATAACAGAGGAGGCTTAGAAATGAGTCAAATTTTGTGAAGCTTAAATTAAGGGACAAAACAATTATCTCTCTGTCTATCTATCTCCAGCCCTTCATGCTACTTTTTCTGGTTTACAGGTTACTCAATAAGTATTGAGAAGTTACAAGTCTTTCCCTGTTCAATGTGCCATTTTCTGTGCCACCTCCTCACATTGTTATTTTTTTCAGTTTGCACATTGATCTTTCTCAAATAATGGATCTACTGTACTAATATCAGTGATAGAGTTATTAATTTTATTTGACAGAAAACCCCTGATAGCATAACAGTTCTCAGAAAGGTAATGTCACTACAGTATTTAATGTTTAAGTGTTGAGAACAGGAAACACAATCTGAAATTTTTATTAATTTTGCAAGTTCTTCAGGAGGCAAATGTTAAAGAGTGCTCAGAATGTTAGGCCTATATTTTTTAGCAATAAGAAGTCAAAGGGTGTGCCTACAATAATATTTTAATTTGGACTGGTTATGCTTTCAAAATAAGTCTCCTGATTCCCATATACCATTCTTTTCTCCACATCATGAAGTGGAACACACAACTTTCCTCGTTTTGAATGATGATTCACAAAACTAAACTACAAAATAAAATCCTATGAAGAGTGTATTTTGTGGGTCTTGTAACTTTAATGTCTTTGGGTTTAATATGCAGATCTGCTGCTATTAGTCCTCACTGATTAGTCAAGTAGACACAGACAAAGTTGGGACTGTGATTTCACCAGTTTTGGTACCAAACTGAGTTCACAATGTGGCATGATCAGTGCTACCCTTTGGAGATGCTCTCCCGCAGAGGAACTTGTCTTAATGAAGAATGTTATTAAGATACCATGACATATTTCACAGGAGTAAGAATTAATCCTTATTAGCTGTTCAAATGCCAGTGCTGTCAGAATTTGAGGAAGAAGGGCATAACAACTGTCTCGAGAAATCGTGTGAGGAATAAAGTGTCCTTGGGCTCCTTTGTGCTCTTCATACAGCACATATATTGCATGTATGGCTTGCATTGCAACCAGTGGAAGCCACCTGAGGTGCTCTAATTTTGCCCAATACATAGGATTCCACAGGTAATCCGGTGTGGTGCAGAGTTAATCACTTCTATCTGTGCTTTTGAAAGGAGCTGGATCCTTGGTGTAAACCTTTTTAAATATTTAAAATTTGACATTCATCCCTGATGGGTAAAGGACACTGCAATCAAGGACAAGAGGGTTGCATTTTATAGATTAAATACTAAATAATGCAGCTTGGTGAAGACAAAAGCTGGCCAATAGTCACTGCATCAAAGAAGGATGCTTTTCTAGGGGAAGATGAAGCATAAAAGCTGGTACTATTGGAGAGCTATCGGTGCACATTGCAGAGCCAACTGGCAGTACAAGAGCACACAGACCTCTGGGGTAGAATTCCAGGCAGCGCGATAGAAGATGGGTAATATTGCTACTGGGGTAAAAGTGGGTGCTTGCCCTTTACCTCTTAAAGTCTTAAACCAATACCTATTCTATGGGAAAACTAGATAACTCTCTTGAAAAAAATCAAATTAAGACAAGGAAGTTATACCTTAAACATTCATTTGCAAATACTATACTGTAAATTAGCCTGCAGAAGATTGCAGGAGACTGGAAAACCTGATAAGAAACATATGGGAAGGTCTTTCCTTTATCTGCTGTTCTCCTTTGTCTATGTTTTAAGTTCTCAGGAAAGTACTTTCCTAAATTCTGAAGAAGACCAAAAGTGAATTTTATAACACTGCCCTAAAAAATTCCACACTAAATTGAACCAGTTAATTCCTCAGTTCTGTGGCACATAGCTGAACAGTTAACTACCAGAACCGATTTCTGTAATCAAGGTACAAGCAGGTGGTAGTACTCTATTCTTTTAGAGGACTAGAGAACTTTCAATATTGATTTGTACCATATATTTGTAGCATACTTCATCATGAACCTTAGCAGTATTTCTTTAATTTTAAATTAAATCTATAAAAGTTGTATAGGTTACAACTGTTTGCTTAATTAAACTTGATTAATCTTAGTTCAAGACTCCAGCACTTTGCATTTTTAGTAAGGCAAATAGTTTTTTTACTTTTTATTTTCCTTTTAAAACAAAGATAAAATATAATCTGAAGATTTCTTAGGTGTTTAGTGTAAGTGTTAATTATAATGACAATAATAATATGAATGTTAATCCCTGGAAATTAATGCCTCATTGTAGACAGACTATTAAGCATTCATTTTTATATAAATACTATACTGTCTTTTATGAAAATAAGAGTTGCTATTACAAACTTTCTCTGCAAAGAACTATTATTAATGCCATCTGAGCTGCATTCACTTTTGTTAATGGTTTTTCTCTGTGATGATCTGTGAGAGAAAACTTCTCTATATCTTTTCCCAGTGAATACCTCAGGCATGGTTGGTAATATGACACAGAAAAATATTACATTAACATCTACAACTGGTGCTGCTTAAGAGTTTAGTTTTGTTTTGAGGCTGAGCTGGACTCATTTGCTACTTGTGATTCATCTCAGATGGGATCATATGATCTCTTAAATTGAAATAATAAACCTTTATTTATGTAACTTCTTGAGAATGACTGTCTTATTATTTGACCAGTACTGTTGACATTTCTCGATTTGTGAGCAGTGATATCGGAGAATTGTTAGGAATCTATTCCTAATTCACCTGGCATTGGTTTAAATTAAGCTACTTTACCCAGTAGTTACTGAAACTGATCTCTTGGAAGTGAGGAATGAGGGCATTTCAGAAATTAAAACTGTTTTAAGGTGAAGAGTTTCAAGTACAATATCCTAGCATAGTTCTGCAAATAGGAACTGTCACTTCTACCAACAACACTGATAGCCTTTTGGTACCTTATTTCATTGTTTACTCAAAATACAGAGTGGTGTAAAATATCTTGAATATATCATTTCCACTCTCATCCATCTGTGAGTGCACTGAAACAGTCTTCTTCTCCATCTGTCCTTTGGTTTTATCACAAGGTTGAATCAGTAAAAAATATGGTTGTTTTCTTTGGAAGAATCACAAACAGAAGCCATGTGGACACTGTTAAGTCAAACATTTAAGCATATTGCTATTATTGTAATAAACTGTATTCCTAATTTTAGCACTAGTGATTTTTGTTGGTTGTAAAGCTTTTTAGTTTTTTCTTTGCTTGTTGCTCTAGTCCATCTCTACATAATCATCATATTAAATTGCTGTTCCATGGATAACTTATTGTCCCCCAGGACGCCAAGGTCCCTCTTCATGGGGCTGCTTTCCAGCAGGTCTACCTCTACAAGTACACGGTGGTGTTCTTCCCTAGGTGTAGGACTCTACACTTATCCTTGTTGAATTTCATTAGATTTGCCTTTTCCCAGCTCTCTAGCCTGTCCAGATCTCACTGGATGGCAGCACAGCATTCCAGTGCATCATCCACTCCTCCCGTTTTAGTATCATCAGCAAATTTACTGAGCGTACACTCTGTCCCTTCATCCAGGTCATTGGTAAAGATGATGTATAAGATTGGACCCAGAACTGACCCCCGGGGAACACCACTAGTTACAGGTCACCAGCTGAACTCTGCACCACTGATCACAACCCTCTGAGCTTTATTGCTCAGCCAGTTCTCAACTCATCTCACTGTCCACTCTTCTAACTCTCACTTCCTGAGCTTTCCCATGAGGATGTTATGGTAGACAGTATCAAAAGTCTTGCTGAAGTCAAGGAAGACAACATCCACTGCTCTCCCTGCATCTACCCATTCAGTCATATGATCACAGAAGGCTCTCAGATTAGCCAGACATGACCTCCCTTTAGTGAACCCATGCTGGCTGCTCTTGATAACCTTCTTTTCTTCCCTGTGCTGAGATACAATTTCCAGAATGAGATGTTTCGTTACCTTTCCAGAGATGGAGGTAAGGAGGTAATACTGACTGGTCTGTAATTACCAGGGTCTTCAGTATGTCTCCTAGAGATGTTTGACCTCTCCTTTCCTAATCTTCCTACTGTGCAAATGTCATTCTTCTGTTTTCTCTTATCATCTTCTAAGTGTCCACTTAGAGATGGCTTAAGCCTTTTAAAAATTAATTTTTCTGTCTTGGTGTGAAGGTGCTGGACCATTATTTGCATAAGAAGGAAAGGAGTTGAGCTGGGAAGGAATGTGGGAGGAAGCAGCTGAAGAGTTAGATGAGGACAGTAAGTGCTCTTTTGGTGAGAAAGGAGAGGAAGGAATGACTGTTTTCACAGAAATGTAGAATATCCTGAGTCAGAAAGGACTACAAGTATCAATGAATCCACACAGGGCAACCTAAAATTTTAAGCCATATATTGTCACTTTGTTAGCAGTTGCTCCCAATATTCCAGCCCTTACTGTGTCAGTAGAGGAGCCTATTTTAGCAGGCAGTGTGTTTGGTCACCTGTCTGAGCAAGTGTCTATTTTGTTCTATCTACCTTTTGTTATCTTCATAGTCTCTTTTGTGACTACTACTACTTCTATGCTGCTTTGCCAGTCATGTTTTTCTTCTGCCTCCTTGAGTTTGTAATCTTGTCAGATTTGTTCCTCAACTGTATTTCTGCCTCTGTGGTCACTTCTTTTCCCTGTGCTCTGCCTGTGTTGACTTAAGTCAGTGGATCACTGTCATCTTCAATGGATGCCTGCCAAAGTTTCCCCTCTGCTACTGGCTGGTAATCTTGGCTACAAATCTCCCCCCTCTGCCCCTTTTGACAATCTTGTAATAAATGAGAGAAATTATTTCACACAAGTTTGGAATTTTAATTTTTATATTGTACATTAGGTGTTTAGAAACCAAAAATCCCACTTAGAAAAATACATCTGACAAGCTTTTCCATGCACAGTGCCATTATTTTGCTAGTTGTTGGTAGGTAACTGCTGGGGCTTCTGTGTTGCATGCAAATGTTTAGAGAGGCTGACTGTCATGTCTGTATATTTGCAGGAAGTCTAGCACAACAAAATCTCAAAATTATTGAATTGTAGGTGCCATCTCTGACTGGTAAATAAAAGGGTATTGTAGGTGTCAACAGGTGGTACTATTACATGCAGTCTTTCAAGTAGGTCTTTTCCTTGGCCTATGAGCATATGTTCAGTCTTGGGAAGACGTGCTGTGTTACTGTTAGCTTTGGTTATGCAAGTCTTGTTGTAGTGACAGGTCATTTGGAGAGGATGTATGAGAGCAGCAGGAGAATTTTCTCTCTATCCAGTTTTCTGATTAAATTCAATTCCTGAGGCAGAGCTGCTCTTTGAGAACTGCCCACTGCTCTTGGGCTTATTACTGAAGGAAGACATCACCTAAAAGCAATTCTGTTGCAAGCCTTGAACATAGGTCCTGCATAAATAGAAGAAGTTACACTTAAATTATACCCAGACTTGATGTCACTGGTTACTCTTCTATTAGGAAGCTGACCTGCAAGGCCCCAGACATCTGCTGTCATTTGGAAGAGCAGTGTCAGAATGAATGCTGCTGTGGGAAGAAAGGGAAACAGGCAAAAATTATTTCACAATATCATACACATTGTGTGTGATATTTCATTGAAACGATCCATTTGACTAATTTCACACACTCTACTTTTATTAAGGGAAAAAGCAAAGAAAAAAATAACTGTATATATGTGTGTTCTAGTAAGCAAATTTAATTTCATTGTTCGCCATAGATATAGACTGGGTTGGCAATACAGATAAATACATTCATTTGGTAAAGAGGTATAGATATTAGTGAAAGAAGAAAGCATGTTTTGATGTTTAAAGTGCATGGAAGTCGTGCTCTGCCTTCACCTGTACTTGTGCATCCTAACAATGATCCTTTTGTTAGTCATATCCATTGTTCTGTCATGCTCATTGATCTGGTGGTGTTAGAAAGCAAAGGTGAATCATAGATTTTATTTTTTGTAAGAAATACTATTATTCCACAGGCTTTATTTGAGGAATGTCTGATAAGCATATATATCTGTTAATAGATGAATTCCAGCTCAGTTTACCAAGTACATTGTTACTGTCTTTCCATCTCTTTCTAACATACCTCAGCGATTGGAAAGAGAACAACTTCGATAGTCTTTTCTGAATAAAACCCAAGATATTAGGAATGATCACCAGTTGGCCATCTGGAGTGGCTCTGAAAGATGTGCCAATGTCCACGTATCTTACATCGGGCACTACTTTTGTGCACGAGTCAATTCCTAGACCTCCTCCTGGCCTGTGGGTGCTACATGATCTGTCACTCTGGGGGACTTGCTGAGTAAAACCGTGCTTACATTCTGAGAACATAAAGCCCGTGTGAGGGAGAGGATCAGAAAATCAGCTTGCAAAGAAAGAAGGGTAATGTAGGAGAATGCCAAGACAAATGGATGAAACATATATATATATATCTATATATATCTACTCTTTTTTTTTGAGCAGTGCTAATTTATCAGTTTTCCCTGCACTTAGCTGCTTATTCAACCTTATGTCATCTCCTTGTTTGTGCTAATACAGCAAACTAATTGCAGTTAAAAATAACCCTTCTCTGGAGCACATACTTACAGGCTGAATGCCACTGAGAAAAGTGAGAGTGTATCTAGGTTTACCTAGCTCCTTAGGCTAAATTCCAAATTTTGCATACAAATAAAGCTCATAAAGGAAGGTTTGGAAGGGTGATAACAGGTTTCTGGTGAGATGAAATAAATGTTTATAGGTGATGTGAGGGAAAAGTTTGACCAGGAGCATCTTACAATCGAGAATTGTGTGAGAGAAAAATCTTCATTCATCTGTTAAGCTGGAAAAAAAGATTTCCTTTCAGCTCTGTGGTTTTCCTTTTGGTGATGGATTCTAGGGAGCCCCAGAACAGGCACCCATCAGTAGTAGCTACTTCACATTCTGATGAAGGTCATTTTCCTAAAGCTGGTAGAGATAATTGCTTCTTAGTGATACTTTGGATTTACTTTTGTTGATTTTTTTTTTTTTTTATTTTTTTATTTGCAGTCTTGGAAGTTCTATTCTAATTGTTATTTTGGGTGTAAATGATCCTGTTGTATAATTCCAGTGTATGAACAAATGCAGTAATTTTGGATGCGCTAGTTTGAACAGAGTTACATGTACAGCAATGATTAATTCTGCCTCTGCTGTGTTGCTACACTGAACACTGAAAGGGCTTTCTTGAGAGGATATTGGCAAACCACAAAGCAAATAAGAGAGGATAAAAAGAGATGAATGGGTATATGTGGAAATGGAAGTAGAAAAAAAGATTTACAAACACCTCCTTTTGTGAACAAAGTGCGTACAAATATGCCTGAAAGATATGGATGTTGCTGTCAGCGACATGGGCAGTGGCACAGAGTGCACCCTCAGCAAGTTTGCTGATGACACCAAGCTGTGTGGGGCAGCTGACACGCTGGAGGGAAGGGATCCATC
>WUAM01000431.1:75622174-75644065 GCA_024336885.1 Actenoides hombroni | reverse complement strand
GGGGCTCTGAGCAACCTGCTCTAGTGGGAGGTGTCCCTGCCCATGGCAGGGGGGTTGGAACGAGATGATCTTTAAGGCCCCTTCCAACCCTGACAATTCTACGATTCTATTTATTATATTAACCATTTGTCCATATTACACAGAAAGGTTTAATAAGAATTTGACTTATGGTGTTCGTTAGTTACACAGTATAGCTGTATCTGATTGTGATTTTTTTTTTTTTACATTTTCAGATATTTGTTTTCTTTTTTTAAAGCAAATATTGGATATATGGACAAAGCAGCATAAGGCATATTATCCAGTGATGACTTTTTAATTTTAAATTAATGATTTGTTTACCTCTGAATATTGATAACCTCACTAGAGTGAAAACGGTTTTACTTTTAGTATTGATTACTCCCTCTAGAAATTTTAAGGAATCAGATTATTCATGTATTCACCTACAATTACCAGTAGGCAGGTTTTCTTGAAAAGTTGGTTAAGTCTTCCTACTTGGTCTAATAATATTATTGAAGCAAACAGTAATCACCTGTAATTATAGGCAGAGATAGCATCATACACCATACTGTGCCTCAGGAAAAAAAAAAGGTGCAATAGTTACAGAGTAAATTTGGAAGCTGTCTGAATTTCAATTCTGGTTCTGTCACTGTTCCTCTATGGTTTAAACAAATTCTTTAATCCTATTCCCTTAGTTTGTGTGTGAATCATTATGATGGGACATTGCTTTTCTCAGAGGAATATGATTGTGAATAGGTTAGGAGCACACAGGATGAATGCTGTGAGGTATTTGCTGTTCTTGAAATCCTAATTTGTGACTTTTGGCTCACTGATGGCCTAATCAGAAGTCTGTTCTTATAATACCACCAAGAAATATGAACTAAAACATGAGGTCACATGTTAGAGCAGTGTACACAACTGTAGTGGAGACTATGAATCATTTAATCTATGTGTGGGACAGCACATTGTCTTGTTCCCTGGACATATCTGCTTTTCTACAAATATTCTTTGCTGTTGTACAAACATGCTTGCATATCATGCTTGGCACGTTTCTTCCTTATGGAGAAGTATAATAGAAATGGAATTTAACAGGAAAAACTGTTGTTTTCAGTGAGATATGACTCAGGACTCAGAGAAGAAAAAAAAACCCCAAAATGTTAAATTCTGAAATCTGGTGTCTTTCAAAGGAGAAAATTAATTTGCTGAAGTTGAATTACCTTCTGCATAATGAGACTTTTCCACATCAATGTAATCTTATTCATAAAAAAAAAAAATCTAATGATACTTCATTAAAAACTGAGAAAAGCTTTCATTTTCATGGAAAAAACCCCAACCCTTTACATTTACTTTTAATAAAAAAGCTGACACCAAAATGTAATATAAAAAAATATTTTAAATGGTCTGATAAACTAGCAGCCTAAGGTACTTTTGACCCTTCAAGTTTTATTGATTCTGATACTACTTTTTGAACCTTTTAGAATCCAGTCATGCCCGTATCTCAAGAACTGTTCCACAGAACTCATTCCTCTCTTGTACAGGTTACAAATCTCACTAAGAATGTTTTCTTCCTGTAAATCACATTTGTGAATGAAATTATGCTGGTGACAAACACCATATTCATAGTTAATTTAATCTGGCTTTTAAAAAAAACTATTTTAATGATTGTGATTTTTCCAGCACATAAATCTGCTCTTACTAGATTGTTTAAAAAAATAGGTGTTTATAAGCAGGCTTTGGTACAAGGTTAATGTTGCTACTATTGAGATATGCCTTTTTTGGTGGTTCTTTAAATAATGCAGACTTATTTGCAGGCTTGCTTTCAGCTGTAATGAAATATGAAGACAAATATCCTTATTAGATATGTAATCTTGAACAATTTCCCTAGATAGGGTTTTTTTTAAAATGCAGTATTGAGATTATCTTTCTGAGTCTGAGTTTATGCATCCATTTATATGTTTCTTTGTGATACAATTTCTGGTTCTGGTAGGTTTTTTTCTCAGTGCTTATGGAACTGGTCATGATGACTCCATGGGTACTACTGGAGTAGTACAAATTATTGAAGTTTTAACACTGGAGAAAAATTGCCCTCTCCCAACTTGTCTTTCTCTAATGCAAATGGGCAGGCTAAATACAAAGAGTTAATCTGGGGTTTGAGACAAAAAATCCACCATTAAGTTCCTGGACTGCTATGCTACCCTGGTTACTACTCAGAGCTTCAGCTGTTACAATGCCCTGCTGTGCAGTGAATTGTTAGCCTCAACAGCCAGAGCATTTTCTGTGCTTTAATTTGGAGAGAAAGATAACATAAGTTAAGAACTCTGCCTCGAGCAGGCCCAGAAGCAAGGGCACAATCATTTGGATTCCCAGCTTGAAAAGTTACATAAACTCAAAACTTTATGTAAGTAGTGACCCAGTGCTGCTGCAGTCTGTAACGGGTCCTTTCACTCACACTGTAAGATTTTAGCTCTGGCTGGACAGAGTCCAACTTGAATTAATGGTTTTGTGGTGTGTCCTCCTCTGCAATTTAGCTTGTTTTTCTGGTATTATGGCATTGTCTGACTGTATTTTTTCACAGTAAAAGATGATGTACAGAGTTACCACTGAGTTCAATAGCCATTTTAATTTCTATTCTAATAGCATTCTGACAACAAACCTTTCATAAGCATGGGGTGTGGGTAGAAAGAAGGGGAAAAGCCTCTTCTACCACTTCCCTATCATAAAATGACCAAAGAAATACTGAAAGTATATTTGGCAGTTGATACAAATCTAATAAATTTTGGTCTTATTCTGGAATCTCAAGATGTACCTAGAACTTTATTCCTCCTGCTAGATCTCCTTCCCAATAGTCTGGCAGATGTTATTCTCTAAGTATCCTAGTTAATTGCATTTGGTAATAGAAACAATGTGTGAAATGATGGATTTTATACCGGTTCTGTGTTTTGGTAAGCTGATTTGAGCCATTGTATTCAGCAAGCTAGGACTCTTTTAGTTGGTGTCAGTTTGAATATCTGACTCAGGGCATTCAACCAAGATTTAACCCTTTCTCACAGATTATTTAGCCAGACAGTCTAAATGGGATTTGCCAAAATTACAAGCTGTTTATAAGCACTCTGTAAATAGAAAAGAGATTCAATTTATGCAATAAATTTTGTATATAAGCTCTGCTTACTGTCCGTGTGACATTGAAGAATATATTTTCAGAGTTATACTCATCGTTGTTTCCATCTAATAAAAATATAGTAAGCAAATGTTGACTGTAAACAGTATTCCTGGTCTGTAATTTACTCTCCTGTGGAATTTCTCCCTGATCAGAAATGAAATTTTCTGCAGTAGGGAGATGTTCTGCAATTATGTGGGCTATTGAACATAATAGAGCATATTTGATAGGAGTTAAGTTCACTGCTGCTGCTGGCTCCCGCTCACATCAGTGACTCCTGCAACGTTTTCTCTCTAACGTCAAGCTGAGCAGAGGAGAATGAGGGACTTGACCTAATTTCATAGTGGTCATTGTGCTGAGGAAGCTCAGTCTGGCACACGAGTTTCTCACAAATTACAAGGAAAAGAAGATAGCATTTTAAAGGCATATTGATTTAATATTTTCACCTAGGTGAAAATTAGCATGTTGGTATATTGATGTATCATTAAATGCAAATTGCTGTTGTTTCTAGTTAATGCTGATGGATATATTAATCAAGGAAATAATCCCTGCAGACTCTTTCTTTAGTTTGAACTTCTTTGTTATGGTCTCCAGACTGGAAATATGTTTATCTTTCTGTAGCAGAGGGTAGTGAAGCACAGAACTCATGTGTTCTGACTCCACTTAGTACAAAAGGAGGGGGGAGAACCTTTCAAGGATCGAGTTCTGTCTTGTACCTCCAACTGAAATCCCAATCAATGGAAGTAATTATTGGATTCGATTAGGACATGACAAAAATACAGACTGATCTATCTTTCTGTGTCTAACAAAGTCACACCTAGTATCTTCTGGTTCTGCTATGAGTTAAGTAATACAATCTGAAGCCAGGCTACTGTCAGGCCTATTCCGCATTCATCTTTCTCTTTTCTTGCTCTCCATCTTTTCCTCCAAATGTCTCCCCATACCATTGGAAAAATACAGTGAATAGGACTACGTAAAAAGATACTCCACTGGCTAATTGTTATAAAGATTATTGTGTTTCCCTTCCTTATCTCTAAAATATCCCAGTAGTCATGCCATTTTACCCTTCACCTGTAATGCAGTCTTCTTTTCCTGCCACTCCTGCTGAGATTCCTCTCTCTTTCTTAGCAACTTAGCAACAATTTCCTTGTCTTCCAGGGTCTTCTACCCAAGAAAAATGATCACAGCTATTCATTCAAAGCACCCATACATGTCACTTCAATTGTAAAAACAAAGCAAGGTTATGGTTTGCATTTCTATTGATTTTTTTTTTTTAATGTATCTTTCAAATGTTAAAATTTTGGTCACTGAGAATTTTAAAACATAACAGTGCACGTATTCTGTGTGTGTAGTTTACTTGTATGTAGTGCATTTCTCTACAGCTGCTGTGTAATGCAAATAAGCTTTGTGTGATCTTTATGAACAAATCCCTGCCATGTGTTGTAAACTAAAATCAAGCTAGCAGGCATTGTGTATGTACAGTGCCTTCTCTACTCAAAGAAATCTAGGAGACACTTATCTAGAGGAGGGGACTGTACTCACTACACTGTAGTTTTCCATTAGTATTCTACTGTTCAGTGCATGTTTGGGCAATTCCTTTTCACTTTTTGATTCTGCAAGTCAGTAATTGGGATTTGTTTTCTTAGTGTCATGACCTCAGGCCTGGAGGCTTCACTCGCATTGCAGTCAACTGCCAGAACTCAGCAACAAAAAGCTTCCTGCTTAAATGGGTAAATATGACTGAAGAAAATGTGTGTGGGCTCTTAGACTTCAAAAGAAGGAAAGTTTAGAGCTGCCTTGGTAACTATCAGAGAAATTGCAGTGAACCAGGAGCAATGATTGTCAGCTGTTGCATATCTAGGGCAATGGAAGATCTAGATCTCTGATTTTCCAGATTATGGTCTGTCACCA
The DNA here is from genome assembly GCA_024336885.1 of Actenoides hombroni. NCBI lineage: Eukaryota > Metazoa > Chordata > Aves > Coraciiformes > Alcedinidae > Actenoides > Actenoides hombroni. Next base: position 75,639,000 of record WUAM01000431.1, on the reverse strand, counting down.
CTCCAGTAAAGTCAGTTGTGCTTACTAGTATAAGTATGTTTGACCCATTATGTGTATATTCAAACAACAGTATACATCCAGTTTATAGACCAGAACTGCTCAGTAATCTGGTTCTATGGCCCATAGTGTTCTATAGGTTGTCCTCTTTGTCTGGAACTCCTAATACTGTTCTTAAAAACTAGAGAAATAGGTATTAACTCATGTGAGATCCCAAGTCAATGAAGTCTGGATCCTGGGACTGTACTGTAGTTTATTACAGTATTGTCAATACTGTACTAGAAATAAATAACAGAAAAATAGTTAAGAGCAGACTTCCTTCCTTGTATTAATGTTTCTGCTTATCTTGTATTTAGTTGAACTTTAATCTACGATATTTTAATGGCTTTGATTACAAAGTTTACGGTATGCCCACTTGTTTTTTTTCATATTCTGTAGTGATTGATTCATTTAGCTAAATTTGTAGAGAAGGATTTAAGTTTTAATTACTGCAGTCTTTGAAATCTGAACCTGAATTCTCATAGCAAAATGGTCATAGGCTGCGAGTCATTTAGGAACAGTTTAGGTAAGCTGATTTTAAGCTATAGAATCTGTTTGAAAAGATCTTTTTGTTAATTTTCTTCTCGATTAGGTTTGTCTTCAAATTAAGTTTTCTAGATTCATCATTTACAAATTGATTTATACACTGTAGTGTGTGTATGGATTTTCTCAGAGTGGCACACCAAAGAGAAACAGATAATCTCCAGATACATGCTTTAATTTTTCTTAGTTTCCACAAATACTTATAGTGCCATCTTTTTGTAATATCCTAGTTCTACTCATTAGTCACAATCTAATGGTTGACTCCCATCTCTTGATTATAATTTCTAAAACAATTTAGAATTTGTGTCCTGGAAATTCATTTTGATGAATTTTTGATAGTACAAGCCAATCATGTAAATGTGTTGCCAAAAGGCAAACAAATGACATGAAAATGCCATCAAAATAAGCATGTGTATACAACTGAATACTTTCCAACACTTGCCCAGCTGTATTTTGCAAATAACACTGAATCCATTTATGCTAATTTTGTCTGCTAGATGAATTTAATTTAATACAATAATTTAATGTTTTCCACATCTTTGTTCAGCTCTTTTCTTTAGTTTTCAAGGGATTTGTAAGAAATGAGTATTTAATTCAGAATAATGTGGTAATGGTAAATTACTCTTCTGTTTACAGTATTTGGCTACAAATCAGATTTCTACAGTCACTAGCATGAGAATATCAGTGAAAATTTAAAATAGATTATGGAAAAACAATGAAAATGATTGCTTTATTATTTCTGTTCTGTAGGCTTAAGTAATTTTGTTGATAATCTGTCACGGTTAAAGATACTCTTTCTTATTTGACACCAGTTGGCATGTTTTCCACACTACATAACAGGATAGATTTTCATATGGAATTACGCTGTATGTACAGTGTATATGTGGTCCAGAAATTCTTGTTGATGTTGACACCTAAAGTTCAAGTCAGATTTCTCATGATCAGGGAAAAATATTACTTTTCTTGGTTTAAATATACTGGATTATCAGCTACCAAAAGATCAGGAGATTGAAATCTTACCAATGTCTAGGTTTACTTGCATAGAAAAGATTATGGATAAGAGCCAATAGGGAAGAAATAATTTGAAAAATTTTTCCATAGCTTGCTGCTGGGACTTGTTGAGTCTCTTGGTGATGGCCCAACATGTATGTGTTTATTACTTTGATGCAAATTTAACTCCCTGTAAAGTGTATGAAGAACCATGCAGATCTAGTTCCGTCTGGTAGATGTTTTCTGCATTCGAAGTCCCATATGGAAAGGCTGAGGGCTGATCAGGTGCTGTGTTCTTAATGAAGGTGTCATTAAAATATGGTGTTAGACAAAACAAAATTCTTTCAGATAAATTGCTTTAGATTTCAGAATGTCTGCTGATATTAGCTGCTGCTTGTATTTATGTATTTAATTCACACATTACTAGTTCCTGGTTTTGTCAGATATAAGCTATGAAGCACATAGAAGAAATTAAATTCCCTATATTTGGCAGTTACATTTCCTCCACAGAAAAGAAAATAAAAAGGGCAAAAAAATCTCTCTCTTAATATGTATTGAACAGAGTCATATAAAATTGTCCATTTCATGTATACTGGTTCATTTGAAGTGTTGTCATATTGCGAGCTTCTTTAAATGTATTTGACATGTGCACAACAAACGGTTTCCATGTAGTTACTGTTCCTTAGCAAATGGTAAATTTGTTAGGAAAATAATTTTGCTGTTATCCTGTCTTTTTTTCTTCTTTATTTCTCTAAGTGTATGTATTTATATTTGCTGTCTTAACAAACCGATACAAATGGAATTCCAATCAGAATTTTGATTACATGAGTTATAACCGAGAAACTGCAAAACCAACGGTCAGTTCACTAAGTTTAGCTCAGCTGAATTTAGAAAATTTTCTCATAAATTGACAGACAGCATTTATTTTTAAAGTGGAGTATTTATTTCCCTAAAAGAGAATATAATGGCTTTTAAAACAGTACTGAAAGCTTTTCCATATAAATTACGTTTATTGCATGAAATGGTTGAGTTTGACCTGTTTGCACTGCACTGTTGCATATGCTTGCATTTTGTTTCATAACAATGTTTAAAACAGCCTTCTGTTGTAGAGTTAACATATTTTCCTCTCATCTTCCACATGACAAACTTTGATGCAGAAAGTAAATATCTGTCTGTTAAAAAATAGTGAAGCATTAAAGTGTACTATTTAAAGCTGTAGATATAAGAGTTCACTTTGCCAGATTGTCTGGTTACTTCTAGTGTGTGCAGCTGAGGGAGATCATAAGAACAGTAATTGACTTCCTTGATAAGTTCAGTTATTTGTTTATTGGTGAATCTCGGGGATAAATAGTTAAGTAGGTGGTGAATACATTATGCACCAAAATGTGTGGCATTTTATGGTAGAATAAACAGCTACAGAAAACTAAGATAAAGTGAAAAATATAAAAATGATAAAATATAATAGGTAAAAAAAAAAAAGAAGGCAGAAAGTGTCTATCCCTGTCTTTCTGTTTTAATTTACAGAGCCACAGTTGATTTTTTCGTGGAATTCTCTTTGCATTTTATCCTCAATAATGTTATATATTGCAGGAATCACCTTATCTCTTTATTTACACACACACACACACACACACACCCTTTTCTTACTGAGACTGGGTATGCTCATGTTTTTTTCACATTAAATCTTGATTTTTTACATTAAGTCTTGATAACTACTAATAGATTCTGTGTTTAGACACTGTAGACACTTGGGGCTATACCTTGCAGAAGTACAGTTAGGAAGCAGTTTTGACTTGCACATACAAACAGAAATTTTTCAGGAGTCAGTATTGTACAGACTCAGACAAAATAATCTTTAATTTAGTTGAAGGTAGTGGAGGTCCACCTGGGTTTTGCTTTTAAATATAGCACAATGCATAAAATACAGGTTAAAGACTTGGATTACTTTCAAGAGCGATTTTGGGTCTCTAAATCCTTGGGAGAGTTTGAAAGTATTTGTGATTGCATGCAACCTATGTTTAGTAGGTATTATTAAAGCTACATTCTCAGAATTGTTTGAGAATCGCATAATGTCTAAATTAATTAACTACTTTTTGAAATGTGAAATTATCAGTGTAACTTTTCACATGGAGAAATGGCCTTCTGAAGTGATGACTTAAAAAATGTACCCACCGAAATCTCCTTCTGACATAATGTGTTCTGCAATGCATAGCAGCAGGATATACGCTAATATGAGAACTTTGGTCCCATCCCACCCTGCTATGATCTTAGTGAAGCATTGTTAACTCTCCAAAGGCTGTGCAGATTTTCTCTAAATATACCTATAGAAAATCTACATTTTTTTAAAAGACTGTCATCAATATACTAGCTGGATGTCCTCCCTTCCTCTTACTTAACCTAAGCAAAGATGAAAACTCCAACCTGAGCAGAAACTTTTGTAACCAAAACCAATGACAAATGTGTATTATTAGAGAACACTATATTCTTTTTCTATATATCTGTCTGCCTCATTTATTACCCTTTTTTAGGACACCAACATAGTAAATCTTGCCCTTAAAGAGCCAGATGTAGACACTGGAATTTGTACTTTGATATATCATAAATCTATATTTTAAGCCCACTGCACAGGCTTCACATGCACATAAAACCTATAGGTACATAACGACATCAAATGACAAAACTAGAAAGCAGTTTCTTCATACTTTATTTTACAATTTCTCACTAAATGTATTTACAGGACATGGAGTTTGCTTTAGTGCAATACATAGTAATGTTGCATAAGTACAAACTGTTGAACTTTTCTAAAAAAAAATAAAGAAATAAAGCACTTAACTGATGTTACAGCTAAGTATGTAAAGCAACGTTAATAACTCTGAGTGAAAATGCTAACAGCATCTTTTCTTTTCATAAACAATTTCTAGAAACAAACCACAAACTGGCATTACCTATTCCAAACTACTAACCCTTTTACAGTACCATATCATTTAAAAATTAATTTTTTTTAAAAGCACATATACTGTACTGTATGGCAGTCTTTTTCTACAGATACTGACTTACTCTTTTAATACAAATATGATATTACCTTGGCAGTTTTGAAGAACAAAGTTATCTCAAGATATCAAACATCAGTAACAAACTCTGATAAGCACAGCTTCTTGAGAACTTGCTTTAACAGCATTTCTTCACAGTGATATTTATGAAAGGTTGGAAAAAGATTAGCATAAAATATTTCCATCCTTTTTCAGTTTTTTATGCAAAAAACATTAGTATATATTGGTACTTACAAAATTACAAACACTTTCTATAAGTAACTGCATCTGTAGTAATGATAGAAAAAGTTATCAGTAAGATCTCTAAAATGAGGCTTGCATAAAATGATAGTTTGAAGAAAACTAGGTGCATCATTTTTAAAGTAATAGTAAGGAAGGTAACTTAATTTAGAATTAGCAACACAGTAGTTTAACAGGGACAACCTTTTCTAAATTAAAAATGCTAATTAATAATAAATGTTAAAAAATAAAGGAATTGTGTGAGGTCAAATTAACATTTAAAAAGAGATGATGAAACATTTACTCCTAATCTTAGTTTTGGCACTTCATTGGAACAATTACTTTACCAAAGACCAAAATATGTATAAAAGATATACAGCTCCTGGACACGTCTTGCAAATATAGTACATAGGTACTGGCAAACACTGAAAACATAATTAGTTAAACATTCCCACAGATTTGCACGTGCATGCACTATTCAGACAACAGCATTGTATCTATGTTCTTGGCGGTGACAGTCTTGCATTACTTGGGTATTTTAGGCCGTTTCTTCAGCAGATCTTGTTTCTGATTTAAGTCTTACAAATTCTTTAGCAACTTCATCATTGTTCCTCTGAGAGAGTATTCTAAGAATTGTTAACCCAGTTTCATCTACAGAGATGTTTCTCAACAAGGGGTACCAGGATGCACAGCTGCCTTTCTCTGCTATGTTTTGCAGCTGAATAACTGTCATTCCTATAATGCGATCTTCCCGAGCAAAGCAGTAATCCTTCACTGAGAGGTGAAGTTCATAGGCTCCTGGCTTATCTTCATTACTCAAAATGCTGCATGGATTAAAAATATGAATTTAGAACAACAAGTTCAGTTTAATTCCCCTAAGAAAAGAATGTACCCTGGAAATCTTGTGAAAATTAAATTCGCAGCTGTAGTTTTATTTTTGTAGTTCTATTTTGTTGCCATAGACTATAATTTAGTTTTAAACCTTCTTCTACACAGTTAACCTTTCAGATGCTACTGATGATATAGCCTCTGTTCCCACTGACCTGAACAGAAACAGAGAATTCATCACTCCCTCAATATCTGAAATAAACAGTTACGTTTCCCTAGAAAGTACAATGTTCAACTAGTTCCACAACTATCATAACAATATCTTTAAATCAACGGTAAAAAATAAAGAAAATCACTGTCAGCAAGCTTCCAAAGGAGCTTTGTGGTCAAATACTGAGAAAGTGAGCTCTGTCCTAGAATCCTGATTGTGGAGGTAAGGGGAGGAAAACAAATTGGTCTCAATTATGAAAGAGGAAGAGGAGTAAACAGGTGAGAGGTACGGTGGGAAGCCTAATTTAAGACTTCAGGTTAGGAAAAAGTTTCTTGTTGCTTTAAGGATTAAATAATAGAGATAAATAATATAATTAATACATGCATACCCCTTTACATATTTAGGTAAAGACCGAGATAGCTAGTAGTAATAATTAATGCTTCTGTTCAGATAACTACTTAGGCAAATAGATTCTTAGGTATAGAAATAGTTGTTATTCCTGTGTAGGGAAATGAATTGTACATTTTAATGCACTTTTGTAAGACTGAAAGCTTAGTGGTTGTCATTCGTCTTCATATAAAACAAAGATACAAATTACTAAATAATTTTCAACTGGTGTCTATATCTATGGACTCTGATGTGTATCATGGGGTTAGGATGCCTTTTTATGTTCCTACTGGTTTAACTGCAAGAAATTCTAACAACATGTGAATAAAATATGAAATTAACAGGCAAAAAAGACTTACAATTGGAAGGTTTCATTGTATTTTGGTGACCAGGTGTTGCTCTTTGTCTTGGTTCCATGTTTTCTTTTTTTGTCACTTAGGTTAGGACCTAGTAGGCAGACTTCCACAAATGGCCGGAACATAGCTGTTGTTTGCCAGGTTAGATTATTAAGTGCTACAACTATTAAGAAGTAAAAGAAATTAAATTAAATAAAATTCCATTGGAAAAGCTCCAATTAATTATCCAGTATGACTTTGTATAGCCAATGCAAGGTGGCCTGAGAGCTTTCCTGCAGAGTGCCAACACCTGGCAAGCCTTGAAGGAGCTTTGCCTGTTCTATTCCAAGAAAGATGCCTGACTACTTTCAGTTACAACAGTAGCAAATAATAAACATGTATTTTACAAATACTTTACATTAACAGCTCTTTTGTCTGCTACCTTCACTGTAATTAAGGAAATCAGCTTATACTAATCTAAATGATACTGGGTTTCCTCTGGAATTCAGGTTGTACAGAAAAAAGGTATTTAAAAAAAAAATAAAATTGAACTTCTGAAGTCTTGGTGCAGTCATTTGCCAACCAGCTTTGGTACAGCTTTTGAAAAATTAAGTTATATGTAAGCAATTCTGAAGTGTAATTTGGCACATTTGAATTTATATCTCCATAACATTGTATAATAAATTTTAACTGTCTACGCGGAGAGGAATAGAAAGTACTTACCTGCATAATCTTATCTTTTGGTGTTGAGCAAGTAAAAAGTATGATCCTAATCACCTGAAACATACTGATAGCTGTACAAGTACTTAACATTTGTTATTTCATTACTGTTATGCTTTACTTAGGATGTAGTGCTTGGCGTTTTTGGACTTTGTTGTTGCTTTCTTTTTAAAATTAGCTATTTGAAAGTTACCTTTTACAGTGACTTTATGCTCTCCAGTTCCAGGATGTGTAGAGACATCCACCTGTATAGATATTTCACCCACTGAATTATTAGTGGCTTGACCTGAAATAAGAATTAGTAGGTTAGCACACTTGGCTTCTCCATACATCAAGGGCAATAGACAGTGAAACAAGGTGAGTGGTATTTTCTGTCAGAAATTTCTGACTTGTATTTCACATTTCAGTGGGAATCGGTTAGAAATTCAGAAGTGATTTTGCCACAAAAATACCTTGCAATTGCAAATGTCTATGTAAAGTGTCTCAGTAAAATAAAAAACCAAACCCTTTAATCTGTGATTTTCCATTCTGGCTGTCATTAGGTGCATTTGCATCTTAAAATGCAAAAATCGGTGGTTTTGTCAAACTTTGTCTGCATGCACAAAAATCTTATTGCAGGTATGCATTTGGAAAGGTATTTCTGTGCTGTTATTGATTAATCCTCTGCTGGGAGTTATGTCTGAGCAAACTTATAATACTCTTCCCTAGCACAGACACAGTGGCTTAGAGGAAAAAGGGAAGGTTGTAGAGAGGGCAGAGGAGCCAAGAAATTAATTTTGATAATTTTTACTTTTAAGCACCAGCGCAGGGTCTAAGTCAATTTGCACACAATGATTCCTTAAAAGGACTCAGTGCATATTGGAAGGCCCTTTAACATATCAGATTAGAACAGTACCGTGCAAACAAAATTGGATAGGTTTACTTGTTCTGTAACTGGATGACTGAGAATGTTGAACTCTATGAACTGTGCACTTGCTCCACAGTCTAATCTCTGTGAATCATGTACTAAAGCAAATAACTACCCCTTTATAACTGGCTATTATTTCTGTGGATTAGCAGAGGAAAGATTCTATCTTCTTTCTGTTGTACAGAAATTCCTTACTCACTGGTTCCCCATCTATCTATATGTGTCAATTACTTGTTTTAACCTATTGCTTAAAAAAAATTCCAACCCAAAATCCCTTCAGGAGAAATCAGGAATGTTCTAAAAGAAAACAATTAGGATTTTCATTACATAATTTATACAGCAACCTGTGGGAGATGGCAATAATGGAGTGTGCTGTATTGACCTGCAAATAATGACACATTAGATCATACTGAGAAAAAACCTATGAATCTACAAGATAAGTCTTGTTCTGTTTCTCCAAGTATTTTGTTAAGTATGGCAGTTGATCCTTGCAAACAACTCTTAACTGATCTTTTTCTTTGCTTTTTTTAGTAGTCCATAATTTGCAACAGTGCTCTAAGCAGTACCACGTATAGTGGGATTAGTCCTGTACGTGTAGTACTGTTTGATATGGCAGTAAAGCAGTCTGTGTAAAATGTCACACAGTTTTATACTGGAAACAGCTGACATAAAAATGACCCTACATTTCATTATTGCTGAGGAAACTTCCTGCAGCAGAATCTCAGCCAGCAGAGACAATTTCTAGTGGAATCTAGAATATAAGATTTTTCACTGACCTGTTGAACTAACTAGAGGTAAAATTCTAGGGTATTCAGTATTTGCTTATAGCAGCTTTTGTTAACATTCAAAAACTACTTTAAAATGAAGATGCTTGTTTCTCAGTGAACAAAAAGTCCAAAGCAATCAGGTTTTGATTCCTTCCTTATTTAGCACCTGGAATGTTATCAATATGATAGCTGTTAAAGCCCTAATGATCTTGACAGTACAGAGTAATTTTGGACCAAAGACCTAGTCAAGTGTTTTTTACTCATGATAGTTGTATTGGCTACATATACACACAGAAACTAATTATTCTGTCTTCTATTCCTTAGTTAGGTACCTTTGGAGAAGTGCAAATTTGTGGACTTTGGTAGAGAAAATGGCAGAAAAATACAAGTAGAAAAATGAGTCATGTATATTTTGTAAAAATAAAATGGAAATTTTCTATATTTGCTAGAATAACATTCCTGCTAAATCTAAGAGACTCCTATTAAACCAGTCTGTGATTGTGCACAAAAGCACATTTCTGAGACAGGGGTCCTTTGTCCTGCTTGAATCTCTCAGCAGCTAAAAAAAAGTTTTTAAAAAGTCTTCCTATCAGGAGGACTTTGGAAACTAACTTCTCAGTTTGCATGAAAAAGGAGCCCAGCAGAAATAAATGGGATTCATGGAAAATAAGCTAAATAGCATAAAATTTAAGAACAGAATTTAAGACCCTGAAATAGCACAAGCAGGACCTCTGATGGAGTATAGTTTCTAGCTGCTCTGAAAGTTGGGGTATAGAAACTGGATTGATTTCATAATTTCTTCAAGGAAAAAAAAAAAGTAGCATTTAGTTTGTTTGGGGGGCTGCTGGGTGTATTGGTATGCAGCATGGACCTCAGTAACAGTGGCAAAATATATCTTTGAAGCTGAGCTAATCATTGGCCTGTTCATAGGTCTCAACTCTGACACCCCAGCTACCACAGTTATGCTTCTATGAATATTTAAGAGAGCAGAGTTTGGGTACATAATTACTAAGACCAGCACTATAGCTATGCCCAAAGTTTGCACTATTTATATATTCTGATATAAACATAGGTAAGTTTACATAATAATGCAAATTCTCATACAGGAGTATTTATGGAAGATAAAGTTGCTGTGTTGGAAAAGGTATTGCCTGACCTGTCTGTTACCAAAGTTAATCTACTATTGTATTTAGACAAATGTTATTATCAATCTTGCAATCTCTTCTCTTTACAGTTCAGTATGGCAAAATTTGGTAGCTATAAGAAAGTAAAACACAGTAGCCTTGAAAATTAAGTGGTGAATAAACAATAATTTGATGGTGTAAAAAAAGTCAGAAATACTTAGTGCTGACCCCTAAGGAAAAATCTGTCCCTGCATTCAGCCATGCAAGCCCTCTCTTTCATCAGCTCTGTGCCTGTAGTACAGAGTTTGAAAATAGTTGTATAATCCCAGGTTAACATATTTCATGCTATGGAACATCAACTATCTTGTGTTCTCCCTTGTGGTAACAATTCTTTCTTTTGAAACTGCTTTAAGATCTTTTGGTATTCATCATAGTAGTAGTTTCATTTAAAATCCTTAAATCTGGAGGAGGCTTTATCTGAGGATCTGTTTCTCACAACATTAGTAGCAAATTGTGTCAGAGAGATATTAAGAGCATGCTTGCAAAACATGGATTCTTTTTATACTGCAAAGTCAGCTAGTAGCACAAGAGAAGAATAATGGAATGTTTATATTGTTCTTCAGCTATTGTTCATCTTGTTTCATCCAAGTTAAATGTTAATGTTCCATCCATGTTAAAACGTTTGTGGTCTGTGCAGTAGCCCATTCTTGTTCAGCGGTGCTTGCAGGGACAATTCTAACTATGCAGTCACATTGTAAAAGTATGACTCACTTTTTTTCAAAATATTTATGAGGACAATATGTAGATATTCTTACACCTTCCATTGTCTCCATGAGCCTTGCCCCAAAATTGCATTGCATTTGCAAAGTTCATAGGACTGACTTGGAAAATTGTAGTTTATTCAAAATTATTTTCAAAACTTTTTTTTATTACCAAAAAAACCCCAAACAGTTAACAAGGTGGATTGTGTTTTCCTCTACTTGCTGTCCAGTTTATAGATCTACTAAATCTTAAGCATACAGTTAAAGCTGTCAGCGTGTATGCGTCAAGAGTGAGAGCAGAGATACGAGAAAAGGAGGCTTGCTCAAAACTTGAGCTTTTTAGAAATTCAGGTAAAATTCAGTAGAAAAATGAAGGTTGGACTTTGTCACCAAAACTAGCAGCTGGGTGTCCATAACCTGATGTGGATCTAGATTCAGAGTCTTTTTCCAGCTCATGTTCCAGAGAACTCAGAAGTGTGCTATATCACCCTTCTAATGTGAGAAGTTATGTGTCTGAGGAAAGAACAGATTCAGTTGCTGGAAGCAGGAATTGATTAAGCAGTCTACACAGTGCCCAGAAGAGATCACTCTATTCTCATGTTTGAAAACAGCTCCTATTTGTACTTGAAAGGCTTTTATACTATCTGCAGTTATTTAAGCATAACAATATATTATTTGTTTGGAAAGGAAAGCAGTGAATGTCAGAATTTGACTATATAAAAAATATATTGTCAGAAGTCCTTTACTTGATTTCAATTTTTTTTTTTTGTTCACTCTATTATATTCCAGCTTTCCAGACACTCATGGCTCATTGCATTTACATAACCGGGCCTGCGATGAGTAAGCCCAAGGGAAGCATGCCAGGGCTTACAGGATGGTGTACTAGTGAGGACTCTTGCTCTGTCCTCTCAGTGGAGACAAGGGATAGGCATGTAATGAGAAATGAAGAGGTAGGGCCAGTTGTTGATATTTTAGAAGTCAGGAAAGTATCTGAGAAACGTCTGGTAGGAAATGGGACCCACACTCACAAGAATGTGCTGGATCTTTAGCTCATCTGAAGTGCATCTAGACCAATGCACAGAGTATGAGCAACAAACAGGATGAGTTTGAAGCCGTGATGAAGCAGGAAAACTGACACAGTGGCCATCAAAGAAACGTGGTGGGGTGCCTCACATGACTGGAGTGCCACAGTTGATGGCTACAAGCGCTTTAGAAGGGATAGACAAGGAAGGAGAGGTGGTGGGGTGGCCCTATATGTTAGGGATTGTTATGAATGTTTAGTATAGTGACAACAAGGTTGAGTGTGTTTGGATCAGGTTAAGGGGCAAGGCAAATAAAGCTGATATTGCTGTGGGTGTCTGCTATAGACCTCCCAATCAGAGCAATGGGGTAGATGAAATATTCTATAAGCACTTAAGAGAAATTTCAGGGTCACTTGTTGTTTTTCTTATGGGGGACTTCAACTTCCCAGGTATGTGCTGGAAATACAACACAGCAGAGAGGGAACAATCCAGGAGATTCCTAGAATGTGCAGAGACAACTTCCTCACACAGTTGGCAAGTGAACTGACCAGGGAAGATGCCCTGCTGGACCTCTTGTTTGCAAGCAGAGAAGGACTGGTGGAGGGTGTGGCAGTTGGAGGCCGTCTAGGGAATAGTGACCATGAAATTATTGAGTTCTCTGTTCTTAGAGACGTTGGGGGCGGGGGGGAGCAGCAACACTGACACTGGACTTTTGAAGGGCAGACTTTTTTCAGAGATTATTTGATAGAGTCCATTGGGAGTCAGTTTTGAGGGATGTAGGAGTCCAGTAAGGCTGGGCATTACTTAGGAAGGAGGTCTTGAAGGCGCAGGAGCAGGCCATCCCCACATGCCGCAAGACAAGTTGGCAATGAATAAGACCATCCTGGCTGAATAGGGAGGTTTGGATTAAAATCAGGGGAAAAAGGAGGGTTTATGTCCTCTGGAAGAAGGGGCAGATGACTCATAATGAGTATAAGAATGTTGTCAGGTCATGCAGAGAAATAATTAGAAGGTTGAAAGCTGAACTAAAAGTTAATCTGGCTTTAGATGTGATGAGCAATAAGAAAAAATTCTATAAATACATTAATAATGAAAGAAAGGCTGGGGAGGGCCTCCATCCCCTACTAGACTCAGGAGGAAATATGGTAATAAAAGGCAAGGAGAAGGCTGAGGTGTTAGAGTGCTGAGAGAAAGGGCAGGGGTTCTCATCAAGCCACTGTCTGTCATTCATCAGCAGTCCTGGCTGACTGAGGAGGTACCAGCAGATTGGAAGTCAGCCAAAATAACACCCATATATAAGAAGGGACAGAAGAGTGATCTGGGGAACTAAAGGCCTGTCAGTCTTATTTCAGTTCCAGTTACATGTTGAAAGAAGTTGGATGTAAAAGCAGGACTTTGGACTTTGGTGCTTAGTTTCTTAGACCAGAACTTTTCTATGCATACCTACATATTTAAGTTTAGGGGTAGATGAGCCTTTGTAGTGATGAACAATTTTGTACATTTCTGAGTGGGGCAGTTGCTACAAGGGGGACCACTGTAACCCATTTTTGTACTTAGGCACCAGCCTTTCAGTGAATCCCATTTAGGGTCTGGCTGTAATGCATCAAACTCATCCTTTGTTTACTATGCTAGAAATCTCTCCATTTCTGGCTTAAATCTCCTATGGCTGGTTGTTCCTGTGCCACCATTATCCTTTGAGTTCCCTAACTCCATTAGGTCAGGACCAAGCAGTTCAGGAAGGAAATAGTGACCTTGCTCTAAGGTTCAGTCTGAGTAGGATTTATATATTTTCAATTATTCAAGGCCCACTCCTACATAAACTAAGGAATTCATTGCCATAACAGCCACTGTAGGATACATACAGAATATTTTGCAGTATTTCTTGGTGGACTGTCATATGTAAGACATCATGCAAACAGAACAGGACATAAAAATCATTCTAGTAGGATATCTAAGAATAAAAGCTGTGATTATTTATTTTTTTCTGCTAAAAATGTGAAAATAAAGAAAGTGACAAGGTAATTGTGAAGTACTAACAAAACTGTACCCTAATGTAATCCATATTCAGTCATATTCATCATTTAATAATCACAAGAATTGGACATGTTTTTCAGGACTCACCCGTGCCTGAAATGATCCTGTTTTGGAGAAGCTCCATTTATTGCAAACAAGAAATTTCCTCATTTTTTAACTGAGAAGACATGTTATTTGTTTAAACAAGGGCACAGTTTTCTCTGTGATCACACATGCCTCAAACCATGGAAATAAAATTTTTCTGACTGTTTTTTTGGTACTACAAATTCATAAGATGACACAGACATTTCCTGCATAACAAAATCTATTAGGAATATTTCAATATATGCTGCAATTAAAGAGTTTTAATTTTAACACTGTATCATAATTATTAGATGCTAGTTGTATTTCAACTGTAAGACTAGTTGAAGATAGGAATATTTTTTCCAGCTACCACAGTGGGTCAAATATTGCTCACTGTGGGAAAGTATACATACATTAACTCTTTCACTTTGCATACTACATTTTCAGATACTTTGTCACTTGTAAAGAAAGTTTTAAAATTATGAGAAATTTGTTTTGTCAACGTTGCATTCATGGGAATTGAAGTCTCTCTACACAGAACTAGTTTCCTTTCAAATACCTTTGAATACCTGACCTCATATTTTGCTTGCTGCGTATTTTAGCTAATAAAATTACTCTGGCCTGATTCAGCTACTTTCTCTGAAAAATGTTGACCTTTCAGAATTGTAAGCATCACTAAAATGGTGAAACTTTGTCAGAGGCTTGATATAGTTTATGGTTGGGATCTTTAACATACTCTGGATTTGGAATGTGATGAAAATTATGAATGATAGGTAACATTTAAACACAATAGTGAAACTTACAATAACCAAGTCACACACTGGAATTGCCAGATATAAATAATCTGTTAAGTAAAATAGTATTTCCAAACTACAACCATTAAGATAAATTATTGACTATGATTTTTCATGTGCTTGTTTATTATCCAAGAAAAGTGATTAGCCTAGGAAAACTGAATAATAACACATGGGAAATATCCATGGCATGGTCTTCTCTGTCTCCCACACAGCTTTGAAAAGAGAAGAAATCCATTAAAAATACGTGTCACCTGAACTCTTAAGGCAAGGTTAAGCCAATAATTTCTGACATAAATATTCAATAAAACAAGTCCCCACCTTTATTGTAACTCTGCTGACCATGCCTCCAGACAAAACAAATACAGTTGTGCTTTTTAGATCTATGTAACAGGACTGGATTACAATAATGTAATCTGTAAGCAATGGGAGATATAAATTCCTATGACTCTGTAGTGCTGATTGACATGATTATGTGAGAAAAGAGTTACAAAAGACCTATTAGGTCATCTTGTCCATTCTCCATGATATATTGTCATGTCTCCAAAGGAAATGTTACAATGTGTTCTGACAAGGACCTGACTATTAATAATGGCATTAATAATTGTTATGACATTTTAAATTCTGTTTGCTTGGGTTTTTTTGTGGTTTTATGTTTGTTTGTTTGCTTTTTTTCTGTGATCCCATGATAGATACCTTGCTCTTTCGCAGTATTACTGTGGAAATTTCCATGTGGAAAAGGACTTGTGGGTACTGGTGGAAAAAAAGCTGGACATATGCCAACAATCACATAGTCACAAAATCATAGAATGTTAGGGGTAGGAAGGGACCTTGAAAGATCATCTAGTTCAATCCCCCTGCTGGAGCAGGATCACCTAGATCAGGTCACAAAGGTGGGCTTTGAATGTCTTCAGAGAAGGAGAATCAACAATCTCCCTAGGTAGCCTGTTCCAGTGTTCTGTCACCCTCATCGTGAAGAAGTTTCTCCTTGTGTTTATATGGCATCTCCTATGTTCCAGCTTGCACCCCTTGCCCCTTGTCCTATCATTGGTCATCACTGAGAAGAGCCTGGATTCAACCTCCTGACACTCATCCTTTACATATTTATAAATATGAATGATGTCACCCCTCAGTCTCCTCTCCTCCAAGCTAAAGAGACACATCTCTCTCAGCCATTCAACGTAAGGAAGATGTTCCACTCCCTTAAACATCTTTGTGCCTCTGTGATGGACTCTTTCAAGCAGTTGCCTGTCCTTCTTGAACTAAGGGGCCCAGAACTGGACACAGTATTCCAGATACAGCCTCAACAGGGCAGAATAGAGGAGAAGAACCTCTCCTGAACTACTAAACACGCGCCTTCTACTGCACCTCAGGATGCCCTTGACCTACATGGCCACAAAGGCACATTGTTGGCTTATGGTCATCCTGCTGTCCACTAGGACAGCCAAGTCCCTTTCCCCTACGCTGTTCTCCAACAGACCAGTCCCCAACTTCTACTGGTACATGGAGTTGTTCTTGCCCAGATGCAAGTCTCTGCACTTGCCCTTGTTATATTTCATTAAATTTCTCCCCACCCAACTCTCCAACCTGTCCAGGTCTCACTGAATGGCAGCACAGACTGCTGGTGTGTCAGCCACACCTCCCAGTTTTGTGTCATCAGGAAGCTTGCTGACCATGCACTCTATTCCCTCAGCCAAGATGCTGATGAATATACTGAATAGTACTGGTCCCAATACCGACCCTTGAGGGACTCCACTAGATACAGGACTCCAGCTAGACCCTGTCCCATTGACCACAAGTCTCTGGCTTCTTTCCTACAATCAGTTCACAATCCAACTCACTACGTGATCATCCAGACCACACTTCCTCAGTTTAGCTGCAAGAATGCTTTGGGTGATGGTGTCAAATGCTTTACTGAAATCAAGATAAACCAAATCCACTGCTTTACCATCATCTATCTGTTGGAGAATGGCTAGAAAACAAGGGTCATGTATCTTTAAGGGAAATGCTTGCTGAAGCAAAGTGTCAGGCTCAG
>WUAM01000431.1:75504785-75613196 GCA_024336885.1 Actenoides hombroni | reverse complement strand
TAAACAGGACCTGCCCTTCATAAACCCATGCTGACTGGGCCTGATCACCTGGTTGTCCTGCATGTGCTGCATAATAGAACCCAGGATAATTTTTCATTAGTCTTTCTGTTCCAAAAGGTTTCAGTTTCCAGAAAGAATGATGCTTTTGCATGGTTCAGCTGTAAAAAAATGTAGTATAGAACTGCAGCTTATATTTTCATTATTTGTTAGTAATAACAATGGTAAGATAAATATGATAATTAAAAAATAAACCCTGTTCCTAATATCTGTGCCACTTACCCTTAGAGGGGAAGTAATATTCAAGGCTATAAAAGGGAAACATCTCTCTTACAGTTTCCTACTTTTTATTGATTTTGTTTAATTCTGTGTTCAATGATAAATAGAAGTAGCAAATAATTGCAAGTAGCTATACACCTTTCACCATGCCTGATAACTGGGACACTTTATATAGAGGCTACCACTAATAAAACCCAACTGCTGGTGAAGTGCAGCGTACACATGTGATACTGCAAGCACTCTGATAGGCTAATCCAATAATCATTGTACCTATTTTTCATGTTACTTTGTCATTATATATTTAAGATATTATATCTTCTACCATAAAAGTGTTGAGAAAAGTTCAGGAAAAAAATGTGCTGCAGACTGTTTTCTAGTCTGAGGCTCATGTTTCTTAAGTGTATGTAGGGTCATTTCAATTTTATGAAGAACAGGGGGCAAAGCATTGTGGAAATCCTGTCTGTCACCATTTAAAATGATCTTAGAGTCTTGAAAGATAGGTGCAGTCTCTGCCTTTAATCAGTAATTGGTTGATAAACAGAAGCCTTCTTACCTTTGGCCACTAACTAATCTAACATCCATCCAGAAGATTGTTCATTCTAGGTGAGGGGAGAGAAGGGTTCCTTGTCTCTGCTTCACCCCTCTTCCTGTGTTCTGTCTGAAATGTGGAGGTTTTGCATTCCAGAGGTACACCTATAACTTAATGAAGTATCAGTTTGCTAAGCTAATGCCTGGAGTAAGCTGTTGTTAAATGGGCTTATTGTTTGGTGTGATATATAAGCACCAGTAAGGACAACAGAGATGCTTGCAGATTCAGGCAGATAAACTAAAATGTCTGTTCAGTTGGCAGTCAAAGGTTATTTTCACTATGGGTGAAAGACTGAAATAATTTTACTAATTTTTAAATGAAGGTCTACATTCAAACTCTTGTGGGGAAAGGCTTGAAAAAGTTTTGCTATCCTAAGTGAAACATATTGTATTATTGTCCAAGAGGGCTTACTAAGTCTTTGATATGTAATTCTGTATTCTTGGCAACCCATCAAAAAAAGCATCAGAAAAAATCCTTAGCTCTGAACCATGCTGTTCTATGAACCAGAGTGTAACACTGATTGCACAAAAATGTTTGAAAAGCAAATTACAAATCTCAGAAATATAAATTTTACACAGTCACTCAGTGAAAGAGAGGCTGTTTCTAGTTATGCATAGTAAGCAAGAGAAGTAAAGTAAATATGAACAAATTTGGTAAAATGGAGTCCTGACTATGATCTTGTGATTAGTTCTAGTCTAGAATTTTTAATAGCTCAGGTTATTTCATTACTACCTTAACATAATTTATACATGTTCTATTAGATTTCTTTTTGCCACTCAAGCAATATTCTTTCACATATCTTTAATATATTATAATGTGATTTAGTGATATGTCTTTTAACATATGGATGCTGATCAATAGATTTTCATTTTAACTCATATCATAGGGTGTATACAGTGAAGGTGCCCAAAGGTACACTATGGCACTGTCACGATTAACTTGTCATAAAGATGGTGAATTTATTCTAGACAAGATTGAAAACAAGAAGAATTAACATTTATGTTACCTCAGTCACTCAAAAAAAGCATTAAGCAATTTTAAAAAGGCACTGCAAACCAGGCTCTTTTTCTTTCATACTTAAGAGTCAGATTTTACTGATGTTCTCAGCTCTGTCACCACTCAGAGTTCATGTCAGGCCATTGCCCATACTGGTCTTGTGTGTAGCAGCACTACTTTCCCTACTAACTTACAATTTCTCTCCCTTTTCTTGTCAGGCTGCTAATGCAGACCTGCCCAAAATAGACCTCCTGTGAGGTCTTCTATTAAAATAGCCCAAAAGATTTAGACCTAAAGTTGGCTTAAGCTTCTTGTGAAGAGCAGCCTCAAGATGAGGAATGACACAGCAGGCAGGTCTGGAGAATAGGATGGAACATTCCTGGCTGGCTGGGGACTGTAAAGATGGAAGTGATTGAATTCCTGATGCAACTGATGCTCTTGGTGTTACTGTGCATGGTAAAGTCAAGAGAAATCAAACTTTGAAGCCATTATGTGAAAGCACACTACAAGCCAGTGATTTGGCTTCTTTTATACTGCATTCATAAAATCTGCTCTGAGTTGGAGGAGGTAGTATATGAAAGAGGGAGGTCTTCCTCACCAGCTACAGAAGAGCAACCGAGCTACGCTACTGGGAACACTAGACAGCAACACAATGCATGCAGTCAGTGTATCATTCCTTCTGGTCAAGGTGCAGAAGAGGACAGTATCAGACCCCTTAGCAAACACCTCATTAAGCGCATTAGTACAATCCTTCATAAAGTGTGAACTATTGCTGGGACACTTACAGTTTGGTCTGTCAGTGGTGGAAGCACAATTTGTTTTTCTATTTTGTTCAAGACTAACTTCCATAGCCCTTTTAAAAGTCGTTTCAGAACTGTCTTCTCACAGATTTTCGCAGAGATACTTAAACTGTAATAAAACAAAACACAAATCAGTCTTCAAAACTACCATTAAAACTTTAGAGGTGTTGTATTACCAGAGGTGCTCAGATTAATGGCCATTATGGTTTAGCTTTTCTCTACCAATAAAGATTTCACAATGATTTAGTTATTTTACAATATTATCAGTAAGTATTTTTCGTGAAAAAAAAACAAAACCAGAACTTGCAAATTATAAAATCATGTGAATCTCCACTATACAATTCATTGCTTAATATATTACTGATAAATATTTATCAATAATATAAAATGATGATGAGTTATAAAGTTTGATGGATGATACAATTTAGCACTCCCAAGGCCCTAAATTAAAGTTCTGGTGTAAAATGTGCTTATGTCTTAAAAATAAAAACCAAATGTCTAACTTGTCTTATATTTCTACTGTGATGTAGAACTATGATAGCTAATGCCAGTTCTGGGCTACCATCTAGAAGCATTTATTTGTGTATACTGACATGTCTGTGTAATCATACTGTCTATTACTAACAGTAAAGTTAAATTTTTGGAGGATCTATATACTCACATAGAGATTTCCTTTATTTAGGGGTATATTCATAAACTATCTTGTATGTACCATGAATAACTAGTGTCATGAATAAAGTGCTGCAGTTTTCAGGCACTGGAAAAAATATTTCAAAATAATATAATGCAAATACCTATATGGGGAATTTTACAGAATTATGTCTTATTAGACATGTAGTGTAAAAATGTAAAAAGTTATTGTAAAATCTTCATACATATCATATCATACATATGCCAATTCATATTTTAGCATCTCTTACTACTCTTAGTAAGCACATAAATAAAAGCATAGTTAAGAAATAACTAAAACACAAACCCTATTGCTGTGATAAATTTATAATCCTATTAGAAATATCTTTCAAAGGTGATATTCCCTAGCAGTGTTTTGCTTTGTTTTCTTTTAAATTTCACAGCTTTAATTTCTGTGTATGGGTTTAGCAGCAGATAAGATTCTGTTTAACATTCCTGTGGGAAGGAATAATTTCTATTCAGACATTTTTGTTTCCATTATATTCAATTAAGTCTCTGAGAAGCTATGAAGATGGCTTTGAGAAATGGCAATTTGGAATGAAACCTGACAGGCGGAAGTTAGCTTACCTAGTTTTTTAAATAATGAACGTAGCATAGCACATATAAGTGTATAAACACTTCAAGGTTTTCCTCAAGACTTGTGTTTGGGAATAAACTTCTTACCTCAAAGATAATTAAAATTTAAAACCATACTGCTTGAAAGCAACACATATCCCACTTGTAACAACATACAGGAACAGGTAAATCACTAAAAATAAAAGGCTGGCATATAGATAAAGTAGCAAGTTTTATTTCCAGATGAGCAATCCAGGCACTTTACTTGACAGCATTGCAAAAACAGTCAAACCTTATCAATTTTATTAAATAAGCATTTGCCCATTGCCAGCTGTGATTGAAATTCAAGTAATTGCCAAAGCTCTCAAAATAAAGCCCCCAAAGTAAAACTAAAATTCCCTTCAATTCCCTCCTCCACCCTTTAGGCCAATGACTTTTAGACTTTGGCTGTGCCTATGTACAGTTGGGAGCTGTGATTCTAGTCATGTTTCTAAGGCAGCAAGCCCATCAGTCCTATTTTTAGAAACAGCAAGAATGTGCAGTAATGCCCTGGTGAAAGAAAAGACACTTATAAATCAATTCTTTAAACCAGTCTTTGACTTGGGTCTTAGTAGTCCCAATGTCAGAAGCCCAGAGAAATATTGTGCACCTCTGGTTACTTCAAACCAGAGTCTTACTGATCGTAGATGCACAGCAGCTTGTCAAAAGCATAGAAGCAAACCTTCGTGGGGATCCAAGACTCTGAATAAGTTTCATTTGGGACTGCAGGCTACCACAGGTAACATCAGACAATCGTAATGTGATTTGTACAACTACAGTGCAGAAGATGAAGAAAGGCTCCTTGGCACTCCCCAGAATAAGTTTGTTTAATGGGAAAAGAATCTGTGGGGGTTAGTTGGGGTTGAAAAAGTTTGTTCAGGGATGAGAAAGAGGACAGAATTGGGAGGAAAAAAACAGACCCACACAGGATGCCAGGAAAATTGAGCCTATTCTGCTGCCTCTTAAACTCTCCAGACAGGGGCTTTGCAAGACAGGCATAGCAGGCGTCCTGCAAACAAAAGCTCTGCATCAAACGTAATGGCTTCCCTGAGCTAGCTCTCTGCCTGGCTCTGTCTTCATATCTTCTTAGCACAGCTCCAGCCTCAACCAGTTTCTTCCTAGCCACTTCCTCCTGGTTATACTTCTTGTTCTGCTTCAAGCAAGATTGTCCCTTGGCACACGGAATTTTCCACCTTCACTTTGAAAATGTCTGGGTAGGAAGAGTATCTATAAGGAACCAAAAGGGTAAAGGGTAACTCATGTCTATATGACTGGAGACCTGAAATGAAGGATCAGTGTCACGCTGCTGGTTCTCACAGTCACTTCCAGAAAAAGACCACTGGTGTTTCACAAGTACCAGTAATAACATGACCAAGGACAGTGAGGTGCTTATAGATGTGCCTGTGCTGCACATGGCCTTTCAGAACATCTGATCCTGTCACTGCTGGGTGATGAGAAGATTGATATCCTTACTTTCAGGGCTTAGAGTGAGCTTGCAGGACTATTTCAAAATGTAGCTATTTACTCACTGACATCTTTAAATGGTGATCGGGTTTTTGGGGACACAGAAGTGCATATTAATAAGGAGGGGGACACTGGGTGCCAGCCTAGAAGAAATTCCCTATAGTGAAATTGTCTGGGCACATTGAACTTCTGTTCTTTTGTTCAGTGCAATCTCTTTATACCACAGTTCATGGAGGAGAAACTGTACACCAGCTCCTTTGTAATGAGACTCAAAACATGAAAGAAATAGAAAGGCAAATATGTAGCTTACGTCAAAATTGCTTTGAATAAGTAAATGTGTTAAGTGTAGTATTCTGCACACATGTGAATACTACAAATATTAAAAACACTATGGTGTGTTTCATGGTATTAATGATGCTTCAGGGTAAAACCAAGCATGCCTCACTGCAGCATCCAGTTCCTAATGTGCCACACAAACCAAGTTTGCCACACTTACGTTTTGTCCAGGAAATCCATGAGAGGTCGAAGCACAATCTCGGCATCAATGGCTGCACTGTTCTTATTGGCTGCTGCATTCCCATTTCCTCTCATTTGATTTAGTTCATTGCTCATTTGTCTTACACAATCTTCAATAATAAACTGGAAACTACAGGATAGAAACCAAAATAAAAAATTAAAGAGTTCTGTGCTGGAAAAAAACATTTATCATTTTGCATCAGGTTCTTCAAAAAAGATTTAAGTCTCTTCTGCAATGATGGAAAGTTCACAAACTCAAGATACTGCAGGTGCTTCAGACTGAAAATAACTCCTCCTAAAGATTATAACTCATACAATGAATTCATAGGCTGTTTTAAGTCCTATCCCTCCCCCGCCCCCCCTTTGTTTCCATTCTGTCATTATGCTTTTCATGCCCTTGTAGGGGTGTTAAGTAATTATTTTCTGAAACCAATAGATGTATCAGAATCTGTAGTTTAGGGTATGATTGACTACAGGCTAGCAACAACATCTCAAGATTTTATTTTTGGTGTCAAAGGACAACAGGAACAGGTGACTATAAATTATTTTCTTCTAGATGGTTAATATGAACCCAGATTTCATATTCTTCTTGAGGCCAAGTAGAAAACTTCTACTGATTTTACCCCATTTGGCTCAGTTTGACTTTTCCTTGGGTTTCACACAGAATGAGTGCCATCAGCAGCTTTGCTTACTCCTTTGCTACTAGACAGACCTAAAATATTTGGACTGTAAAATACTGTTTTGAAAAAAAATCACAATAACTAGTAGTTAGACTCTTGCTACTGGAAGGAATCTTTTCCACTTCAAGGTGAATGTGAACAAATTCTTGCTCCTCAAATTGTATCTGTCCAGCTTTTCTGAAAGCTGTTCTGTTTCCTAACTGACCTGGTTGAGGAACATGTCTGACAGTCTTCTAGTGTCATTGATGTGATACAGTCTTTGATCAATGTGTTTGAACAATGTAGAACAGCAGTTACTCGGAGTCAACAGTTTAGGGGCAGAATAAGGCTCTGCACACATGATAACTTGGTTTATGAACGGATTTATGATTGAATTGGTTTAGGATTAGTTTATGAACAGAAATGCGAAACAGAGGCCATAAATATACAAGGCCTATTAATGTGAGAAGTTAAATGCCAAAGACTAACTTGAGGAGAGTGAAAGAGAATTTACTATGAGAGAAATGAAACATAATAAGGCAGAAAGCTCTTCCAGCTACATGGTTAATCATAAAAAGAGAATGCAAATCTCCATGTGAAAACACTGGAAAAACTGGAAACTTCTTCATGTACACTTGGATGTGTACTTACTACACATTTCAAAGCCCTAGATAAAAATCAACATGAAGCTGCTATTGAAGTTGCTCGTATAAATCCTTGGGACCAGTCCCTCCAGTAAAAGCCAAAATTATGCACTGGCATTTCTTGACATCAGCTATCTGTAAAACATTGTTAACCTCACAAATCCCAGCAATAAACTAACCCATGAGGAATGTTTTAGCTACCTGGAGCATACCCTAGATAGAGCTATTCCTGGGTTTTCTTTTGCAGAAACCTAGATGCATTCAGAAAGAAGCCCTGGAAAGAAATAATATTCATGCAATGTCAATGTTCAGAGAACAAGGGCCTGGGAGCAAAAATAAATCCAGACAATATGACAAACTAAGCACAGTCAAAAAAGTCCACCCAGATGGTTCATTGGTGCATTAACTAAGCAACTAGGGACTTCACTTAATGAATACCACTACAGCACTAATCCCTCTTTCTTAGATTCCTTTCTAATTTGAAGCAAAAATAACTTGCATCCTGTATCACAGGCACTGCTGGCACAGCACCATCCTCATTCAAGACTGCAGTGTGCACTCTGAGTGATGAAAGATTTTGAGAGTAAGGATCAGCAGACAATTTTTGCAGAGCCACAGGCAAGCAAATGACCCAAGAAGGCCATTCACAGTGACCATTTGAAGCAGACTAAACACAGGCAGACAATCCCTTGTTGAAACAGACCCCTTGGAAAAAGCTGTCAGTCTCAGGAAGTAACATAAATGTGGTCAGACAGAAAAGTTAACATCGCATTGGGCAAGAACAAACCAGCAATTTTTGTTTTCCAAAAAGCAGAACAAAAGTAGTCAGTCTCACCTCTGTAACATGTTCATGGTCACAGAGAATTTTCAGTCTTCATTACAGTGAGTTTTCTGCTTTATGTTTCACAGTCCATGCACATATACACACACAGACACGAATGCACACCACTGCATCAGGGCAGAAGCAAACTGTACCTCAGGACATCCAAACAGCCACTCAGACTTAACCAGTGAGGTAGTTTTTTTGAACAGGAATGTTTCTCTAAGGCTTGCAGTGAATTAGGTTTGTTACCTTGTAGCATATGTTACGCTGAGTTCATCCAATACATTGCTAAGTTTCACTTGAAGTTCTTTTAGGACAACACTAGCTTCAGGGTCCAACTGCAAAGAGAAAAGCAGTGTTACCTTTTCCTTATACACGGTAGTTTTGGGGTTTCCATTACAATTAATGAATTAGGAATTATATGCAATGAGCCACTGCACTATGGAAAACCAAATGTGGAAACACTTGTTACAACACAGGATTGCTTTAATAGGACTAAAAATCCAATTACTACTTAAAGGAAAATACTTGTTCGTAATAGCGAAGAATTATATTGTAAGAAATCAAAACTGTGCCGTAAAACAATGGCTTTCTATGGGATGGTGAAAACTGTTGGCAGTCACAAGAACAGAACTACCATTATGAGGTAAACGGTACGCACAAGGCATACCAAGAGAAGAATGCATGAGATGTTAGTGCTTGTCTTAATAATACTGCAGATGTTTTTATCTTTTAATTACTTTTGTACATTTCACCACTATTGGTAAATTTTTGTGATTTGAGCGGAAGATGTTTCCATGTTCCCATTAATGCAGTGTAAAAGTAGAACAGCCATCACTGGAAAAGATGGCTTGAAGACTATCCATGCTGCCTCTACTGATATAGTACGAGGGAATGGAATCTACTGAATTTCAGTACCTCTGCTTCTAAAAGCCATTAAGACATACATAATTCAAGCACAGAGCAACACATTCTGGTGTAAAGGGAGACCGGCTCTTGTATGTCTGAAAGGTTTTGTAAGCATAGGAAAAAAGTGCATGCAAGGGAACTATATAGTTTTACATTTAAAGGGATGGGGATACACGCATTGATATTTCATCAAAAAGGTTCTCTGTTGATATCAATCAGCAGCTTGTTTAGTTCTTATGCGTTCTTTTTCAAATTAAAAAATCAACCCAAACCCAAAAAACTTTGTCTCCTTGAGCTTTAGCATTTAGGAAAAATAGTTAACACTCCACTGTGGTATATAATTGATGATCATCAAGATCAACAGCTGAATGGGAATGAATAGTTGATGTTGCAAGTCTTTCAGCTATCCACATCACAACGTTAAGGAATGATTTTGAATGATAAGCCTCAAATTCTAGGCTCTATTCTGCAGTAAGGTCAGACACAGATCTTCTGACAATTTCAAAGGAAATTGCACATTTAAAATACATAATCAGGCCTGTATCTAGTTGCATTTCTTATCTTTCAGCTGTGTCAGTAGTATTTAGTGCTTATTCTTCAGCTGATGCTTCAGAGTACTATTGTGCATCATTACAAGTGGAAGCTGGTAAGGAAAAAACGAACTCTGGAACACCCCCAAAGACCTACTGTGTTCTAATCTTAGACCATCCTTTCTCTCCTTAGAGGTTATGTGTGGTTTAAAAGCATAGAAAATCCAAGATTATCATTACAATTTTTGACAAAAATCTGAAGCAGGTGACAAGGGGGATTGCCACACATCCCTTCGATATTCAGTGATGTGTTTCTGAGAAGCTCATATTTGAACACTGTAACTACACACTGATATAGTTTTTAATTACTTTGCATTGAGAGAAGTTAAAGTGCTTCTCCAGTTGATGTCTTAGTAGCTTCCCTGGCCATTACATATACTTAAACTGACCGTTCATACACTTAAAGTGATTGTTTTCTTTCATATGGAAAGCAGGGTTATAAAAAAAAAGCTAATTTTAGTCTGTATTAGTTAAAAAAGCTAGAAAGGCAAAGACTTGTTTTCCAGGAAATGCATTTCACTAGGAAATTGTACTGCTTCCTTTGGTGGGATACATACAGAAAACAAAGTTAATACCACTAGAATATTGACATTTAACAAATACTGAAGACACAAGCATTCACACTGAACACGGTATACATCAGAGAAAGCACAAAATACCAGGCAGGCAGAAAACGCAAATTTTCTTACCAGATCATGCACAAGCTAGAGAACCATCTTGATATTTGGATTACAAAGACCAATGCAGTTACTTTCTATCAGAGGTTGTTGTGATAACCAGAAAACACAATATATTTGCTAAATTCACCTGGAATTGGACTTAGTCTGTCTAAAATTGGATGAAATACTAATGTCAGATTGTGGACATAATACATATTGTAGAAAAGTGCATGCAAGTGCTAGATGTTTTAGAGAGCTTTGTGCTCACAAATTGCATGAACAAGTTTGTGTGTGCACAGCTGGAGGCATCTAGCAGGATATCCAGCCTTGTGTATACACATGCTCATGCTTATTAATGCAGTGTCACAGGGAGGCATGGAACATAAAGAGGTATGCGGGCTGACCATCCGGGTGCTAGTCACCTAGTTAGCAAGAATTTTAAATGCTATTATTAGTTTTGTTTAACAACTGAAAAATATGGTAATTTGAGTGTCTCATCAGGACTAAAATGTGCACTTTTCATTTATTTTGCCATGTGCCTTCTTTGTGCTATTGAGTTCCTGGGGCTATTCAGAAGGTCCTCAGGCATTAGCCCTTGAGTGGCATCATCCAAGTAGAATTTCTTTACTGAAGGGGTTATCAGGCACTGGAACAGGGCAATGGTGGAGTCCGATCTCTGGAGGTATTTAAGAGTCATGTAGACGTAGTGCTTAGGGATATGGTTTGGTCAAGGACTTATCAGTATTATGTTAACGACTGGACTCCATGATCTTAAAGATCTTCTCCAGTCTAGGCAATTCTGTGATATTGTGTGTACATCTAGGAAAGATACAGGCATTTATCAGATCTGCCACTTTAGTGATTCTTCTTGTCTCTGATAGACAACATCCTTCCTTTGTGGCCCCCCAGCTCAACTATCTGGGTACAGTGAATTCCATTTGGAGATGTTTGGCTGCCACTGCTCTAAATACTTAGGCCTCTGACTAAAGATGAACACTTCAGAACTATTCTGCTTAACTCTGGGCCTCTGTCATCCCATCAGAGTCTTTAGGACCACATATAGATTCCTATAGGAATTTCTAAGCATTGCATATAAGGTTGGAACAGAAATTACTGGAGTGAAAATAGATATGCACTCCTTTTGGATGAAACAAATAGAAGCTAAACAAAAATTCTGCATTATGATCTGTTCCTATGATTTTGGATTTGATTGTTTTTTTTAAAAAAAGACAGTGGGTTGGATCCCACTTTCCTACTCTTAGGTTATTATGGCAGACTGACACAATTTTTAAAGTACCCTTCCTGCTTGGCTACAGCAGGAAAGGAGAGTTAATAATGAAACTCATATTGTTCAGACTATTTTATTTTAACAGCAGGGGAGCTGAGAACCCAGTTTTTTTTCTCTATTTATAGAGCTCCCTGCCCCGCGATATGCAATAGGCCTACTGCTGCTTGCAGGCAGGACTGCTGCTTGATTGTGGTATTGTGACTACATAGTTTGAAAGACATACTGCTCACAATGTGACACTGAGATTAACAGCCTTTAATTTTTCTTAGAATTCGTTTTGCTTCAACTGGAAAAGGTCTTATTATCGTGCTGAAAATCATCTGACTTTTTATGCACTTCACAAGGAAAATATTAAATTATTTTCTCCCTGCAAGGAAACTGCTTACAGATTTTATTTCTGGCTTTGTTTCTTATAAGTACCAGTTCATTTGTGTTTATGCTCTTGGAATAGCTAGGGGAATAAGTATTCCAGTTTTAGGGCAAATATTTTAGGGGCACTTTGATATGGGTGACAAAAAATTGAACATGATTATACTTTTCTTCAAGAAATTCCCCAAATGAGAAATAAGCAGTATTTTGTATGTATGTTTTAGATCTTTTTTTTCTTAGACCATGAATCAGAGATGCACTTAAGGTACCTAACAAAGGAATTTTAGAAAATTATCTCTGAATTACCTTCAAGGGTTGCTTGTTGCATCACATTTGTTGGAAATGTTGCTTTGATACTGTAACACCCTTAATAATTCATCCTCATTAACATCAAAATAGAAATCAAAAAGGATGAGAAATGATGAGAGATTTTCAAAGAAAATTGCTATGAGAAACTTTATTAATCTTTTTGACTATATTTTATATAAGCTATTGGTAGAAAAAGGAAAACAAATATTTTCCTGAGGAAAATGGAACAGCTTGTAGATTCAGGAAAATATTCTGATATGAAAATATTTTGATAGATACAGACACAAAGCGATACTCAGCTTTCCTCTGCCCTTGTCTTCATCAGAACTGATGAACACTTAGCTGGTTTTATGATTCATGACAATCCAATATGTAGGATCGGATCCAAGACCTTAACACAAAAGTACTTTGCACAGTACGTAAGAGCATGGAAGGCACAATTATTTGTAATATTCAGAGAGTGAAAGGAGATTAATAGAAACCACAAAAAATATAGCCACCTCTGGATGATAAATACTTATTTTCACAGTTTGATATGAAATTTCCAATGACAACAAGGCTGCAGAAATTTATTTCATGTTCTTTGGAGCCAAAGCTATTTTTGCTATGGAAGCTTTAAAAGTTCTTACTAGCTTAACAAAACATCCTCACCCTGGAGTTAATCTCTAGGTTGTTTTGGAAGGTGCTATTCATTGCATGACACAGGGGACTGTCCTACCTCTGCAGTGTCCCACTGTGGATGTGGAAATATGAAATAATGTATTTTCCAGTTCTGTCTATAATGTGGTCACATTAGATCAAAGTTTTGTGAAACTGTCAAACTACTGTCTCAAAAAGAAAAAGCTGTTGTACGCGCAACTTCTTTTTTAAAGCCAGCTACTGATAATGAGGATAGTATATTCATGATCTAAGCATTGCTTTTTAACAAGAAGAGAGGATTCTATAGCCTGAAAAGATGTTAATTTCTTCATTAGCTTTCAAAACAGTCAAAGACAACAACCAGCACATGTTTATGTCCTTCTACTGTTGACAGGACTTCAGGCACGTCTAAGTCTTCTGAAATATAAAAGGGGATAAAGCTAAGCATGTTCTCGACTGTTGAGTAGCAGCTCTTGGTGAAATGGTGCCAAATCTTGACTACAAGCAGGCCTTCAGGCTCTGAAAAGTGCACTTAAAAATGTTTTATAGACTTTTTAGAATCTCTGAAAGACTTTACACTATCTGCCTAGTAAAACTTTGCAATTTAGAGTGTCAACTGAATGCCCAAGCATAGCTCTTTTTGATTTTAGATCATAGGGAATTAAACAAATGCATCAATGAAAATTAGGAGGAAATATAACTGTTCTTAGCCTTAGAAAATATGGTTGGGAATAATAAAAGATGCTTACTATCACAAACCTCATAAGAGAATCTCTCTCCTTCTTTCTTCTGCTCAATGGATTGCAAGTCAAAAGCATTAGACAAAGACATGACACATTACAGACAAAGCACAAAGCACATATTTTACAAAATTTTCAGATACAGGCAAAACGTACCAATACATAGAAAAGCAAAGTATAGTCCAATACAAACGTTAAAGTAAAGCTGGCACTAGAGATTGCAACACAAAACACTCAGTGCTGGTTGAACTTTACAGATCATTAGCATGTTTCTGTGAAATAGTGTTGGGTCTTTCTAGTATTGTCAGGATGTTAAATAGTTCTTCTAGACTTTTTTAGTTAAAACATTTTTATATTCTCTGCAAGCAGAAGTGAAGGCTGTGACTAGGTTGAAAACATAGTGCTAATGATCTCTAAGGAACCTTGAATGAACCAGAAAACAAATATGACTCACCTCCTTTCCTCCCATGGACTCAAACATTTTCTCAAGCTGGACTCTTAATTGTTGAATGTTGTTCATCAAGATACAGGGCTACAAAGACAGCACCAAATGTGAGAATGTGCATGTTACATTCCATTTATATATCAATATGTGTATTCACAGCCTCTGGGCTGAAGACCAGTTCTGTGATTTTTAGAGGAGGATCTCAGGTTCACAGCCACTGCTTTCTTCCCTTCCTTCTTTGATTCACGCTCCTCTTTGCCCAGTCAGCAAACCCACTCAACTAGTGACTGCCCAGTATGCCCTTAAGACAATGTTGCTCCACAGGAAACTGCAGACCTTCACCCAACCAGCTGGGCAGTTTTCATATCCCAGCAATTTACATCCTGAACCTTATACCCCGTGTGGTTGCTAGTCATACTTAACACTATTACTTCTGGTGGATTAATGCAAGTAGTACGTTATCATCTCTTGCAGAGTAGACACAATAATGATCAAGGTACTTTGGGAGTGAAAATAGGCTGGGGGAAAGGGATTGCCATATTGCTTTCTAGAATCAGTCTTTGCAGAAAACTGTGACAGCAGTGCTGTCACAGCACTGACAGCACCCAAATAGTGGCTGATGCTTAACTATATGAATAAATCAACAGGCTCTTCTGTTAAATAACTGAATAACATTTCAGAAATGTACATCTTGCAGTGCTTGACAAGTTGGTGAATGAATTGGGCAATAGAATTTTGTAAACGTATTATTTTAGTCTACAAATACTGCTTTTTAAGTTAATTTCTTTAAGGCAGAACACAGAGCCACAGCAACTGTTGGACAAATATAAGTTAAAAAGTAAAAAAACATGGATAAAATTAAGTAACTTATTACAAAATTATGAAAAGAAGGATTGAATATTAGAATTTTGTGTCCTCAGATGACATATGCTAGTTTGGTATGTTGCAGGGGAAGCAGTAAGTCTAACTGTTAAAAGAGTTCTAGTTGGCCAAGGTCAGTGCATGACTGAATTAAATTAGACATTGAAGTAATGCATTGTAATAAAACACATATACTTTTTTTCAGACAAGAAGGAAGTTATGGAATGATTACAGTGATTGCTAGTTAATAGTATGTTCCAATGTAGTGCTGAAACATGTTGGGATTAGACAAAATTCAAAAGATGATTTAGCTTTAATTACTTCTACATTACTCTCAAAGGAATTTGGTGTCAGTCTTCCTCAACTGAAGGAAAAAAAAAAAAGATGTAACTTGTGAATACTTACATCACTGCTTTCCAGTAAAGCATGATGTCTGCCCGTCTGCAAAAGACAGCTGGCTTTGTACAAAGGTTGAAATATCACCTCTCTTCCTGCCTTGAAAAATCCACAAACCCCACTTCTTCTGTTTGTTTATCTACCTTCTGCTAATTCATGGTCACTAAGCCTGTGTCCTATCTCCTCTCTTCTGACATTCATTATTCTGGAAATTATCTACAATATCACAAATCAATGATTATGGTTTCTGATGGGGAAATAAATAGCTGAATATGACATCTTGGTTCCTTTGTTCAAAAGAAGTGCAAACGCCTTAGGCTATATATCGAAGCTATGAGATAAATCATACTGAGGCAGTTTTCAAAGTTTCCTTTCAGGCTAGCTAAGGTTGCTCTTTCAGAGCACAAGCCTACCTTGGCTCAATCAAAAATTCTCTGTTGCTGTCAGTAAATAACAGAACCAGACCTTAAAAAAATTCTTTGCTCTTTGGAATCTCTTTGCAGCAATTTACAGGAATCAGGCAGCCAGGTGCAACAACATGTAAAAGTGAGTGGCAAGTACAATACCTAAACCCAGGTTTGTTTGTAAACTCTGGCAGGAAGTGGAAAATAAAAGGATGTTTTTACATCAGATACATGTCTTTATGAAAAGCATTTTTGGTGGGCTTTTATATGAACATTTAATTGTGCACATTTATAGTGTTTACTAAAAATAGGAAAAGTATTGACTTGAAAATTAATGCCAAAAATCTAACTTTAATCATAAAAAGTATTCATTTTAATCTCTTCTATCTACTCTAATGTAGGAGATGGACTTTTAATGTAATAGAGATCACCGGACCAAATGGTCTTTTATTAAGTCAGAAGTATGTACTTCAAAAAGGTAGCTTCTGTTAAAAATAAGTTTTTTCCCCAAAGGCATTTGATATAATACTTCATACCATAATGAGATTCGTTCCATCAAAAGCCTTAGTAAAGATGGGCATATGAGAGACTTCAGAAATCAATCACTCTAACAACTAAAAAAAATCCCATTGGACATACCAAAAGGCCTACACAAACATTTTGACTTGATGACTCAACACTGTATATCAAAACTCATTTCTTCGAGAAATCTGTAAGCTTTATTTAATATTAGCATTACATTTAAAGAAACAAGAAAAAAATAGCTACAAAACCTATTTCTTTTTTTACATTAAATATCAAGAATAGTTATGGATCATATTGGGTCAAATAGAGAGACAAATTATTTTAGAAGAAGCTTGGTTTGAACTGATTAACGCTGAAGTAGAAGTCCTGTAATACATTCACTTCTCCATACAAGGGAGAGAGATTGCTGTGTTCTTTCCATCTATGTATTGGCCCTGGGGTGGAGAGAGGTAAGAAATATGCAGAAAGCATATCTGTGCAGTTAGAAATGCATGAAGAGTTATGTCCTACTAGATTATGGGGAACAACCCTGGCAATATGTTGTGCTGGTCTATCATATCAACTGGTAGCCAGTGACAAGATGTGTGGCCGGTTCAAAGCTACATCGAGGGAAGGTTTCCACTGGAGATTAGGAAGCATTTCTTTACTGAGAGGGCGGTCAAACTCTGGAACAGGCTTCTTAGAGAGGTGGTTGATGCCACACGCCTGTCAGTGTTTAAGAGGCATTTTGACAATGCCCTTAATAATGTGCTTTGACTTTTGGTCACACCTAAAGCGCTTGGGCAGTGGGACCAGATGATCATGTAGGTCCCTTCCAACTGAACTAGTTTATTGTATTCTATTACGGGCATATTTCCTAATGTTTCTACAGCTATAAGGCTGATTCTCCTTGTATAGTGATTGTCAAACTTGGTCTGGCGCTTTTACTCTTTTGAGATGCTGAAAATATTTAGTACTGCCGAAAGAAAGATGTGTGGGCATCTACTAAAGTGAGTCTTTTAAATATGTTTACTGCTAAGGGCTTCAAGGTTGAAAATACCTGAAATAGGAAGCTAAATCATGAACATGAACATGACAGTTCTATATACACAAAAGTCACTGCTCTGTAAAACCTGTTTATAAAACTTCTACTTAATAAAGTTTCGAGTTTGGCATGTTTATTTATTAATTCTATTTTAGACAAAATTGTGTAAAAAGAACAGAATGGTATGAGTCTTTTCTAGCAAATACATCTGTGCCCTGAAAAATTAATAAGTTGTCTTTTGTAATCGCTATGCTTTAACCCCAGTTTTCGACTGAGCAAGCACCACACAGCCACTTGCTCAATCCTCTCCTCTCCCAGTGGGATGGAGAGGAGAATCAGAACAAAGGTAGAACATTTGGGTTCAGAAAAACAGTTTAACAACTAAACTAAAATATAATAATACCAATAATAATAAAATATGATAATAAGAACCACAATGCAAAGGAATATAATGAAAAGAGAGAAATAAACCCAAGAAAAGACAAGTGATGCACAATGCAATTGCTCACCACCCACTGACTGATGCCCAAGAAGTGATCAGCCCCCTTGGCAAACTCCCCCCCAGTTTATATACTGAGCATAACATTCCATGGTATGGAATATCCTTTTGGCTATTTTGGGGCAGCTGCCCTGGCCATGCTCCCTCCCAGCTTCTTGTGCACCTGCTCACTGGCAGAATGTGGGAAACTGAAAAATCCTTAACTTAGGGTAAGTGCTACTCAGCAACAACTAAAGCATCAGTGTGTTATGTATATTATTCTCACCCTAAACTCAAAACATAGCACTGTACCAGAAACTAGGAAGAAAATTAACTGTATTCCAGCTCATAAGAAGAACCACCACCAACTGATATTTAGTTGCAATAGATGTCTTTCTGAATTCTATTATTGTAGATTATGACAACGTCTCACACTACAGAGATCACTGTCAAGAATGTGTGTCCTAAACCCGTGCACAGGGAGCTGACAAATATAGCTGAGATCTGTGTATGAACTATGTAACAGCTGTGGTTTTAAAGGTGAATAGTATGAGGGTGGTGCTGCAGTTATTTATCTACCTGTACAACATACTACTAAATAAAGCAGAGGTGGTACTAAAAGTTGCCTGCCTCAGGAGTACTAGCTTTGATTGAATACCTGTGATATTGAAGAGTTAGTTTACAAGAACAATTTTCCTTGGTCATATTAAGCTATTGATAATGTCTTGATTTGCTTAACCACATCTTTGGTGTCTGTATCTTGTTTATTTCTAAGTCTGTGGCAATCTGGTCATACATTGGGGAGTTCCTTGTAAGCAGTGAGGCAACAAAGTAGCACATGATTTTCTTCTCACCACTGCATGGATGAACCACAGAGAGTCAGTAGCAGAAAAGTCTGCAAAAACTGCTTGGTGGGAAATAATGATCTTATAAACTCTGTAATGAATAAATTGATAAAGAGAAGCAAGCCAATGAAAAATGAAAACTCAAACAAAAATATTTTCTTCTGTTTGATAAAAAAGATGAAGATACATTCACCACATTAACTGTTGCATAATGCTGTTATTCAGGGGCTGTTTCTGGCCATCTTGTAAATTTTTTTCTACTTTAATACTGAAATTATTAACTAGGTTTCTTAACTACTTCCACCTATTCTACTTTTTCCACAGCAGTATAAGCAGCCATGAAAATATGCTAATGATATTAAAAAATAAAGCAAAACAAAAATACTGTCCTCCATTCATGCTTTTTCTCAGACACAAAAGTTAACTAAAAGTGCAGTGTCATTTAAAGGTAATTTCTGAGGAAGAAACAAACCATAGCTTTTTACTCACCACACTGTCTTTATCACAATATGAGCTGAAGTAATTAGAAATAATTACAGCGTACTGAAGAAGCACTTTGTTGATAGTCTAGGAGAGGAGAAAAATCTTTTAAATGGTAAATTTCATCATGTGAACAAAAAATAATTTAAAAAAACCACAAAAAAAGGAGGTTTATATAAATTATAGATTTCACAGGTGCTTACACATTTAGTACATAGTATTTTTTTTAGATATAATGTAAGCAATCTTATAAGGACATTTTCAAATCCCTGGACAACAGATGGTGAGTTTTCTTAAAGGAATGTAGCAGACATACTATAATTTTAGTCATACTGTTCTTGAGAAGCATTGAGAGCTCTACTCCTTGCAATGTGCTACATACTTAGTGGAGAAGTAGCAAGCTGAAAAAAATCCTCTAGAGCAATAATACACAGATTAAAATATAATGGAAAACTAAAACCAAGAGAGCACTGTTCAAAGCCTGGCAATATGAGCTGACCTTACAATAATCACGTAACTAGGAAGTTTGTTTCCAGATGGAAAACTGTCACAATGAAAGAACAGGAAGAAATGTAATTACAAATTTTTTTTAAAGCCATCAGGACTATAATGGAAATCTAAAGCTTATGAGGAAATGTTTCAATCTGAATATAAAGGTGGCCTAACTAAGCTGAGTTTATCACACAATAGATCAGTAAGAACTACCACCTCAGAGCTTCAACCAACAATATGTCATTGCCATACCTTGAATTTTTTCTTCCCTTGCACTGACTAATTAGATAATTGGATTTCACTGAATTGCTCCATTGATGGATTTGTAATCAGGGCTTAACAAGAACAACAACTGATTCTATAACATATAGAAATATGAAAGGACTTCTCAAACTGGTAAAAGATTTTAGCAAAGTAGGTGAAAAACTGTCTTAAGCTATAGACAGCATGTCTTTCTAGGGATCCCAGTCAGAGATAGAAGAGATTGATTCTAATTTGGAATTACCTAGCTTTTAAGTACATGGCAACACAATGTCACTCTCTCTGAAGCATAGCTGAGAAGCATTGATTTTAATTTACCTTTGCAAATCTTCTCATTAAATGAGATAGTGCTTCTGGATTAGGACACTCCAGTTTCCTAATGATCTCAAAGCTTTGGTTGAGCTGTGTGAAGACATCAACCACAGAACAAGAGAAGAGGGCATGATCTGATGTTTGCTGAAACTAAAGAGAAACATTTAAATGAGTTAATACTTGTTCAGAGATCAAAACTGTATTGATTTTCTTACACTTGATATTCTTCCTAGAGTCTCAAAGTAATAAATGATTTTTTTAAAAAATGAAACCTCACTGATAATACTGAGAAATGTGGCTTTTCACATTTCTATTATGTAAAAACGTCTCAAAAATAAACCCAGGATTTTCTTTCATGACATCAGTATCACATCAGGGTTTAGACTGAAGCCTACAGGGAATCTAGACAGAATTAGAGGAGGAATTTGACCATAAGATTATCTTACAAGAACCATTACTGACTGCATATCTTGTCAGGTCTAACAAGGATGCTGTGGGACTAAATGTAGTTCTGGTTTTACAATACTGAATAACCATCTTAATACTTTATTCTTTTATTTAAAAAGCAAAGACTCACCCCATCTTTTTTGTCTCTTTCTAGTGCTCCATGAAGAAATTCCATTGAGACATCCTCATTTTCATCCAGCCACTGAATGACAAATGGTTCAAACCAACTGAAAATTAAAAGTAGTTTTGAAAAGTAAGTACATTTCACAAACATCCTGAGAGGAGAGATGCCATACCATGCAGCAGTTTAGCATCTTATATCTTCAATCTGTTCTAGTTGCTAAGAAGTCTATCATGCTAGAAAAAATTTTCTCACCAAAGATACCGTGGCTACCAAAAAGTCTTTCAGGCTTCAGTTTCACAATACTCTAACTGGTCTACTCTAATGATGTAAAATTAGCAGTAGAGACCAGAGAAATGTGTCCATGTTTTACAGGGGATCATATTCTGTACATCTTTCTTAATTTTTATTTAGAATATGTCTTTTATCAATACTGGTTCTTCGTTACCATTTTTCTCTACTTGTATGTGAAACAACTTGGATAAAACTTCACTTTAGTATAATATCAGCTATGTTTATTTTTATTTAGTTTATTTTTAAAAGGATACAACAATGATAGGCCCCAAACCATCTCAGCAAATCAGCATACTTGCAGACGATTAAGGAATGAGATTAAGGATAAGTCATGTAAAAATAAAGGACTGAATGTATTAATTTCAGGAGGAAAGGCAAAATGAAAACAACACAGAACCACAGAATAGTAGGGGTTGGAAGGGACCTCTAGAAATCATCCCGTCCAATCCCCCCTGCCACATCATGGTCACCAAGAACAGGTTGCACGGGATCGTGTCCAGGTGGGTTTTGCAATTCTCCAAAGACAGATTCCATGATGTCTCTGGGCAGCTCGCTCCAAAGCTCTGCCACCCTCAAAGTAAAGAAGTTTCTCCTCCTGTTTAGGTGGAACTTTCTATGTTCAAATTTCTGCCCATTGCCTCTTGTCCTGTCACTGGGCACCACAGAAAAAAGATGGGCCCCATCCTCCTGACACCCACCCCTTAAGTATTTATAAGCATTGATGAGATCCTCCTGCAGACTTTTCTTCTCTAGACTAAAAAGACCCAAGTCCCTCAGCCTTTCCTCATAAGAGAGATATTCATATGCTGAATATTAACCCAATGCAGTAAGAATAATTTCAGTAGTATATCTCATTAGCATTGTATCTTTATTCAAATCTGAGTATGAAACAAATGCAGGGGCCTCTAACTAATACTGTCACTGTTCCCACATTCCATACCTTTCTCAGGCATTTTCTGACCAAAGTATTTTGCGATCTATGAAGACCTGTGGCCACAACTGTTGGATAAAGTGTCCCGTGAAATAGCTAATCACACTTTTAATACGTGAACTATTTCATTTGATAGAATTAAAAAAATTATACAGGAGGAAGTGTGAAGAATAAAGAGTTGTCAGTGCTACACAACTTAAAATCTTGTACAAACTGGAGTGTAAATATTTAACCAGAATAACCCTTGCACCAAGCCCAAACTCTTGGGAGACTTCCCTATGCACTACTTACAGAGAGTATTCAGGCACTGCATCCTTGAAAGCAGAGAGTTCTCGCACGTATTCATTATAAAACCATTTCACTTTGAAGTGCAAATTCATATAATCTGTGCTTTTGCATAACCGCTGCTTTTCATGTTCTGTAATAGGAGGAGTTGAAATAAAAGCATTTAACAGCATTTTAAAAGTAAGTAACATTCTTGTGCCTCAGTGCACTAGTGACATAATAATACAGTACTTGCATTTTAAAGCACAATTAGTTTGATTTTTTTAAAGGTGATTGTACCCACGGTTTCAATCTTTGGGTTCTGAGTACCCTTAGGATAAACAAAACAAAACAAAGACCAGACCACGAGTTAGTCTTTTCAACAGTCTCCACTGCAGTGAGGAAAACCAACAAATTTGCTGACTTCCTGTTCTTTAGATTCTTCTCCAGTTACTACAAAATGGTTAAGCAGCTGTGTCAGGTGTCAAGTTAGAAAAGACAGTTATAGACATTTAGTAGCCAAATGAAGTAACAGCAATAAATGCAGGTCCTGTATGAATCTGTGAAATCTGCATTAGTAAATGGTCTGCATTTATCATATATAGTTACAAATAAGAAAGAGGAAACAACTCCACAGTCATTTGATGTACATGTGGCACAAGTATAAAAACTGGTTTAATAAAGTGTTTTTGAAGTTTTTTCAAGTGGGCTTCTCCACCTTCTTTGTGTCCTCCTGTTTTCAACATACTGGACATGCAGATCGTGGATGACAGGAGTAATGGAGCCACTTGTAATCGCTTTCTGCATTTTTAAAGTTTGATTTAATTGGTTTTGAACAAATATCCATCTTTCTTCCAGGACTATGATCCTTTTTATTTATTTTTTTTTTAGCTTATCCACTATGCTCTGCAGTCTTTCCCATCCAGCTGCTTCACACACCGGACAGCTAAGTCTTGCACTCCATTAGCCAACAGGCACTTTGTCCTTGCTTAACCTTTCATTTCCTTCTCCCACACCAGGGAACCATCCACAAGTCTTGGGCAGAGTAAACCTTCCTTCAATTACTTACTGCTCACAGTTTCCTGTCACTTGCACATTCTTCCTTAAGCAAAAGGCTAATCTCTTTTCCCAGTTCCCTTAAAAAGTGACCTAATACAGATGATCAGCAGGAATGATGTTCCTGTGTAAATAGTATGTATTAAGAATTTACCTCTTTCAAACCTCCTTTTTGCTCTGCTTTTTTTCTGCTTGCATCATAACATAGAATTACACTATATATATATATTTGGATATATAACCTGATTTTACATAATGGTGGGAGCATTCCATCCTCTGTCATACAAACACCTGAATATACCACTCGGTTTCTCTGTCAGTGCAAATGCCCTGTGAAATACACAGTCTGTCTTTTCCAGATCAGATCAGGTACATTACCAGGAAATTTTCAGGTTTGTAATACTAAATCAGCACTTCAGTAATATCACTGTGCCATACAAAAACGAGAAGCATATTATTAGGCAGTGAATCACCGAGTTTTGTGGGAATCAGCTTATGGTGTTAGCAATTTCACCTTCCATGCCTTATCACACTCCAGAAAAATCAGTAAATCAGTTTCTGTATAAATACTACATTTGTTCATGCCCAGTTTCTACCCAAGAATACTACAACATCTCCCTAGCATAATATCATTGGTTATTAGTCTTGAACAGAACCACAAAGAGAAAGATGTATGCCTGCTCTCACGGTTCTTACTTTCTACAGACCTGAGGAATCTTTTTTTTTTTTTAAAATTCTGGTAGGAGCTTTTCTACAATCTATTATTGTAGACTGCTGGATGACCAAGCATCTGCTCAATGAAAGGTAGTTCTTACAAGTGAGACCAGTCTTCGACTGAGAATAATTATGTTATTACCACCAAATTCTCTGCACGTCTACTGCTTAAGTCATTATTAAGAAAAATCTGTCTTATATCTCATCCCAAAAGAGTGGATTTCTGAAATAAATAGCATTTTTTCATTCAAGCATTGTATGAAAGGGTTATTAGACTATACAGTGCAACTTAGGAATCTTTTCTATAGTCTCACAAACCAAGCAAATGCTTATTTCAATTTTAGAACTGAGCTGCTGCCAATGATGGGTAAACTTGTGCAGAAACTTATGCAATAACATTCATTGATACTTTCTTTTTTAAATCAAGATCTGAATTATAATATATTAGGAGCATGAAAGTCATCCATGAATAATTGATTGTTTTTTCTTCAGGCTGTTATACCTTGGAAAGAATATTTAAAGAGTCTCCTAGGATATTACTTGTAACTACATAGAAGTGAAAAATGCATCCTCAGTTCCTAATATTAACCTATGAGAACATCAGAAAATACTTCATATGATCTACAAAGTAATTTTGTATCCAAGCATATTACCTCTTCAGTTTATACAAACCAAAGAACAGAGAAATCAACCAGTCCATAACAATTTTAACTGGATAATAATAGATGGGCTTATCCACAGTGACCATGGATTTCAGGTAGAAAGCATGGGGATATCACTGTAGGCATTCTGAATTTAGATTAGGACCCACTGATTGTGTTAATTTCTGAAAAGCTTGACAAGTTAATGCCAATGTGAGATAACACAGGATAATATATGTATGCAGTTTGGAGATCTGTGTCCTTTTTTCCTGGAAGGAAAGATGCCACAATGTTTTCTTATATGGATAGATCCATTTTGGACATTCCAGATGACAGATGTAGTAGCTGCATAATACAACACTTTCTAAAAAAGTCCACTCTTGCTTTGCAAAATTATTATAATACTGAATCGTTCTTGAACTAAACCTGCCAAATGTATGCTGTGCAAATGCACTCAGCAGAAGTAATGATAGAAATTACTAGGCATTTCTCATAATTAATTCTAGATAAATGGAATCTCCAGTATAGTAAACATAATATTATTAATATTTTTTTGTGTACTTCTACTTCTATGAAACATTCCTTGTAGTGCAACATATTATTATGAGCTTAATCAATCTAATTAATCTACTGAGTTTCATAACAAGAACATTTGTAGTTCCCATTAGTGATAATGGCACATTATTCTATATTACTGAACTATGAATCAATGAGAAAAAATACTGGAAAGGTATCTGTAAACAGTAATGTGTGTGTGTGTGTGTGGCACTTTAGCTGCTTTTAGCTATCTCAGTTCAAGTAAGAGTATCCTTTCTTACAGGACTAATTACACTGTGGGGTTTTTTAGTATCTCCTTAGGGGTAATGCTCTAATGCACATATGCTTTCCACAGGCTTGCAGTTCATAGCAGCTGCAACTACAAAGAGAACTGTATAAAGCTGTACAAATTACAATTACAGCAAGACCTTTAAGAAGACTTCCAATAAGCAACTGCACTGAGGAAAAAAAAATGAAAATCTTCTGTTCAGGTACTGTTTGTGTAACCAAGAAAGAGATAATTTTTTTAATTTTTTTTTTTAAGTCTATTATGTGGAATGCATTGATATAAGTAAACGTGTTTGATGTGTGATGAAATCAGTCACAGACCTGGTGAAACTACACATAGCAAATATCTTAATTGCAGGCAAATTTTCTATTACAGAAAATTGTATAAAGAGACATTGTATGAAGGACTATAATCCAAGGTACATTCCTCATAGGCCTGTGACCAAACAACAATACTTTGGAATCAAGTTTTGATTTCTTGCTCATTTTTCCAGCAACTGCTAAAGAAATCTGAGAAGATTTTCTTAAGGCAGCAAACAAAAAGAAACTGCAATACAATTATGTTTTGGTCTGATGTTTGTGATGTTGTAGTATTTTGTCAATAAAGTCATAATGATGACTTATTAAGCAGAAACATCTACATGACACTGAAGACATAATGTTGTTTAACAAACTGGAACAGAATCTTGTTCACTGCAGAATCCTTTTTCCTTTTTCACCTTGAGGTAATAACATCACTCTGAGTATCCATGTAATTTTTGATAGGTATTGGTTGCTAAAAATGAAAGAAGAGTAATCTAATAACCTTTATAAAAGATGAACACCAGGTAATCAATTTGATATTATGTTCAACTCTAATTTTCCCTTATTTAGATACAAAATCTAAGAGCAATTTATTTTTTTTTCTACAGATTTTCCTAGACACTGTTTTTTTGTAACAACATACAACTAAGCTGCTTGAAGGATTCTAATGAGGTCTTGTAAAGAATATTTCTAATCCTTATGAACA
Source organism: Actenoides hombroni (assembly GCA_024336885.1). Classification (NCBI taxonomy): domain Eukaryota; kingdom Metazoa; phylum Chordata; class Aves; order Coraciiformes; family Alcedinidae; genus Actenoides; species Actenoides hombroni. The sequence continues at coordinate 75,586,817 of WUAM01000431.1, read as the reverse complement.
AGAACTGCAAGAAGGAAATTTGTCTGTAAAAATTAAACAAATTGACTAGATACATATATATATACGAATGTCTAACAAAAAAGGCTTGCTCAGTTTTCAGGCTTTAAAGGCACAGTTTCAGAGATTAATTACTACTAAGAATATATGAATGCATAGCAAATTAGTTATATCATAATCAGTCTGACTGCTACATACATGTTATTGCACTACAGTTAATGAAAATGGAAATGATTGAGACAAAGCATGAGGGAATTGTATTTGGATTAACTGCAAAATTTCCCATCAAATCTCAGGTGCTATTTTCAACCATTCTAACATAATACCATGTCCTTTGCAATAATTACTTACCAATCATACTAGAGACTACCAGCTGCTTATTTTATCTATTTCTTTCATAACTGTTGTTTCAGAAAACCTGCTATTTCCAAACTTTCAGTCTTATAACTGGGAAGTATATGCATGGTGCAAACTAAGCAGGGCTAGCAGAAGAAGAGCTCTTAAGGAAGTCCCATGAGGAGTGATACTGATTGAGTATGAATTGGTATTCCTCCCTCTGAATCACTGTGGAAAGATTGCACCAGTATGATGTGACTATGCTTTGGATAAAAGCAGAAGTTAACGTCTGGGTATTTGATCCCAATGCAATTTCCTTACAGCACGGGAATTGGTTGCTATGCCACTGCCTCTTTTAACGTGAGTATTATGCTTATAGTGCTCAAGACTTAATCCCTGTACCACTGAAATGAACTGGAAGACTGATTAAATGTAACATACTGGATCAGGCCAAAAATGAAGAAAAACCTAAACTTGAACAAAGTTCATAACCAATTTAGAAGGAAATATTACATTCTACTAGACATCTCATTCTAGGATTCTTATACTTTGCTAAAGGCAATGGAAGTCACTAGTTATTAACTGAAATACAAAGCAGGACACAACTAATTGATAATGTGAAATACTACTGGCCTTCGTGAAAGGGCTCTTTATGTCAAGATAAATGTAATCAACTGAAAACTTCTATCATTACCTCCTTTTGTGGACTGCACTTACAACTGATTTACAGCTCATATATTCATATGAACATTCATATATGTGATACAATTAATATATTCTTACAACTGATTTACAGTTGTAAGTCTCCTTTTAAAAATATATCATGTAGTTCATAAGAGACTTCTACGTATTCAAACTTTGCATTTACTTGGAAATTTTCATCAAAATATCTTTGAATGCTTCACAAACATAATGGATTACACCTTTAACATCATTATAAGGTGATTAAGCTATGGTATTACATTTTACAAATGGAAAACTGAGGAATAGGGAGACCAAGAGAATTTACTAAGGGAACATATATAAATTATGAAAGGCAGTGTAGATCTTGTTCAAAGATTTCTTAAGCACTGAGTGATATTTCCTCACTGAACAGAGATCAAGGAAGGAAGGCAGACTGTGTCATTGGGAATTGTGAGAAAAAATGGATTTACTGTTTTTTATGTTCTTGCCTGCAGAGGAAGTAGGCTAATCAGTCCTTGACTTAATGCAGTGCCCTCTAAAAGCTGATATGACATTGTCCTTTATATTCAAGGATGAGCTGTCAAAGTGAGAACCATTTGCTCAGAGTGCTCTGCCTTTTCACAGCAGGTACAGGTGAGCTCAGGGCCACCTGCTCACCATCTGAAAAGGCAGAGCTGTTCATAGCTTTCTTGGAGAGGTAAACAAACTGCTTATGGGAACTTCAAGAGTTTCACATACCAATGTTACATACTAGCCAAGAGATGCAACATGTAGTTTTGTTTTTTAATTGAAAATTTAACTTATTAGTCTCATTAATTAATTACTACTTCACAGTGAAATACTTGCAGAAAAGTTCCAGAAAAGTGGATGGGTATATCACCAACAGAGCGACTCAAGATGCAAGATATGCAGCTTGATTAAGCATAAACTTGCTCTGTCCTACTTGTAACTAAGACAATAAAAAATACTAATACAGCAAATAATTTAATAAGATCAATTTCAGTATAACTCAGACCTTTCAATATCAGAGTGAGTTTCCGTACCATGAAAGTTAAATAGATCAATAATATTCAAAGAGCAGAGACAAAATTCTGTCTTTGCATATACACAGCTACTATTGATTACAGAAGGAATTAAGAACTTGCTTCCAAAGACTGAAATAATCTGAATTGTGCTATAGTGTTAGAGGAACTCTTGATTTGTACATGAATTGACCATGGAAAGTCTAAGGAAATGCAAGTTATGAATGGAGAAGAAATGGTCCATCCTATTTGATACAACATCTAAGATGATGATTAAAGCCCTGGTGCTGAAGCATATGATGGAAATTTTGAATATTGAAGTTTCAACTTTTATTCAGAGCAATCACATAATCAGAAAGTAATAAAAGAGGAAAAGTAATCCTGGTCTAGGAATCCAATTTACATTGTTTAGGATTTTATAAACGTCTAATACGTAGGAAAAATGCAAAATAAAGAGAGAATGAATATACATGCTTCTTGGAAAACACTGCTTCTAGGAAAATGTTATCACATAATTAAATGCTGTGTCATAATACTTCAATCTGGGAGGAAAAAGAGAATAAAGGTAATAAAGGCAGCCTTAATTGCATTGGGTTTTAACTGCTGAATATTCAGCTTTGTTTTTAAGTGTAATTTTTATGACATATTACTTTCACTTATTCATTGTTTCGGTTTTTTAGAAATCTTCCCATGAAGGACACAATTGGACTTGATTCTCTGCTCTTTGGCTTATCACAAGAGTGCAAAGTGAGCACAAAACATTACCAGATAGGCATGGTAGCATTTTATAAGCAATTAGTAGAATGAAGTACAAGCCAGGAAGAATTAGGCAAGATAAATGTGAGTCTGCTCTTTAATAATTACCCGTGTTTTATCTGGATCTGCCTGTAAAGCAGAAGCAGAGGCAAAAACACAGAGGTGTTCTCTGATTGTTACCCAGCAGTGGAAATTAGCAGTTTTAACGGATTTATCCTGTTCTCCTGGGGTTTGGAACAAATATAAAATGTTTAGTTTAGAACTAATGCACTGGCCCATGTGGGAAAATTTACCTGTGTATCTACAGAAGGAAAAAGACACTAGTGGATCTCCATATGCAGAAAAGACCTGAAAGTAAAGGACTTAGTCTTCAACTTAAAATGAAGTCCAAGAGAAGAAAGTTGTTTGCTGTATGAGGAAGGATTTTATGAAATGTCTTAGTGTGAAGTTTAAGAATAGGCAGGATTAGAAAGAGCATGCATGTTGCTTCTTATTTAAATTTTCTTAAATGCTTTATTCTCACTGATAAACATTTTTTTAAGAAAGCTGTAATTGGTTACTTCTTCTAAAAGAACAGAAATCCAAAATATAAGTGGATTCACAGGGTGATTAGCTCACAGAATTCATGAAGAGGTGCAGCAGCTGGGTTCTGCTCCCACTGTGTGAATATTATGTAACTCCAGTCTGACAGGGAGAAGGGTAAGATACCCCTAAAGAAACAGGACAGGGAAATTCAAGCCCTAGCTGCCAGACTGCATTCTATCATCTTACTGATGAAGAACAGCAATCCATGACCAGAAGAAAGACAGCAAATTATTCGTCTGGGCTGAGATACCTAATAAAGTACAGAGGAAGTCTTGACTGCCCCTTGGTATAAGACAGAGCTCTCTTCCCACTCCTATAGGTGATATACAGCCCCTTCAGCTGGACTGAATGCTTCTCCCCTTCTTGCATGCTCAACCCATTGGTTTGTGGAAAGGACAGGGCCATGTGAGCTCTAAAGAACTCATAATTATTATCAGTGCAGGATTCATTTAAAGCATCACTTGCAGTCTAATACCCTATGTAGCATGGTAGTGCTTGTATATAGTGATTAACAAAATTGTCTTGTTCACAATTAGGTAACATTCAGGAAAAGTTTATACACAACTGTTTTACAGTCAGTGACTGCCTGGGTAAGAGTTAATGACAATGTTTCAGAACAAGATTAAATATTCAGTGGTTAAAAGAAGATAAAATAAGGCCAGAGGGTTCATTATTACATACATGGGGAAATAAACCCTGCTATTATTGAGTGATAACTGTAATGAAGTCAGGCATTCACTGATGCTCTATGGTTTTTCTATTAACATCTGCCACCACGAATACACCTACAATTGGATGTAAAGTAGCTTTAACTTACTAAGATTACCTTAGACTTGTACTGCAGTATAAACACTCGGTAGTACTTACTGCTCTGATTATGGTTCAGTATGTAAAGTCAAAGAAAATGGGTTAGGGAATGACCAAACGGCATAGTGGGCAAGCCCCCAGTGGAAGGTTGTGCCATATTAGAGATCTCTGAAGTAGTTCCCAGTAAGATGACACATAGATACAGCAGAATACAATGCTGTGAAGAAATGTCAACTTAGCTCCTGAGAGAAGTTCTGTCCACATTATCGGTCTTAATTATTGGAGCTAATTAACTTCAACAAAATAGTGCCATTTGGTAAAGTGACTGCTTTTCAGGCAAGCCTGGGGATCTCTATTGCATGTGATAGGTGCTCAGCTGGATTCTTATACATGCAAAAGCTCAGCCTTCCAGTACCTACAGTATGAAGCTGCTGTTATTAACATCATTGTCTGTTATGCTGACCAAAGAACATTTCTAACATTTCTAACTCCCCTCCTCACATTCAATCTTACTGATTATCTGCCAAAGGAAAGCTCATTATTAACCCAAACCATAATCTCCTTGTCTTTGCCTTTAGGGTCTCTCTGAATCCTCCATGACGCTACATACTACTGGTCTCTGGAAAAATGAGAGTGGAATACATTAGATGAAATGGGTGAAAGCAGAGAGATTCACACAAATAAAAAAGTTTCATATTTTGATACCAATTAAACCCTGCCTTCTGGAGGGTGCTGCCCTGTTCTCCCTTCTATAACCTCAGCCTCACCTTCCCAAATCTGCTCTGTAATTTTCTGCTAAAACAAGGCTATATTCTGTCTTAAGGGGAACTTTCTAAGTTGCAAAGTTGGAGCGAAAATAGACTGGAAATTCGCCACTAAATGGCATGACCTTTCTCTGGGCAGCATTAGCCTTTTTGGTTTTTATTGCACTGTCTCTGTGCTCAGCATCAACTCACGGACTTGCCTCTTCTCTTCTGAATCACTTTGTCAATTTCTGTCATTAAAGAGGAATCTGTCATATAAACAGGAAGATGATATCATCTTATGCATTGAGGACAACAGCAAACTTATAAAACAAACCTATATTAAAACTGTAACATGGTGTAGTGACTTTCTTGTTCTTCTCCAATTTTTATAAGGCCAGAAGCTTCAGAATCTTAGCTCTGCAGATATGAGGCTGTCTATTGCTGTCTTCACATAGCAGCTAATTCTTTTCTGGCCTGATCCTGGTCTTGACTTCTGACCACTACCAGAATTAGATTATCATAATAAAGGAAATTAGAATGTTCTCTTTCTAACACTGGCTAGCTTTGGATATTTGATCTGACCTATTCAAAAATTAAATATACAAAAGATTGGAAGATGACATTTCTGAGGCTATAAAATAAAAAAAGATATTTTGTAGTTGCTTGTCTAATTTCACCTCATTACTCTTTCATTATCTTTTAACCTTCACATCTTCATATTTGGAAAGAAAACGATTTCTTACCATATAAAGTCAGTAAAAAAATCACTTGCACTGGTGAAATATTCTCTCTGTTCTCATTTGTTTGTACCATAAATACAGATAATTTGAGGACCAGACAGTACAAATATATTAACATCCTATAAGTTCAGATATACTTGCGTAAACTAAATGCCAAACAACAATGTATAATCTATCACACAAATCACTGCTGCTTCATGAATAATCTGCAAAGAAGAAAAAAGTAAAGTCCAAATCTACTGAAGTCAGTTCTCAAAGAGGACCTCCTCCATGCAAAATCTATACATGAAAGCAATCCAAAACTCCTTAAATCAGTAAAAAATTATAACCACTGTGGATTTGTTAAAGTTTGCATAAAACTTTTAATACTATGCAAAGGCTAAACATTGTTATTAATTTAAAATGCAATAAAATCCATGTTTGCAAGACATATCAGCTTGTCACTGCATATCCCTGATCTGGGCAGCTGTGGAAACTTGAACTGTTTGGGACAGCCTTTCCTCTCTCACCCAAAAAGTGAGCTGTTTCACCTGACAGCAGCCATCTACCCTGCCACATGCAAATAGGCTGTGTTGGTATTCATAGAGAAATGCAGCTATTATATGCTACTCTAGCAAAAGGCCACTGCTATGGAAGCTGCTGTTCCTTCTGTCTTCTCCACACCACAACAGCAGCCTCCTGGCTAGACTATCCTGGGCAAGCATCAAGGGAGAAGACAAGTCAGAGGGGTGTAAGGATTGCTGGTGCCTGGCCCACAGGGCTTACTGGCTCCTATTGCAAAGGAGCTAGGTAGGCAGCACTGCTGAACAGCAGCAGTTGTCCCCAGCAGCAGCTGCAGCTCCAGACATCCCCTGAGCAGATACAGGAGACATTCATTGAGAGGATATAGCCTGAACAGCCATTCTGAACTGCTCTCAGCAAAAAAGGGAAAAAGGAATGTAAACTGGATGTTCCAGTATTGGTCTTCTGTTAGAGAATGGAGTTATGATATACTCATTTCCCAAATTCAAGCTGATGGAAATTGCTGGATATATTCAGGAATATGTAAGGTGGGAAAAACTGGATCTTGGATGAGCTAATTTAATCTTTTTTATCACATCAGCAATCCTTTTGCAAACAGTGTTGGACTATTTGCTTCTTGATTGGATGCAGAAAGGAATCCACTTCATAACACAAAAGACGCTGCTTCAGTGGATTAATGCTAAATTGAATCAGGCAAAGATTGCAATCACGGCCCTGGACACTACATATGAACAGATGGTACCCTATGTTAATGAGTTGGAAGGCAAGACTGGCGCAGTAGAAAGCAAAGCATTTTAATGACCTCCATTAAAACCACAAGGATTGAGTGTGACAATATTTAAGGGTTTGCTCCTAAACTTGTAGAATTCAAAACAAAAAATGTTATTATCCTTAACAACTAAAGAATCAAACTCAGACTGTAGAATACCCATGGAAAGAATTAATGATTTAAAAATAAGCAAAGCTAGAGAGATAAACAGCATGCTGATATGTATTTTGTGACTAGATTTATTGCGGTCCCTGTTTAGGAATGAAACCACAGAAGGTGAAATTATATATATTTATAATAATTTAGGATTAATTCTCATTTCCTTTAATTATCACCTATACACAGGAACAGTTTCACTACTGATTCTGGGCATGACTTAGAATTTCTAATGACAAAAATGGCATTTTTACTCTCGTCAGAAAGACAGTATCCACAGCAACACAGAGATGAGACCATATGCAGGGACTGGATTGGTATAGTGGTTTCTAGTTGAATGCCTCCTAATAAGTCTTCTATATCTCTCTCTGCAGAATAAGGATATTAACATTATTATTTTTTTTATATTCTCGATGAAGCCCAACCATCCACACTTCATATGTTGTATCGTTACCTCTTTCTCAAGAAGCTCTTTACAACCAAGAAACAAACCATGGCTTGATCTAAAGCGGCTTTTTGAGTGATCAGTATGCTGTGCTTAGCAAAGAGGTTGAACATTTTTTTGTGAATTATCTCGGTGCTGTACAGAATGTTTATATTGCAATGGCTAAAACACTACAAGCACTGGGGTGCCCAGGGATGTCTGTGTGCAGGGTATAAATATACATTCAAAGTTATGAAAACATATCAATGTAGTGGCTACGAGAAATTCTTATTAATCTATGCTAGCTCTCTATAAGTGTCATCACAACACTGAGTTGCTGAGCAGCCATCTACTGATACCTCTTCCTGTTTTACAGCCTCTCTAGACATAAGATTGTTCTCACGGAATTAACCAGGAATATGTTCTAACCCAAAAGAGTGGCTTTCATTTAGTCTTCATGCTTCTCAGCTCTTGGTAGCTTTTGACTTCACTGATCACTCTCAAAGGTGATTTCCTGCCTGACGCCAGCTTTCTCAAACCTCTACTTTCAATTCACTCAGACATGACCATAGAACATCACCTTGAACTATTAAACATCTTTTCTCCTATAAAATGAACAAAATAAAGTAACACAGCAGCAGATTAGCAAAATAATTCTTCCATTAATAGCCATTCTAGACAATGACCTTTTCTTTTTCTTTATCATCATAAAAAATCTACAGTATCATCAAAGTACCACCATATTGATACTATTGCATTAGATATTCTGTGGAAAAAAATATAGAAATCAATGTTCGCAGTCTTTTTTTTTTTTTTAATCCTTTATGTCTGTTGAATTGTATTGTTGTTTAAATCCTATCTTATAGTTACTTTCACTACTGGTACACTTGCTCTATAGTTAGTAGCAGGCTTGACTGAAAATCACAATTAGCTATTTCTACTGTGGAAGTAAAAAAAAAAATAAAAATTGGTGAGTGCTATAAATCCTTCCTTTCTCTGAATATCAATTTTTTATAAAAGGATGAGAAAAAATTATTTTGTTTTTTAAAAACAGTGCTCTATATTATAATTCCTTTCACATCATGTTGGGGTTGACCATGAGATTATAAACTTCACTGACTGCTTTACAATACATTTCTGATACTTTTCGTTTTACTTTTTTAAAACTTGTATTTTATTTCTGGAGAAAAACTCTGTAAAGATTGTATATGTGTAAGACCAGCAGAATGCATTTTATTATGTGTCTTACAATGCAAAAAAACTAGGTTTCTGATCAAATTCAGATTTGATCCATATAGTTTCCTATTCATCTTAGTTATACTCTTTCTGTCTAGTGGAAACTAAAATTTTCTTGCATTTCACTCACATTTGAATGTGAAATCTTTTTACTAAGTTAAAAAAGTGAATGAAGGACAGCTGATGACACATATTTTGCAAAAATAAATACTAGTTAGGGAGACAATGACCTTATTTTCAAGAGTCATGATTTTAATAATGATCTAAAAGTTCGTGTGAATATATGTATATGGGCTGGTAATATGTCTATCATTAATTAAGGCTATTTCCTTAATTCCTTCTCTTGAGCATTTAAAAAAAAGTTTTGTGCATGTATTTTTACTTGGTTTTCTGCAATAGCCATATTTTAATGAGTAGGTATGAAACCATTAGTTGAAGATTATCAGCTACAGAGGAAAAAAAAAAATTGTCTATGGTTAATCATAGAATAAAAGGAAACTGCATTTGATTCTGTTGGAACTAGAATGAATACAACCTGCCCTTTGAACATGAAAAAGTTTAATTTTCTGTGTGTGTATTCTCCATAACTTCATTCAGTAAATGTTTCTTACAGGCAAGTTAGTTTTCCATCAGTAAGGAAATATGGGATGCCTACAATGCTCTCTAGCAAGCATATTTTGTGGTTCTTTGAAGATCAATGATTTCATCAGATTTAGGTAATAAGTAGCATTTCAAGTTACGTTTCTTTTGTCTCCTCCTTCCACAGATAACCTCATATAGTCACAGTGCAATGAGTTTCTTCCTTTACAACACTTCTTTTTCACTAACCTATGAAATACCTTAAATAAGTATGCCAGAAAACTCCTACCACCCACAGAAATCTGATGCCAGGTCTCATTTGCAGTGGAAATCAGTCTTGGTGAAGTCTTTAGTGTAATTAATAGTTTGTTCTAATTACCTTCCAGAGCATATTTCATGTCCTGGGCAAACAAAGTCCACATGATTTCAGCACTGATTTTTCCCATGTTCAGCTCTTGAGGGAACCTGCAATCAATCACATTATGTCAGTTCATCTGCTGCTAGAAATTATGTTTACAGCTGCACAGTGGAAAAGGAAATATTTCCACAAAATAATTCCCCTAGTATGCACTTACTGTATTTTGTGTTTTATACAATTATACGAACCATCCAATCTTCAAATAAAAATTTCCTTTAGTCTAATGTCAGAGGTCTGAGTAAGTAATTAGTTAAACATTGCAAAGATTCTCTCACATGACATTTTAAATCAAGAGCCATCCATCTATCTTCCCAATAACTCCTCAGCTTTAGATAAATCAGATGGCTTATGAAAAACCTGAAAGCAGGAGACCACTATGACAAAAATGATCATACAACAGAAAGCCCACTGTGTTTTAGTAAAAAACTTACCTTTTCACATATAATTACTTTGCTTCATGGCAACTATGATATATGCAGGTGTATTCACCAGAGACTCAAATAATAGATTTTTAATTTATCCAAAGTAGGTTAGCAATATAATGTGGATAGTTAACCTAATCAACATTTACAGCCATAATTTAACATGGTAATGAACTAGTACCTAATAACACCTGTAGATCTCACCATGTTGTGGTACTAGCTAGAAAATACACTTTTCCAAGCATTAACGTGCTTGGAAATGACATCACACATTTTGCCAGGGTTCAGCCAGACTTTATTTCAGAAAAGTTTCCTATAGTATAATAAATTGACTTCCAGATAATTTAATCCCGATTCAGAAGGTAAAACTACTTGCTTATCACATTATAACTACAGAACTCCGGCTTCAGCACTATTCCAGCCCCTTTGCCACACAATTTTGTGTGGCATAGTTTTTTCCATTACTCTGCTCTGCATACTGTATCCTGTTCACTGATGTATGGCAATTTGAGACAGTATGACACCATGTATCTCAAAACTAATTAGGCACAAGCTTCTTATTAAAAAAACGTACTATTTATAAACTAATTAAAATTAAATTAAATTAAATTTCATGGAGACATTAATGTTGTATGGTATAGACAACTTGATTTAAAATTTTTCAAGTATTATTAATTTACAGAAGATTGGACAGAGATTATCAGAGTAACTGATGGAGTATTTCTGCATTAATTACTTTTTCTTAAATGGAATATAAGATCTAAATATTTTTAAATTTTTCAACCAACTTCTGCATTTTAGAACATCAAAACCCCGGGGTTAGATTTCCCCCCTCAGTATATATTTATGTTTACCTAAGTAATACTTAATGTGTCATTTCAGTTAGCTATTCTGTTAATATTGTACAAAGTGTACAGGATTGACATAATACATCATGCATTCAAAAGATTTGCTCTGAATGTCCCTGAAAAGGAAAGAAATCTAAGACCTGTGTATTAGAATTGTGATGGAGTAAAATTTTGCCCTTACCTAGGAAGACTATAATATTGTGACAGCTATTTCAACCATTAGCTGGCCAGGTTAGCAATGATGTCTGTGATACCCTTTTTCCCTAGGCATCCAGTGTTGACCACATGGACAGAAGATTGGATGTTGTTTTGAGCTAATGCACCTATTTTTATAGAATTTTTGAAAAAATTAAGCTGGAATGGACATCTGAAGGTTAACTAACTCAAAGCAGAGAGAACCTCAATGTTACATCAGGTTGCTCAGTGCCTGTACAACTGAATTCTGACTATCTCCAAACACTAAAATGACACAAACTTTCCGGGTAACATATTTTGGTGTTTAACCCCTCTCATTGTGGAATGTGGATTTGCACCTGTATAGCTGATATGTTTCTCTAGCTGAAAGTTGTGCTTGTGCCTTTTACTGTGCACTTCTGGAAGTGGTTTGGCTCTGTCCCTTCTGTATAACATCTTAGGAAGCTGAAGAATGTAATCAGCACTGCCCTTAGCTGGGTTTTTCTCAGGCTGTACAAATTGCTCCCTCAGCTTCTCCTCATATATTGTGTGATCCATACCCCTAATCTTCTTGTCTCTCTTCCACTGCAGTTCTCCAGTTTGACAATAACTCTCTTGACTGGGGAATCAAAAATAGACAAAGCCATCCAAATGCAGTGTCACAGCTTCTGAGCAGAAGGAAGCAATCACTTCCTTCAACCTGTGGGCTGTGGTCTTCCTAATTCAACCAAATATGTTATTATGCAAAATACAACTCAGTGCACTAGCAGCTTTATTCATGAGAGTTGCAGGATTTGGTCTCTTCTTAAGGTCCTAAAATGGTATCTGAACTTTTCATAGTACCATGTTTTGATTAACATTCCTCTGTTGCATTAAATTTGTTTTGGTTAACAAATGTCATGGCTTACAAGAGCTCCTTTATCAAAGCTTGAAAAGAGGCAATTAAAAACACCCCTGGAATTAAGAAAAAGAATCTTTGAGCTTTCCATAGATAAAAAAATAATATGAAATCCAAATGACCTCCTAATTTTTTATTCAAGTCAAACAATCACTTATGTATTTAAACCCAAGGGAAATCCATTAAAATAGGCATTTTAAAACATGTCAAATTATCCACAGAAGTCTCTATTATCCACTTCATTTCTATTTGACAGTTTATGCAAGTGTGGGCATATTAAAACAGATGTCAAGAAAATAAGTTAAAGCCTTGTACAACTTCAAATAGGTAAATTTTTTATGTACTTTGTTAAATGTAGCACATCAGAAACAGAATTTTCCTTCCATGCTTCTCCCAAATGTGTCAGAAGTGAGGTTCTTCATTCAGTTAAAACCCACGGTACCTATCAGTGAAGTTGGTTCAGCTTCACTAATTGTAGCAGAGGTGGCACCTTTCAAGCAGACGTTTTAGATATTTCTTACACTGCATCTCAGACCTTGTATTTATGGGCATGGAAAAAAGTCCATTGACCTCTGTGCTGCTGATAATGCAACGTATCTTGCTCTTTCAGATACATTATTGTTAGGATTTAAGGTGCAACCCAGTGATAGTAAATCTCATTAGAGATCATAAACTGCATCTTCTGCACTGTCACACAGATAATGACTTTGCCTATCTCATTTAAGGAGCAGTGTTACTGATCCCAACAGGTGTGACAAGGGCAGGCTGACTTAGACTGTGCTTGAAATCTGATGTTAAACATACATCAGCATCTCTATGGTAATTGTAAATGTCCAATACAAATTGGTCCTACCAGAGCAAGTAGAGAAACCAACTGTCAAATGGCAAGCTTGAAAGGAATGTTCCATTTAACTCGACCAGCAGGACTGTTTGTGTCAACAATGTGGGAAATGTCTGGATTTTTTTCCAGTGATTGTTTTATTCATTTTTGCTTATTTGGTTGTTATGAAGCAATCTGTTATACAATGATGAGCTGGACTTTTTTCCACTCTTTATTCTTCTAGGAAAGAATCAAGAATGCTTCTAGTAGCTTACCATCTGTTAGGAGTTACTGGACAATATTGGCAGTTTTCACAATATGATTCCAGTCTCTGGTACTTGCTGGATGGTTTGTACCTTATCTAAGGGAAGGGCTAAAAATCTTGTCATGTCTACCTCATAATTTATACTAACATATCTCTTTTTAATCTCCCTAATTTTTACTATGTATTTTAAACTATCTGCCCCATTGCTAAAATACCATTTATTCATTAGATTAAGAATATAAGGGCACATGCACAACACGAGACTGCATAATTCTGATGAAGACTTTATGTGTATGTGTACTTATAAGCCTTTTTTCCTGTGGGGAAATGCAATTGGTATGGCTATGGTATGCATCACTCCTGCCACAATTTTCCTCAGAGATAGCTTTATGCATGAGTAGTCACATTTACTTCAATTTCCTTACTCATATTTCTAAGATTACTCATGTAATAATAATATATAATTTATTATTTACATTATAGTAGCACTTGGAGGCTTCTAGTCAGTTTAAGAAATTACTATGCAGGAAGTTAAAAATACGTAATAAGAGAAAATCAGTGATCTTCAAAACTCACAGGTTAAACAGACAAGACAGAGAATGGAGAAGACAACAAAGTAGAAGTGATTTGCTCAAGCTATGACAGGTGAATGTCAGTCAGCAAGAGAACTTAAGCTTTTGAATCTTCCTTCTGAGCCCTCTTCCCAACCAGGACAGGGTTCTAGTTTGCTGTAATATGCATACATACATACAAATACATATACATATACACATACTATTACATGAATATTCGGAGAAAATGTGAAACAAATAGGAATGTAAAATTTCAGGTGATCAATTTATGTTTGGTATTTATCTCCAAGTACATGACTCACAAAGAGCTTAGTATCCTCTCACTCCCAGCTTGTACTTTATCAGAGCGAGGCACTTAGTATTCAGTCAGACATATTTCACTGTCTCACTAAACTGACAGGCTGAATTATCAGCATGATGAAAAATGCTCATGTTAGGAATGTGTACAATAAACAGTAATGTAAACTGCAGAGCAGAACATGACTGAGATTTTATTATGCCTGGTTTTGTTCAATATTAATCTTGTCAGATGCTCTGTCTTCTAAGTATATTATGTACATTTAATATTTTCAGCATCCTCTTAATTTTCTAATTCTAATATCTATACATTAAAAGGTAAAGAAGGAGGAAAAGAGCTTAGGCTTGACATTTGTGGCCACCATTAAAACTGCCTGGAGGACCCTGAAAATAATACTGTAAAAAGGAAGATAGCTTGCACTTAAAGGGGGACTACAGGGAAGAATGGGGAGTGTAGTGATAGTATGAGGGGTAACAGTTTTGAACAGAGTAAATTTAACTTGGATATAAGAAGGAAATTTTTTACCGTGAGGGTGGTGAGGTACACAAACAGGTGGCACAGAGAGGTTGTGAATGCCCCCTCCCTGGAAGTGTTCAAGGCTAGCCTGGATGGGGCTTCAAGCAATCTGGTTTACTGGAAGGTGTCCCTGCCCATAGCACTGTAACTCTGAAGATGTAAAGCAGCAGAGAAAAGAGATATCCTCCTTCCACTCTCCTGCATTATCTGCCTGATAGTCGTTATTAAACACATGATTCTATAATTTGGTTAATCTTTGTCACGGTTTAGGGTTCTCACTCAAACCAGGACAATCGCTCATCCTCACAGTAATGAAACACAATTGTATTGGTCTATACATGCTGTCCTTTTGTGCATTGTTAAACCTGTGATCTATGGACTCTACACAATGGAAAATTTGTGTTTCTTTCCTGTGTGTGAATCCACACAAGGATTTGCATTTTTTGTTGTGGAGTCGATCTTCTCTCTGTTCCCTATGTCCAAGCATTTATTAGAATATGTGTTTCTGTCATTTGTACACTTTAATTTAGTGTATACAGGCTATGTATATACTTAATTCCAAGATATTGCTGAACTTCCTTTCTAAAACTCATGCTAGTTTCCATACTAGTAACAATCAGAGGCTGATGGTTATTATGCAGCTATCATGGTTATGGGTACTATGCAACCATCATAGCTATTGTTGCACTGTTATTATATGTGAGTAGCTAGCAAAGCTTAATACAGAACAGAAGCATACAAAATTGCCCATATGCTGCAGATAAACAGTAACATCATCAGCTGACTTATTAAAGAGAAGGGATAATCAAAGGTCAAATTCTAAAGCATCTATATCAATAGGGAATTTGGTATTGTTTGTATTTTATCACCTTATTTTTAGGTAAGAAGACTTTTTTTTTTTTTCAGAACTTTTCAGAATTTGGTCCCCAAGCAGCAAAATATCAGAGAAACTTCCCATGTAAATGTCTACATATTACATTTTCTAACCTTTGTAAAAGATACCAGAAGAGTGCACTATTGGGCATTTTGTTTCCTCTTGATATAATTATTTCTGTCTTATAGGCCATAAATTTCCCAAGTGCTCTGTCATTCTGAAAGTAATACTATAAATTCTCAGTTTATCCAAAACATTGATACTAAAAACACCTTCCTCACTTGTATGACAGACTCTAGTCCTCAAATCATATGTCAACCATACAATACTATTTGGTGGAACTTCTTAATAAACAGAATATGCTAGGTTTTTATGGGAAAGAAATTAACCATTATGTTGCCTGTACATGAACATTTCATGTATTTCAAAAAATACTAAACTGCATATCAAAGGTAGTCACTTACAAATGTCTTTCTTCTA
Organism: Actenoides hombroni; assembly: GCA_024336885.1. Classification (NCBI taxonomy): domain Eukaryota; kingdom Metazoa; phylum Chordata; class Aves; order Coraciiformes; family Alcedinidae; genus Actenoides; species Actenoides hombroni. Next base: position 75,570,873 of record WUAM01000431.1, on the reverse strand, counting down.
TTGATTTTAATTAAGAAAAAAAAATTAATGAGAACTACTTACACTGGCTAGTTCTACCAAAGTGTTATATACAAAACCACAGATCAATGGAATGAAATTGAACTGAGCTTGAAGGAAGATGAGAAGAATCAATGTATGAAGCAAAATGTAAGTAAACCCCAAAAGCGTTGATCCTAGATAGTACTGCATGTCTCTGATCAATACTAAGCTAAGAAATTACTATCATGTTAATTAAAAGTGCTTCTTCTTAATCTGTGCTGTCAAATCTGCAGTGTGCTATATTTTAAGAATATTGAAATCACTGAACCTCAGATGCACATTCCCAGAATAGTTCATATTCCATACTTGGTGGGTTTGTTCTCATTCAGGTGCTAAAGAAAGTCTGGTCCTGGTGTGTGAATACTCTCATTTTTTGTTGCAGCTCTAGCTGATTTGGAAAATCATATTGGAAAACATATATTCTATTCAAACCATGAGCAAAGAGTTCGTTTATTCTCACTTTTTGTGTTCTATCCTCCAGCTAAGGTGTGTTTTTTTAACCAAAGAAATGTTCCTTTTCCTCAAGAAAACATAATGGGCAAGACAGATACTTATACAGTCTATGTCTTTAAGTGTTTTGATACAAGAAAAAATGACATCAGGTTTTGTGAAAGAACAGAATATCACTTTGTGAAACAGGATAATGTTCACAAGTTCAAAGAAACAGGTGATAGTCATATGCTTCCCCAGAATGAGGTGTAATTGATAGTAGGGAATATCACTGAATCAAGACACAAAACGTATCAGATACCCTTTCCATTATCAAAGAGACATTGTAGAGTTAGTTCGATAGTCCAATTCATGATATAGTTTACCTGATTTTTTCACTTCCTTTGATTCTTTTGTTTGGTTTTGCTTGTTTTGTGGTTTGTTTGGTTTTGTTTTTTTTTCTACAGACATATATTTCATAACTCTCTGATCTATATGTTATAATTATGCTGGGTTTATTTCCATATAAGTTACTATCCTTGCTTCACATTTTTATGAATCATCCTAGCTCCTAAAACATGAGGAAAACTACTTCTGTGGGTTTCATGTGCCAGTCTTCCCACACTGTAGACTGGAGAGGAAATGTGTGAAATCTCTTGGAAACTTGTTTTTACAGCAGCTCTGATCATGTCCATTTGCAACCACTCAGTATCCTTTGCCATTCTGTGTTGGCAGCAACGTTCTTCAGTTAGGCTCCTTGTCCTGTGTTATCCTCTTTAATTTCTGAATGCTCAGATATTTCAGCTAAATACCATGTTTACTGCAAAGAGAGCTTAGTCCCATTGTATTCAATTTTTCTTTGCTCTTTTATTTTCTTTTGCAATGTCTAATCTCTCTTGACTTTTTAAATTTTAATCTAATGCTTTCTACTGCCAAAATTTAACTTTTCTAATCATCTAACTCCACTCCCGATTCTCTTTTCACATCTTACACAATCGCTCAGCTGTACCTCCTAATCCCCTCAGAGGAACTCCGTTCTTTATCCCTTTCCTTTCTCCCTCATGTTTGCGTAATATAGTTAAAACAATTTTTAGGACAATTAACTCCCAATTACTCTTGTTTAACCTCAATGAAGAGACTGAAACGAAACACGTGTATGAATTTGTTCCAGTTAGCTGTTTTATAATATTTGTTATACAGACAGACAAAAAAATTGAGCTTTCATTACTTGAGAAACTTCACACTAAGTTGTATAAATGGAGTAAACAGGAAAGGAGTTTTCTTTCCTCTGTAGGCTTGTTCCATAATAAGGTCAGTACAGGAAATGATGGAACAAAGACATTTTTTATCCAGGACTGAAACAATCCTGCATGTATTTAAAGGAAATGAAGGAATCAGAAGGCAAGGAAATCTCTTCCAACTTCTGGTTGTCACCAGGAGGTTTCTTTAGTAGTTGCACTCCTGTATGGTTCATTTTCAAACTCCAGAACTCTACGTCCTCTTTCTCTGTTTATTGACTGGCTCTCTCTTCACTACTAGTGTATCAACCATAAGTTCTTTGACTTGTTTTGGTCGTTGATTGAACCTCCCTCATCTGTTACATCTGAGAAGTTAACTTCCATCTCTGGAATGTCCAGGATGTTGCTCTCCATTTTATACATTTTCATGTCACCCTGGCTAGGTTTTCTTTCTGGTCAATCATTAATTCAGAGAAGGTCTTTTTGTGAAGTTCATTATTCTTTTAGAAATACATCCCTAAAACTCTATTACAATGCCTTAAAGTCTCAGTATGATTTGAATACCTTGTGTACCAAGATACTATCACAACATTAATACCATCACACTGTTCCACTAAATGTTCACTGAATAATATTTTGCTAATTAACTTTTTGGGATGGTTCATATACCATGTGTACTTAGTGTTCCTAAAACAAAAGGTTCTCTTTCCATGATCAGAGCACTAAATCTTTATCAAACTATGTCAATGTTATAGTCTGTATTTTTAAAAATCTCTAGTCAGACTATATTTAAAATACAACTACTGATTCAGGTACATTTCTTGTTCTTATTTTAATAAACCCATGATTCTTAATTTATATGGGGAAAGTAATTACTTACTGGTTCAACACAGGTGTATATGCTGTTTTATCTTCGTCTATGATGGTGACCATCAGAGTAATAAGCTGTGCCCAGAAATCCAAATTCTTTGTTGTTGGTCCCTGTTCTTCTTTAGGAACTTCTTGTTTCTTGCTCTGTTGAAACAAGATTAAATATATTTTATATTAGAGAAAATATTATGGGATTTCTACTGACAGATTATTACTTGGTTGGAAAGAGTGATGTATTAAGAAAACTTGGACAAAGACTGTCTATCTAGTTTAGAACACATTGTATGACAGACTGTACCTGACTCTGGACATATATCAAAACCCATACCCAGTGCAAAAATAGCAGGTCAACAAAGAAGATCAATAGAAACTTGATTTTGCCCACACTTTCATTAAATACATTTTTAAATTCTTTGTTGTGCTGATACTGAGTACAGGTAAAATTGCCTGCTGAGGCAGAACTTTTATACCCTATACAATAAATAATGAACAAATCAATGATAAAAAACATTACTTGTTTTGTTTTGAATTTTACGCTGAAGTTACAGCCTAACAGCTGCTATTCTGTTCACTCTAAATGAAGAAGTGATTACATTTCCCTTTATTTTTAATAGCCAAAATAACAAAGGCTATTGCCCAAAGTATTCTGCACAGAGATTTTTCCAGACATGCAGAGACTGACTGGCAGAACCATAAATGTTCTTTTAAGAGAGGCAGAGGAAACCACCATAAAGTAGGATGGGGGTGTGTGTGTGTGTGTGTGTGTGTGTGTAATCTCTGGACACATAAAAATGCTAGGAAAAGGTACATAGGAATATCCAAAAGATATACCTTCTGAAGGAATTGCCTTGCCAAGGATTTTAAAGCTGTGAGCAAACCCAATATGTTATTTGATTCCATTTTTCTATCCAGGGAAATGGGACTTTTATACTCTTTGTAACTGAAGAGGACTGCAACCAGTTTCACCTGAGATGCCCCATTACATTTTTTAAATAATCACAAGGAAGGACATGACACACTGATACATCAGATGGATTACCGACATGACTTTCCAGTCATTGATTGAAAGTTGGTAAGTAAAGCAGTGTAGTTTCTTCTTCTTGACTAAAAGCTTGCTTTTTGCACCTTTGTATATAGTTACAAGTATGTATTAATATTCACCACCTACAAACTTCTATTGGGAATTTTATACTTTTTAAACTCACTAAAGTGTGCATTCAGAGACAGATTTTTGTCTCTTCAGTTTTAATTGATGAATTCTTAGTTTACGGTTTCCTAGACAAAAGTATTTTTCAGTTCTTCACTTGACAGAAGTATGAGATTCTTTATTAATGACCAATAAATAACTTGATTGCAGAGAACCAAATATTAAAAGAAATATTTTTATTTCTATATGGACACACACATACACACACACATAATTTCTGCCACACAGAGGTGTGTCTGCCCATGCTATGTCTATGCGTGCTTTTCTACACAGCTATCAGAGACAGGAAGTGGCCTTTTCACTCAACTGTTAAGTCAGAAAATAAATATGCCTGTTATACTGCAAATTTAAACATACATTTCCTGAGCTTCTCATTTGCAGTGCAAATATGTCCACTTCATTGGTCCTTTAATCTCTTTGAACAGATATGACACTATATTCATGTCATAGTGAATTAATTAAATGTTATATTAACCTCAATTAACTTCTACCTATTAACAGCATTTGGAATGGCAGAACGGGAATTTCAACAACACTTAATTGAAATTGTTTTTGTGGTCACTGTGGAATATTTTAGAAAAGTATCATTAATCACACTACTACATACTCAGATGATCTACAAATGCTATAGCTTCAGTATCTAATACAACTGAAAGAAATGTGAGGCTCTGAAGAAGTTACAACAGATGGTGTGACCATTATCACTCACACTTAACAACCACACATGTAAAAAGAGTGTTTTTTAAAACAGAAATTAATATTTAATAATTGGTTTAAGCCAAACAAAATGAAAGGAAGTTGCAGAAGAGAAAGGCGGTTCACATTTAGTCCTGCATGTTATCTAAGAACTGTACTTCACAGAAAAAGCCTGCAATGACACATATGTAGCTGAAACAGCTTTTCATGATTGCAAATGTGAATCACAGAATGTTAAATTTTGTTCTTTATTATAGCTAGCAAAAAGTAATTAAAGTAACTGTTGCACAAGAAAAAGAAAAAATTAAGATGATCTTTTCAAAATCTCCAGAGACAGTATTTTTTTAAGTCTCACATTAACAGATGTAGTTTTATGCTCTGAAATGAAAGTGCATACTCTGCCCATGTCCAGTTGTAATTTCCATTCTTTATCCTAAAATCTAACTAATGGGTTAGAAAAGCTCAGATTAATTCAAGTTGTTTTTACATTAAATGTTATTATTGCTGCCATTATTATTTGTTTTAGTTTGATTTCCACCAACAGGTACCTTCACCAAGCATTATAATGAGGTAAAACAATGTTGAAAACTGATTAGTTGCAAACCTAACAGAAAAAAGTTCCATCTTGGATTTTTCTGAGTTCAGGAGCAAAAAAGGCTAAACTGTTGATAAGCAAATGTATTTTGCAGTCTGGAAAACTGACTGAGGGTGGAGAAAGTAAGATCAGGCACAGTGTGAAGCTGGATTAAAATCTAAACCTGTATTTACCTGAGGCAAATCTGTAAAGGCTGGTCTGAGTAACACAGACCTTTCAAGTTGTCTCATCATTGATTCTATCAGTTTGTAGGGCAAATGTCTGGTTTTATTTTGCTTTGATTTTATTTTTTTTAATGATCTGTGCAATCAATACACAACATCCATATGGGTGCAACTTTGATAAATCTGATCCTACAATTTCAGAAGCTAATCTGCCTGAAGACTATGTCTGATGTAAGCCCCAAGCAAAGTTTCAAAATATTATATTTTCCATATAAATAATGATGGAATGGAAGTTAAATGGAAACCAAGGCAGTAGCCCTAATCAATATGAGGCTATGAAGAACAATTTTATAGACTCGTCTTACTTCGGGAGGCTGAAATACTTTGGTCTCAGCTCAAGTTATGTAATCAGAAGGCTTGATGGTTTTGCATACCTGAATTGATGCCTGTCCTGTGATTGCTGTACTACTAATTACACCATAATCATCAACCTACAGGAAATATGGTGCAAACTTAAATACAAAAATCCATGTGTGCACATTTCTCAGAATTGTCAGCGTTTCACTCAATTCCAAGTCAATTTTTACTGATAATGTTTGGAACTGTATTATGGAAGGTCAGATTTTTAATGTCCTATTCCTTTTGCCAGCATTCAGACACAAAGTGGACTAGAAGCAACTGCATACAGATGTTGAAGTTTTCATACCCTTATAGCTATAGGACTCAATAACAAACAAATCTGAATACCAGGCATTCTACTCAAGTTTATATTGTTCTCTGGGAATATTATGATAGCCCAATCACATAATATTAAATAAATAAATAATAATCATAGAATGGTAGGGGTTGGAAGGGACCTCTGAAGATCATTGAGTCCAACCCCCTTTCCAGTGCAGGGACACCTAGGGCAGGCCACACAGGAACACATCCAGGCAGGTCAGTGGTCAATAAATAATCAAAGCAAACTGTTTGTGAAGAGCTGTTCATATGAACTACTTCTAAAAACGCTGAGTATGTTCACAACTAAAGGAGCTGGACTGTGAATTAACTGCAATCTCACAAAAATCAATACTGATTAGACTTTTGCTGCTTATGAGATAATCCGTACTTAAGGCCTGAGTAAATTTCAGGTTTATTTTGCTTATTATTCTTAACTAATAAGCAACTTTTACCAGCATTCAGATTTCAGCACAGAAAGCTATTTGGGTTTTTGGCAGTCTAACATTAACTGACAACAGTTCACTGCTACACTGCTATGCACCTAGAGTCAAAATAAACAGTTGAAGAGTATAGACTTTGAATAACAAACCAGTTTCTTTGTTGATCAGTTCTCATGACAATACTACTACACTTTTCTTACTTCAGGGTTGAAGGTCTATGGCTTTTCCTACTGGAAAAGTGACCAGGGACTCACAGATGAACACAACAAAACTGAACCAGCTCTCAAAGCATAGGTCCATCCACACGCTAGTCTACAGCATCTTGCCAATAGAGAAACTCTGGCTTCCAAAAGCTAGGATATTATTAGAACATTATCGGCCTGACCTAAGGTGCTATACCTCTAAAGAGAGATAAATTGCAAGGGAAGAGTACTGTGCTGCTACAGCTGGGTAGCACCTGGCTCCAGAACCAGTTAGTTTGTTGCTGGCTCCTGGGCTTCTTTCTGCACCATACTTCACTGTGATAACACACCGAACTGATTAGGAGACAAAACAAAAGGTCTCCAAAATCATGTAGAATTTCTATACTATTCTGCTAGGCAGGTGTCAAATATAGAGTATCCCAGTGTTTTTTTCCAGTATGCTGGTCTTATGAGTCGTGAAATATTTTGTACTAATCAAGAGCTCTTGATAGAACAGGAAAAGCCTGATATACATTGTATTGATTTCACACAGTGGAGGACACTGCAAAAAAAATTACTAAAGGGACTTCAGTCATTGTGAACATCAGCCAAAATTTCAAAATATTTTTTTCTTAAGAAAATAGAAACAGTGACATATTCGTAGATTGACTCAGAAAGTTATCAAATGCTTCCTAAAGTACTTTTTGTCAACATAAGGCAGCTAACTCTTCACTCAGATCAGCGTTACTTAAAGAGAGAAATATTACATCTGCTGTATGAGGAATTAGGTAGTTCCTCATCAGAGTGCTTTGCCTCAAGTAACAAGGACAGTAATATATGAGTCAGTAAGACTGCCAAGATGTCATGTTTTACTATTTGTAGTACTCGTTTGGGTTTTTGTCATTAGTTCTTTGTATTCTAATATGAAATATTTTTGCACACTGTTAGTATTTACCATGCTTCACCCCAGGAAATACTGCTGTTCCCCAGGTGTGGTAGTACTGCCAGATACATAGAGTTACTGAAGCTGGAAAAGACCTCTGAGATCAAGTCCAGCCTACGACCTACCACCACCACATTGGCTAGATCATGACACTAAGTGCCACATCCAGCCTTTCTTTAAACACATCCAGGGATGGTAACTCCACCACATCCCTGAGCAGTCCATTACTTGCTTTAAAACAGTGACTGTCTCTCTAACGCAAAGGTAGAGAGTAATAAAAAGAGGAAGTGGGGATTGATGAACATATTTTGTGATTTCCTTGTTACTTCTCTTGTAGTTACGAATTTCCCAAAACTCCACCTTAATCACACTCATTTTCATCATTTATTGATCTATTTTCACCCCATAATCAGACAATTAAATACATTCAGACAATTAAAAATATTTAAAGTAATACTGTGGCAGGCATCTTTTAGAATTTCAGGTTGAAGACAAAAACTAATGCAGAAGATGGTTAACATGAGTTATCCACAGAGATAGTATATATAACATTCAGGAACCTACCACTTCTGGCCACATGGAAATACTACTGCTTAAGTAGATCGCTGAGGCTCCACTTTTTTCTAACATGATCCACAATATGATTCAGGCAAGAAATAAGCCATGGTAAAACCCTGAGCCTGTAGTGAGCCTCAGCAGGACAACAGCTGCCAGTATTTCCCCTGAGTGAGAGCAGGTGGTGACCTACATATGAACCTTTTCTTGTTGCTTTGGGGTTCATCGAGTTCAGTTCTCACTACTCACAGCTCAAATCTCAGCTGTGCAGCTAAAACATGAACCTCCTGTGTTGCACCATGCTAGGATGAAGTCCTTTCCTCTCTCTGAGAGGAAAAGGCCTCATCTAATGGGGAAGTAAGCAGAGAAGGATTAATGAAGAAGGCTTAAGGGTGGAATCTGGTGTAGTCAGACTGAGGGTTTTGGACACAAAGCTAATGAAATGTTAATTACAGTATTGGTTACTGCTGCATTATTATAACAGTGATATCACAAGCCAGTCTGCAGTGCACATGGATTCACTGGAAAACCTCCAGAGCTATACGTTCTACCAAGCTGTATACTTAGCTCTTTCTAAAATTAAATGCACGTGGAGATATATTGGTAGCAAACTACAAGAGGAAAATTCATAAGGCAGTTTCCTTGTAGAACTCTAAAGCTGATGCAAAATTTAGGTAGTAATTTGTATTATTTTTCTCATCTCTATTAAAGCTAGATTAGTTAGATTATATTTCTCAGAATTGTCTCCCTTCACCTGCTGTGAAATAAGAAGCTTTAGTATCCGTTAGTAAGATTATATGTGATTGTTGTTTGGTTACTGTAAGTGCTGAGTTATGTTGAATGTGATCTATTTATCTAAAATTTTCCTTTTTGCACATTTTCACTGAAATTTCTTGTCCTTGCTAGTGATCACAACTCTACAGACACTTGTCTGCTTACAGTTTCTACATGCAAACTCTCTCACTGGAAATCTTGCTGAAGACCGTAAAAGAGGCATATAAATACAGTAAAATGCAATTAATTCAGGTTTCCAGCTGAGTGAATATTTATGGATTTATTTATACATTTATTTAATTTCAGGACTTCATACTGCTCTGTCATTAGAGTTGTGTAAGAGAAAAATAATATAATTTACTTTTAACCGCTTATCAAAATGGCTAGTATCTGGTGATAAATTGCAGACTTATGTGATGGCCAGTTTACCAACAGTTCATATTATATTTAAGATCAAATTGCTGCAGAATAAATGTTAGCAAGAAAATGGAACAGTTTATGAGGCAAGTAACTATGATGTCTGAAGTTGCTCTTTCTACTAAATTATACTGCTACTCAATTTACAATATAATCTGTTGGAGAATAAACACATGCAGAAAAACTCAGAGTGTGGAATGCCTATGGGCGCTGGTGAGAAATTAAATTCAAAGCTTGGGAACTAGAGATAAATTTTCTCACACAACAGGAATCTAGCATTAAAAAATAAAGTATCTTTTCAGAAAAGTTGAATATATAGTATGTATTGCCTCTCCTGAGATACTGGAATTCATATTTTGGATTCAAGTGAAATGTGCTTTCAAATAAAATTTGGTCTTATACCATGTAGTATGACTGTTCTTATCTATTATATACTACACAGAAAATGTGCATTTGCCAAACAACTCAGTTCACCCTTTTCAAAGTCTGAACAGTCACTGAAATACCAATTTTTCCAGTGTACCACCCAGAAGGCAAAAGTAAGGAACAATATGTAATGTGATAAAGTGGTCATGCTTATTTTATATGGTTGTACAATTTTGCAGATACAAATTTATTAATTTTAATGTTACTTATAGAATGAAGTCTGGGCATATTATAGAAAAAAAAAAACCCAAACCATTCTCAGTAGCATTTGGAATACAGCAAATGCTATAGTTATTTTGCACTGACAGTTCAGCCTGATGGACTAATATTAAGAAATGTTATAAAATTATCCTCTGCTTTCTTGAAGCAATTACAAAAGCTTGGATCCAGGTATGCATCATAGGTCTTAAAAGCATAATGTTGGAAAGACAGTATATAATTTTCAGCAAATTATAATGCTTCTTTTCTAAAGCTACTGAAGTGAAATATTAGATTTTTAAAAATTATTTTCCAATTGCAGATCCTAAATGAACAGTAAGGAATCTAATGGCATCTTCCCTAAAGCTACAGGACAATTTCATAGTCACATCCAATGTGATGACTAAATTATGAGTTAACACATCCATTTTGAAACTCATCTTTTGAAATGTTTTACAGTTCATAGCCCACCTGTGGGTTTATTTATGATATATTGCTCCTTCTCACATAAATAAAATGAAAATAACCTGAGTACTTTGATATAAAGGAACACTGGAATGCTTTGTATTTACTTATGGTAAACTAACAACAATGAATGAGCAGTAGCATTAAACAACTTCATACTGGCCTTACCTGATCCACTAACTGAAAGTAGAGATCATAGCAATTGTCAAAAATGTATTTATAAGTTGAGTCCAGGCAGGCTCTTACACAGTCTTTCACAACAGTACTGGCTCGAGGTGGGCTCTGCAATTCAAGGACCTAATAAAATATTTCATAGACGGTATAATGTTAGAATCAGATTAAAGACAAAAGATCCAAGTGTTGCAATGAATGTAGTTCTGTAATACAGGATGAAAAGTGTTGAAATATATTAATGATAAAAATGTTTAATTGTGTTAACTTAAGGTGATCTTAGTTTAAATATGCGTTAAAACACATACTTAAGCAAGTAGATTGTATCACTAATTTTTATTTGAATGAAATAATTCATATTATGAGAGAGGCATATATGTCTAATGGTTTACATCTTTAGGTTTTCCACTAGAGGTGGAAATGTTAAGGTTCTTCTATTTAGGAAATAGAGAAATCAAACGATTATGTGCTTTCCTCTGAGTAAGAGTATCAGCTGAGTAGTTCTTCATTCTTTAAAGCAAAGGGTTCAGCTTTTTATTCCATTTCAGGATACATTAATTTGAACTTCAATGTAATATATTATTTTAATTCTTTTTACGTAGTGCTTAACACAGTGAAATCACATGCTACTGTGACAAATATTACTCTGTGTTTCCGTATTTTCATCCAGTAATATTAATGTGTAACATTCCATTCTATAAATATTTCAGAAGTCAACCACCTAGATATCAACATCTGGAGTGACTAAGGCAAGTAGAGTTATCAGACCTATTGGGTGTTTGACATGAAATATCATAATATTACTAGGAAAATGTTATTCTATATGACATGTGTTCCTAAGGAGTTCAGCTAGGTTCGCTTTGTGACTTGACTTTAAACTAATGTAAATGGTAAATCTTTTGTTTACTTCAGGAGATCTAAAAAGAACTGTTAAAAAAAGCGAGTTGTTTATTTTTCAAAGATAATGGCTTTTACCACAATGTTGATACAAAGTATGAAAAAGATTAATTCAATGATCTTCAGTAAGTTTAGAGATTTAATTTAAAACTGAAGGATACTAATTGCTTTAGAGTATTAACTAAATTATGATTTTCCTGGAAAAAAATGACAACGGCATTTTTATTTAGAGTCATTGTGCAAATACAGGACAATACCTTCATTCGAAAAAAAGTAATACTGGTAAGCAGGTCCACAGTAGATTTCAGATCTTGGAGTCTTTCAGAATTGCTAGCAGGAAAATTATCCTGGTGAATCAGGAAGAGAAGAATCATGGGAAACTGGAGTTACAGGTAAGATCCTTGAACAGCTAGGAAAAAACCCTTTAGGAAAACAAGAACACTGCTTGGAAGGATTAGAAAAGTTCAAATGTTACCTGAATTCTGCTTATGAGTAAGTTGGTGATGCGTATCCCTTTGACATGAATAGGAACACTTCTGGTGTTTCTGTTTTTGTAATATGAATGATTTAAAATATTATGATATTTCCAAAACATTAATGGAGGTAAAAATACTTCAAAGCAACTATTTAATTTAAGATGACCAATAGGAAGTAGTGTAATTTAAATGTCTTCATACTAATGGAGCATCAGCCAAATAGACTCATGCTCCAATATTATCTGGATAACATTCTTCAAAATTAAAAAATCCTAGGATGAACATATCTTCTGCATGAAGGAAGTGTTCTTGAAAACTGAGTATGTGCAACTTCTACCACCTATAATGCCCAGGAGTTCTTGTAAAATTCCCTTTTTCCTTCAGTTTGGGAAAGCAGGCCAGATGAACAGAGAAATCCTTGAAGGCTACTATTCCAACTTAAAGGAGAGCTAATGGAGCCCTAATTGCTTATGTATCATCCAAAAGTTTCATGATTCAGTAGAATGGAAAAGGAGAGGGAGTTCAGAGCAGTATGATAACTGGCAGGTATTCACTGCATGCTTCTTTCCTGAAAGGCTGGGTTTGGAGTACACCTCAGTGAAAAGAGCTTCCAGGAGGCAGAAATGAAACTGGAATGTCTATCATTTAGAAAACTGAGGAGTGAAGTCTCTTTGAATATCCCTAGGATCTTACTGTGGAAGTTTTAACAAAGATGTCAATCTCTCAGACTAAATATCGCAGTAACTGCAATTTGCACTACATGAGTCAGTGGATGTAATGCCCAGATTAATTAACTTAAATTACGGATTAATTTAACCAAGGTTGTTGAATCCTTCTCTTTCTCGATTGTCTGCTCATCCCTTGACCATTCTTAGCTTTTGGAAAGAAAAGAGTAACATTTTTCAAATTGGAAAATTATTGTTGTTAAACTGCTTAAATTCTGTAATTTTTTGTTCCAAAGGATTTGGTGTCTCATGTTTTCATCTTCTATGTCACAACAGGGGTTAATCTCAAACTTTTTTAAGAAGATAAAACCCACAAGGAAATTTACACAAAACGCCCCACATTTGAGTTGTCAACTAGATAGAATATGTTGCACATACCCTGTATTTAGATAAGTCAATCCTCAGAGAATTGTGCAATTGATCCAGTAGTTTTATGAACTTTTCCCTCTGTGAAAAGAAAACAAGAATATGTTGCATAAGAATTTGCAGGTTCCTGTTAATTGCATCAAGGTTTTTAGAAAGCTGCTTTCCATTCTTAACTTATTTGAAAAATAGATTTGTTTTCATCATTTCACATAAAAGTGCTGTTCTGGAATACCTATGTTTCAAGTCCAGGCAATGCATCTTTTGTCACTTTATTTTCTCCTTCTGTCCTCTACTGTCATTTACCTGGTATGCATTCAACACTGCGCAGCTGTGCAATATGTTAGTGAGGTGACAGACTTTTCTGTGCAACATTTTCTTTTCTTAATGACTGATGCATCGCTATCTAGATACTGAAAAGCACTGCCTGATGTCTCTGACCAGAAATGCAACAACATCAATTCACTATAAAGTCCAAAGTTTTGTTAGCTAGGATTATTAAAACATATCAGCTTCTTAAAGTTTTATATTTGCCTTGTAACCATTTACACTCTTGAAGAAAGCATTTCCCCCTCCCTTTAATGTGTAAGATAGTCTGCTCAATTACAGTAGAATTTGGTGTAAAAGTATCATTGAAGACGTTACGTCAGAAAGAGGGGCTTTTGTAGGAATATTCTAAGTAACACTATGCAGTTAAAGTTTAAAGTTAACTTACCTTCATAGAAGAAGGTGCAGAGAAAGTATTTTACTATGAGATACCCACCTGAGTTATGCCATTCTCAATACTAATGAGAGTTTCTAATGACTAATCTTCATGTTAGAACATATTCCACAGTTCGCTGCATGAAACTGTGCAGAAATCCTTCCCAGTCTATATGAAAGCACCAGGCTCTCAAAATGTGTGTCTCTATCCACACCAACCCTGAAATATTATTGGCACTAATATGAAAATAGAGTTCTTTGTGCACTGTGTCTCATCAGTGGAGCACTAACCTACACCAAAAGCCACTAATTTGGCACAGTTCCCTTAAGGGATCAGTCAAAAGGAACTTTTTTATGATGTTATAAATCTGTACTGAAATATTCATTCAGTCAAATCCTTCCCAGCTGTAGCCTGAGGACTTGAATCTGAGATGTTCTTTTTTGATGAATGATGTGCAGCTATCCACTAACAAATGCCTTTTGACCCAAGAGAGAAAAATAACCTAATATTTTGCCTATAAGTCAATTGTTTGAAAAAAAGAGCTCCAAATCTCTATTAGTGATGCTTACTACTCTCTTTCCATCCATCTGTTGAACTATGAATTGGATTGGAATTTGCGTCAAAGGTAAACTGGCATTAATATCAGAGAGAGGACTTAATCTCCATCCAATCTGAGGATGAAAGTAGTTCTGATCGTTAGAAAAATAGGGAAAAAAAAAGAATAGAAAATCCAGCATAAATGTTCTGAATTTCAAAATCTGGATCAAACTCCAAAGTCTAATAGAGCTTGAACATAGAGGAGTTGCCTTGTTTCTACAAAGTAGAGCGATTCCATAATAAAACATTGATTAGATTATAAAAGAAAACCTGAATATTGTAGAGAGCAATATTGTGCAGTCATGCTAATAATTAGATAATAAATATTCTGATAGTGTTTTCTGTCTTTTTTTTTTTACTGTAATATTCCTCTTTCAAAGCAAACCTCCATCAGCAGGAAATAAAGTTTCAGTTCAAGAACATGCTGTCTCCAAACTAAAGATCCAACCCTGGGTACATTTATCTGTAAGAACTTTCATCAGGCTTAACATTTAAAAGAAAGATAAATTGATATTAGAGTAAATAGTTATCTTAAAAAAATTACTGAATACACCTGAAAATAATGACTTAATGTATTATTTTTTTTGCAGACTTTAATTGTTATTAATGTTAGTCCTTCTTTAGGATTATTTAGAACTAACTGTTGACTGTCTGTAAGCAGTAACTTCAGATCCTAAGAATATTCAGGATTCAACAATAATAATCAATCTTTGGTATTATTACTACACAAATTGAGTTTTATAGACATAAATCCTATCTCAAAGATACTTGTGCATGAAATGCAAACTAGTATTTAGTTTCAATGATCTGAGTCCCTGTATAAAAAACATGATGCAGGAATGCTGTACTTAATATACTATTTCCTACAAATCAAAATTTTTTTAGCATCCAAAGCAAACTTTCTTTACAAAACTAAACATTTACTCTTTTTTTTTTTTTTTTCTAGGCATGGATTGAATTACTTTTCTGCATCTAGTCTGATAACTGTGTTTCTAATGTCTGATGGGAAGACAAAAACAGAATTAAGTCTTTTTTTTATTTTACTAGCCCAAATGTATAATTTTATAATGTCGTCTAGAAAATCCTGAAATTCACGTTTCTAATATTCTTAATACCAGAGAAGAGCATTAGAATCTGTAGTGTTACTTCAAACAACTATAGTTTGTATTTAATAAATTTTAATTATGTTCAATATGTTATTTCATGTCAATAAATGGTAATTTAGAAAAACATTATCATGCTTTCATAGCTACTGTTAAATGAAGAGTGGCTTTGATATCAGCATATTTTGTAAAAAAAAAAAAAAGAAGAAATGAATGCATTTTTCAGCATCACAATGTGCTTATACACTGACTATATCATGTGTAATAGTGGAGATATGAAAGCAACCTCTTTGAATCATTGCTCTCCTTTCCTCTTTCATCTCCTCAGTGAGGGTAGATGAGCATATTAGAATACAGAGTGAATGCATCTTTATTTTTCAGTATGTTAAAAGAATAGAAAGCCTCTAGCTTTTATAGTGATTGATTTTAAAGACTTAGGGTAAAAATTCCAAAAGTTAACAGCTACTCTGACGAACTTTTCAAATATTTTTGAATTTAGAAATTACTACGGTATCATATATTATGAAAAAAAAAGATGAAGACTAGTATTCTAGAAAAAAAAAAAAAAAAAAAAAAAAGAGAGAGTGAAAAGGCAAATGTACTTACCCCAACGTTAGGAGCAATAAACCTATCCGAGGCAGATACATTAGTTGCTGCTGTAGTATGAGCATAGAAAGCATTTATATTCGCCAACAATGTACTCATAACTGCTGGAACACCAGGGCACATGTATTTAGAAGAGAGACAGGAAAAGTGCCTGCAATTCAAACAAACTGACAGTTACTAAAGGTGGCAGAAGTTCTGCTCTATATTTCACCACAATTTATTTTCAGTTGCAATGATGTAACTTTCAAGCTACCTCATAGACAATTGTGCAGGTACAGAGGAGAAAAATCCAGTCATGTTTGACATAATTGCCACTTGTTGCAAACTGATATTTTCAAATTGAACATACTAGATTCATAATTGCTTCTTACTCTATCCATCCGAAATATAAAACCAATATTTAACTATCTTAATGACTATGAAGCAAAACATTCATTATTAAACACAAACTTAAAATCAAGCACACATAAGGCCGCAAGAGATGTATAATCTAGTGGAGAAGGATTTAATTGATGCCAAAAAAAGACTCAAACCAGCATTTTACTGTGTCTTATATTTTAGGCTACATTATTAATGAAAGGTGAGGTACCAAGCACCTTCTGGGTTCACCTTGAGCAGATTTAAGCTGTAACTGATGATGTTCCACTTTTATTCAGGCCAATAAAGTTCAGTTAACCAGTTTGTTAAACCTGAATCAGCCAAAACCAGAGTTACAATGTAGCAGCACTGTTTACTTGTTTAAAACAACAGGAGATGTCTGGTTATAATGTACAGAGAGTTTATAATGTGAGAAAATATTAGAGATGCAAGATGGATGAAACACAAGAGGGGAGTGAACAACATCATTGAAAAACATAAGATCTTAATTTCAAGATTTATAGTTAGGCAAGATTGGGAGGAAGATAAAGAAATAATAAGCAAATGTATAGAGATGGGAGAGAGAGTGAGGGGGATTAGTCAGGGAAAGTGGTGGTAAAAACATCAAACAGAAGAGGATGAAGAAACTACAGTCACTCTGGAGCTCTCTGTATGTCTGAGGGTCCTAGCTTGGCAGCATGCTTCTCTTACTGAGTTTCTGTCTTTTCTCTACTGTTTTTCCTTAGAAGCTTAAGGCAGAATAGTGTGCTGGACCTGAACCACCTGTGCCCTAGTGCCCATCAAAAAAAAACCAAACTCAAAAAACTTAACACCAGGTACAACCAAACTTGGTCCTGTTGAACTTATGCCAAGTACCTTTAACTTCTGTCACTGCACAATCAATCTTCCAAACATGTCGTTCAAGATTATTGCATCTTGTATTTGGATTCCTGTTCCTAAAGTTATGAAAAATGAGTTCTTTATACTTTCTTGCAAGCCTGAAACACAAACTCGCTCTACCTACATTATGCTTTCTGATACACTATAATTGTCTCAGTGGTCCTCTAAATTCCTTCTCTCTGAGGCTTGCCTCACGGTCTCGCCACTGACTTTGTTCATCATATGTCTGCTTTCTTATGTTCCAGGGCTGCAGAACCTTGTCTCTCCTGAAGACAACAGTATCTCTTCCAGGGTTTCCCTTGACACTGACTTAGTATATTTGCAGATGCCTTAGTGTATTTGCAGATACCTTTTTCATAACCTTTTGAAGTCATGTGCAAATTTATATCTGCCAAACAACTCTTACTTCTTCTGTTAGCCTACAGTTTTAAAAAGGGAAATTGGAGGAATAGAGTGAGTCAGCAGAAGGCAATACATAAAGTCTCTCTTGCTTCTGCTTTTCCAGTATTCCCATCTCAGAGCACAGATGCTCATCCATAGATTCAGAAATGGGCCTAAAACAGGCTTTGGGCTGACAGTACCCCACACCACTCCACTAAGCCCTCTTGGACACTTTCATTTACTTTGCAAACGAAGCATCTAAACTGTAATGTTTACTTCAGAAATCTGTGTCAGGTCACAAATATATTACAAAAGAAGAAAATGTCAAAGCCCCCCAGGTGACCAGGCTCAGGAGTCAGTCTTTATTCATGTACCTGATATCCATTCAGTACCTAGCTATCAGAAACAGACACCATAAAATTATTGGCCAGACTACTCTCCTCAACAGCCTTAGTTAATGAAACAGGCTACAGAACCTGGGAAGAGATTTGAAATTCAAATAGCTACTTGCAGTAAGATAAATATGATGCTAAACACATCCACCTATCACTACAGTTACATGATCACTATGGTCAACACAAGACAAAAAAATTTCAATTCATCCTAGATGTAAAGTGTGTTTTAATTGCCAGTGAGTAATCAAAACATATGTGTAATCTATAAAGTATTTTTCTAATTTTTTTTCCTTTCTAAAAATATAAAACACAGGAGATGTATACCAACTAACCTTGTAATTGAAAAACAATTGACTAGAAAACTTCTAAAATTGTAATTTTCTGCTTATTTTGTATCTCACTCAAGATAAATCCTCTTGTAATTTAAGTCATAATCCACAAGAAAAAAACCAAGTCCTTAATTATGCATGTACAAATACCTAAAGAAAATCCAAGCACACGTTCATATTTTGCTGCTTTAAAGTACCATTGAAAGTACCTGCACTGTTAAGGACATAAGATTTCAACAGGAGTGGATACTGGGCTGAAACAAGCCCTTAATCCCACTCCAAAACTAGGCTGAGGAGACAACTAATTGCTGGATTTTCTAGTTTACCTGACTGAGCAAAGAGACTGGAAAAAAAAGGATCCAGCTGGGGATGGGAGGGATATATATCACATAATCTTGCACCAGTGTGGTGATGTATCATGGGAGACATGTTCAAAGTGCTTTGCAAACATTTCTCAGCATTCCTGTAAGGTAGATCATTAAGTGCTATTATCTCCACTTTAAAAAACTGAGAGAAACTGCTCAAATCTACACAGCAAATCAATCATGTGGGCCAGTACTAGAACGTGGCATTCCCAGCTTCATGGGGATAATACTACTAAACATTTTATTCATTGCCAGTATTTTTCAGATATGATTTTAAAGACTGCAGTATGAATCTGAAAAGCACAACACAGCTATCTACTCCTTAGGAAATTATATCACATTTCTTATCAACAGAAGAACAATCATTTCCTTTGTATAAAATACAATTGTGATGTCAGGAGATTCTCACCAGTTTCAGGTAACCTTTAAAGTTAACAGAAATCTCACCTGATCATATGCATTTTGAGAAACATACGTAGAGAGAATCAAAACTATTTTTAAAAAAATTGACACCTAAATAACAAACACATACTTTTACCATTGACCTTTAATTTCCAAAAATCTTCTAGTGGACCTAAAAATCCTTAGTGCCTGAGGAAACCCAAAGTGGAAATAAGAAGGCTCTAATAACCCCCCTGGCTTTAGAGTCATACCTATAACAAATGCTGCTCCACTGAGGGCAGGAAGTAGACAAAAGTCAGCAGCAGTCACTATGCGAAAAGCCCTTGAGACTGTATCAGTAGCCCGCAGGGAACATGACAGACTGAGGAAAAATAGTTTGGGTCAACATTTTAAGTTCAGTGAGGTGTCTTCTGCAGGTTCTTTTAATGATTTCACATTGAGCTACCCAAGGCCAGGACTGAGGCCTTATCTTGCAGATAGACCCAAACTGTAGTAATTTGTTAAACCTACTGATGTGATTTATTTGTGTCCTTATTACTATACTGTTCCACCTGTAATTTGGTTAGTGAAACTGATGATAAAGCATCTATGTCAAGTGTCAGGTTATGTGAATTTTTGCTTTTCTTCTTCATTTAAATAAAATCTGCAAAGTTCACAGAACCTATTATATTTATCACATATAATATGGGGCATGACTCTGAGAGTGCTGATAACTCATGTAAGAAATCTGCAAGCCACATGACTTTCTTCTGCTTGCTAAAATAAATAAATAAAGAGTAAGCTTCCTTCCTTGTTTTTATAGGTTTCTGAAAACAGCAGCCACTAGCATGAGGGAGCATGATGTCACAGCAACCATTGTTAAGTCTTACATATTTTAGAGTAATAATTTTGCATTAAGCTGGAATCGCACATCTAAAACCAGGCCTGCTTGCTTCAGCTTTCTTACTATGCAACTTCCTGACCAACATGCAGTGCCTGTGATTCTTCCTATATTCCCTATATGAATCAGCAAAGAAAGAAGGCTAATTAACGTGCTGTACTCAGTAATCCGATACTATCCATGAAAATAATGGGTACTTTGTGTGCTTTTTGCAATGCAGCCCCATTAATTGAGGACTAGCAGAAGAAAAAGATGGCATAGTTAATGCCCATTAACCTGCTGGAATGAGAATCACGTTGCTGATTTAGAAGCATTAGATTCTACCTGTGGTGACTCTTGCCAGTAAGAAGCAAAGATCTTTATAGAGCTTTTGTTGCACTTGACTACACTATACAGTAAATCCAGCATGCTAACATTATGTATAATTTCAGTGTCTAGTCAAACACTGTTTCAATATGTACTTTGCTTTTTACCTTCTAAAAAGAAATAAATTATGTTGAAAGATGAATGAGAGGAAGAAATTTATTTTTTTTTCTTGGTGGTGGAGAGGTGGCTTAGTATATGTGGGTAAATAATCTTCCAGTACTATTCCCTCAAGACATAGAATTTACAGCATATATCACCATCCATCACTGCAGTCATTAAAATAAAGGCCAGCTGAACCACTGAGCTGTTTTTCTGCTTTTGTTAATCTGTTTTCTGTCATATCTGTTTTCTATTCTCTCACACATACATGCTTTGACTTCTGGAAGTATATGCATATCATTCATGTAGCTAACAATGTCTATTGGGCTTGCTATCCATCACACACAAAAAAATAATCTCTTCTGACCCATATAAGAATGAATCCAATTGTCTTTCCAACACAGACTCCAATAAGGAGTGGAGGAATATAATAATTATAAGAAAGAAGAGCAGATTATAGAATCTATGTAGTCAAAGAGCTGCAGTTACTGCAACACAGGCAGGCTTTTTGTTCTATTTTGGTTTTGGGTCAGTGGTTGATTTTCTATTCACGTGAATTTCACATCTGGTAATTTAAAAACAGATTTCCTTGCTTAGGAACTGGGCAGTTGGAATCTGTATCTTGAGAGTAAGACACCGCTTCTAAGTGGGCATCCTTTAGGGAGGAACAGTCTATATTTAGTCTTACAAAGATGTGGATGTTTCTGTCTTCAGCAGCTGAAAGGACACTTGAATTCATTCTTTTTATAAGTTTAATGAAAAGGATCTCATTTGGGACACTCAGTAGATATCCCCATTTCAGTAAGTCTTTGGTGGTGCACATGTAACCTTCCTCTGATCTAGAATCAAACACCAAGTCACATGTGACATGTTTTGAGAAAATGCAGAATTTCTTTGCTGTTGCTGGTTGAGAGAGGAAAAGAGCTTGAGCTTTATGCTTTCAGAACTTTTAGTTGGTCACCTAGTGGGCGGATTTTCTGTGAAGCAGTCAGGCACTGAAACAATAACTTGATCTAAATTCTTGTTTATCTTTGCTGAGCTGCCACAGTTGTGGTTGAGGAGTACAATCAATGCATTTGCAAAATCAAGGCTATCCTTTTGAAATAGGATTTCTGTATTCTAAAGGAATAAATAACTATTAGAGATCAAGAAACAGATCATCAGGTTTTACTAAGAGGTTCAAAGATGACAAAGCCACCAGTATGAACCTGTGATAGATAAATAGGGTTGTTTATTACTGTAGCACAACAAGATGTCAACTTGTTCTAGGAAGCAGTACTTTAGGAAGGCTTAATTAGATTTATGTTGTGTTCAGAAATGCAGAATGGCGTATGTTCCTACTCCAGCATATGCTGCCTACTCATACCTACAAAGGTCAAGATGGCTTGTCATTAAGTGTCACTGAAACTTCGTATGATTGGTAATTTTAAAAATGCAAACAAATATGAAATGTAAAATTACAATCAGGCAAAAAGATCACCTCATTAGCAACACCCTAAAACTCACTTGAGGCTGATACAGTGCATAAGCAGCATGTGGATGCTCTCTGGAGTCTTGATCATGGACTATTAAAACAGTCAGTTTTGCACTTACAAATGCAAACATTTTAATTTACAATGTTATCATGAGACATGCAACAGAAATATTCTGCAGCTAGATTTTTGAACATAAAATGATTACACAATATTCCTTTGGGTCAAGTGATTACATTCAAATTCTCTGTTGTAGGATAGAAAATTGCTTTTCTTTTAGTAGGAGCACATTGCTACCAAATGGAATCTGATCATTCTATTTTCCGAATCAAGAAGCTGTACATTTTCTCCAAGCCATTAAAGTTGTTCCAGGAGAAAAAGGTGATTTCATAAAACACAAATAAAACCAACAGATAACAATCCAAGAGAAAATTCCCCATGACAGATCCAGTGGCTTCACTGCTCTTTTCCCCAAAGTCTGAATGCTCCGAGAGACAGCAGATGAATCAACAAAAGAATGTGTATGAACATATATTCTTTTCCAAGTATTATTTAGGATTACATTCATTATTAATTGTATTCCTAACTCAAAGAGAATGTGGCCTCAAACAGGATGTGACCCGCTCCTCAAATAGGGATTGCTCATTATTTACATGCAACATTTAAAAATATAAATGAATATGAGTATGGAAGCAATAAAACGTTAGCTTCTATTTCCTGTGTAAATTACCTGTGACTACCAATATTGAATTCACTATCTTACTACATCTGCCTTCAAATGCCTGGTTTGCAGTCATCAACACAAGGAAGTTTGGTGGAAAAGGTACAGAAAAAAGAAAGAGTACAAACCAAAGCAGGTCATTTAACTTAAAATGGCTTGGTTAGAATTTCTGAGAAGGGATTTCTGAAAAAGGAATGAAGTACCTGCCCAGTTTCATGTTAGATATTCAGACTAAATCTGCTTCCTTTTCATGAATGTCTGTATGTTATGTTATTTACAGATATAAAAATAAAACATCATCTTCTTATGAAGATAGAACCTGTCTATTTCTAACACTGTTAGTTCTAATAGCATTAAATGAAAAAGTATTTTTTAAATACTCATATGTCAATTCTATTGCTAGCATTGCGATGCTGACTTTTGATACGATTGAATTTCTAAAATGAGTTTCAAACTCTCTCTGGAAAATTTCAGGAGTACTGGTATTCATCAATAGATGAAGGGAAAGGAACTCCAAAATAATATTTCAGATGAGGTTGTCCATCAAAAATTCAGTCATGTTGTATTGGGATAACCAACTACTGTAGTCCTGGAAAGAAGTACAGAGAAAAGTACTCTGTACTCCTAGAAAGGCACATGGGTCTTGTGGAACCCTGGTCTATCATCCCAATAACATCTGGAACAGTGGAAGTCTTTCTGATCCTTGCCACATATCGGTATCATAAGGATTAAGAAATGCATTAGCAATGCTACCAGTATCAACTTATATAATGCTTATATTATATCCTAATACCATTGCATATGACAAGTGCTTCAATAAGAATCAGATGGTCAAAAAACATAAGAAGAATTTTAACTCAGGAATAGGAGTGGAATGGAGAATGAAAGCATGAAGACTTGGAACTCATCACTTCCCTAAAACACATTCTTAATAGAAAAGTAGAAGACCAGATGTGATAATACTTACGTCATAGCTTGATAAATATATTCAATTCCATAACGCATTGCAAATTCATCTACAATTTCTTGTGCAGCATCATCAAAGTACACCTTCCAGGCTTCATCACCTTTCACTTCAGGGATTTTTACAACACCATTAGATTTAACTTCCGTCAAGTAATGGAATAGATTCTAAATGTAAGAAATATTTCAAATAGAAAATTTTGGCTTTTAAGTAGCATTCTAAACGTATATCTTATATACTAGTCATCATGGTGTTAATTGTTAGTTGTTTTTTTTGTCGTTGTTTCATTTTCTTTATTTGGTTTTTTTGGGGTGGGGGGTGGTGTGGTGGGTGTGGGTTTTTTGTTGTTTGTTTATCAGGTCAAAAATCTATGAGCATGAATGCCCTGAACATTCAGTTTTACAGGTGGTGAACAATGGGATATTGTGGATACATACTAGTGCTGAACTTTCAGCCATATATTATCTATCAGCTTTCAGAGAATAGTTGCATTTTTTAGACTAGAACATCAATATGAATCACTGTTTGAAGGAAGAATCAAATACAAAGAAATTCTTTTGAAAGACATATGATGACTTTTTTTTTTCAACACGGACAAAAGCAATCTAGATGTTAGAGGAGGAGTAATCTGTTGGTGTTACATTGTCTTTGACTCTGAACCTGATATGACATCAGAAATACAAAGTAGGAAGTCAAAAATAAACTTGTCCTGAAGTAGCAGGAGTTGTTTCAGTGTTCTAATATTCTGTAGCCTTTTTTCTTTATCTGTGCAACAACTGAATAGTAATTTCTGTATAGTATGCTTTCTTCAAGTTCTTCAACATACCTCATGTAGACAGGTGTACTGCACATGGTAGGGAGCCACTTTCTCCTCTCCTTCTATTTCAACATTGATTTTCAATCTAATGGCACCGGAGACAGCAGATTTATCTGTTCTCTTTTCTGGAGAGCAGAAAGTAATACATTAGTAATTACTAAGAGTACATATATGTCATGTTAAAAGCTTTCATGAATCATTCTAGCTTAATAAGAACTTTTTTCAAAGAAAGTCCTGCTGTTGAGAAGATTTTTTTATTTATTTAATTTTTTTTTTAAGTACCTCACTTATGGTTCAGGCCATGAAGCAGAATATCAAACTACAAAGTAAAGAATCTTTCTTACTTTATCTGCCAAATTCTAACCAGGCTCCATAGCACTTTGTTTAACCCTTTTGCCTTTTCAGTAGAAAATATTTCCATTTTCTATCTGGGATCTGTACTAATTATTATTTATTTTTGTTATTGAAATTTTCCTTTACTTCTGAACACTTTAGCAACAACCTGAACTACCAAGAAACTCAAGATGTTTTTAACAGAACTCATTTACAGAACTGAGCTGAACCTTACAGAAGAAATTACATGAAGAACTTTGTTTACCCTTTCTGTACTAGTTTGTTTAATTGCAGTCTCTCATTGTGGAGGCTACTGATCTTTGACTCAAATTTTCACTTTTCCAATACACTCTAGCAGTACAACTGAGTCAACAGGTATTACAATTTTTGTGATTCTTTAAAAAAGGTGCTGTGATATGGGTTGTGATCAACAGCACAATTAATAAGAACTGGTATTCAAGAAATCAGATTGGTTTGAGTATTTTGCTCCTCTTTCTTCTGTATGATGTAACATACTGCAGATGTGTCAATGTGTGTATGTATCAGAATAAGATATGCCATTTTTCTTAGAATTGTCACAAGCTATTTACCAATATAATAGGAAGGAATAAAATTCAGAATTCACAATGACCCAATTATCTTACCTTTAAAAAGTCTCATTATAAATAGGAAATAAAGCAAGGCTTTCTTTTCATGGTCAATAAAAAAATCAAATAGTTCCCTGACATATCGATATATGGCACTGGGAAATGAAACACTAGACAGGGAAACAAGTACTGTTTATTAGGAAATAATGCTCTATTTCAGAAAATTATGTCACATAATTCACCTGAAGTTTTCAGAGAGCAGGCAACCTATGGAAAAATGTAACCATCACATTTTATTATCAAATATCGGATATTAACTTTTAAACTGCTACTCCAGAACATTTAGTGAACCCAAAGAGATTTTTAGAATTAAAGAAGAGTTGTATGCTTGGATTTAGATAAAGGAAATGTATTCTGAGACACACTTCCATTGATTTATTTCTGGTTTAGAGAATGACACTTAAGACCCGTCCAGACAAGAAACTGCAGTCATTAAGGTCAACAGAGAGCGTTTTGAGTTTCAGCAGGCTGTCTTCAGTTTGTGACTCTGCATGTAAACACATTTGATATGTACAGAACAGAAAACTCAAACCAATTTCATGAAGAACCACAGGTATAAACACAGTTAAAATCAAAAAACGGTACATAAAGTTATTTTTTAAAAAAATATGTGATAAACATAATGTGGACAGCAAGGAAAATATTTGCTAGATTTTTGTATCTTTGTAGATGAATTTTCCATTGAATGCTACTCCGAATGGACTAGTCTGAAATGTTGGGTTTTCTTACATATTTCAGATTTTGCATTAAAATGAAATACTTTTCTCTCATATTGTTGTGATTAGTCTGTTCTCTGTAATTTTTATAGCTCTCGATCAAAATCAAAAGTTGTATATTGGTTTCAAAGCTATATATTTTGAACTCCCAAATCTACAGATGCTGAGATTCTATCTAAATTTGTTTTTAAAAAATTCAGTAAGAATCATACCTAAATTATACCATACATCCATTTCTCCACTCAGTGTTCTTACTTCAATGATTGTTTGCCCGAGGAAGTCATCTGATTCCTTTTTGAAATGTTGTTTTACTCTAGATTTGATGTCATCATCTTCATCCCATACTCTGACTTTTATTCTATCTGTAGAGTTATGGCATTCACTGTAAAAGTAAAATACAAAATGTGAGTTATACATAAGCTACATACACTTGCATCACTGTCTAATTAATCGTCCTTATTTCCATACACTTTCTTAACTTCATAAAGTGACAGAATACAAACAACCCACACCATTCCATTGAATAAGACAGCACCACATAGCCAGGGACAAAACTACAGTTACTATTTATTTAGGAATGGCGTGTAGTATGTACAGTAGAACACAAAAGTAGTAGCCTAGAATGTTGTAATAAAGAAAAGTGAGAAAATTTTAAAGAATCTTTCCAATATATGGCAGGAAGTTTTGGAAAAAAACCTCAGCAATTATGCACAAACATCACAGCAGAACAAGGCAGGCAACTACAAAAAAAACCCTAGGGAAATAAGTAGCTGCTTCCTTTAAAAGATATATTACTTTTCTCCAAACTTTTATTCCCTGGTAAGGAAAAGGAGCAGGGATGGCATGCCTTATAGTAAAAAATACCTTGCAAATTTAAGTGGCTTACTAACCCCTTATGGGTTGAGTGGATTTGAGAAACTACTGGATGTATGAGAGTGTGAGGTGGCTTCACTTGCAATCTGCAGAGTTCCTAGTGGATAAAAATTATTACTCCCAGCTTCCTCCTGCATATATTTGCACAGAAATAGAAAGGAAACTTTACTGCTGCTTATTTCTACAAGCCACAATGAGGACTGTTTACTGTTAGTGAGTGTTGGCTTTTGATGACTTCAAAAATATTTTAAATATTATGAATCTTTGTTTATCTGTAATTACAGCTTTAAAGTACAGCAGCAAATTTTAGTATTCAGAAAGGTCTTAGTTTGACACTAGATTAAGAGTTCTTACTTGAATTCTATTTTAAGCACTATCACTGCTCAGTGATCTGTCTCAGTGTTTCCAGAATTAAAACAGTAATACTATAACTTATCTCCCAACTGGCACCCCCCAGGGGTGTTCTAAGAATTAATTAGTGGTGGTAATGGGCTTTGAAAGTATAAAGTGCTTTAAATGGTATTATTACTGTCAAGGCAAATCAGTCATTAAAAATGGCACACACAGCTTTTGCTCTGCCTCATTGTGACACCATTCAAGTATCACAGAAATGCTTGTGTCTGACTATTCCAAATTTTAACATTGCAGATCTCTCTGGTAATTAAAACGCACATTGTTCTGTGATTAGCAAAACTAATTAAGCCTAGTTTCCTTTTGTCTTATGACTGGCTTCCCTGACATCCAACAAACTGCAATCACCCCTTGAATCTTGTCCCATAATTGGGATTTTTATAAATGACCCCTTTATATGGACTCCCTGGTGTCTATTATGGGGTGATCTCATACTGGGGACACTGTTAGGATCTCATCTCTGTCCGACTCCCTGTTTTCATAGAATATGATGAATGTAGTATGAGACAATCTGTGAAATTTCTCTGTCTGACCACAAAATGCAAAAGATATTGGCAAGGACATATAAAATATAGGAAGACACAGATGGATTAAATAAACATCTTTGTCCTAAGAAACCAGGCTAAACCCAGAAGTCACTTTCCTAAATTTTCCTAAAATATAGACCTGAATTACTGCTTCACGTTGGTAAAGCCCTGAATTGCGTTTAGCTGTGCAGATAATAGAAATATTAAACAGGGGATTTCTGCAGTGGCACAGGGAGATCCATCACTGGTGAGGCATTGATATGACCCTCATCACCATATCTGTTCTATTAATAGGAATCTTGTTTCTGCACTGCTTCTCAAAGAGATATTGCATATAAAAAAGTCATTAAATGGTACTTCAGTACAAATACCATATTTTTATTGTTCTGAGACAACACCAATTTCCTTCTGATATGCATTTAGCTGATTAAGGAGTATTTATTCAGATGGTGAGGGTGACTGCGCTTTTCCCTGGTATCCTCGTTTGTCTCTCCTCACATCTTTTGCTCCTTTAATCTTAGGTTAGTGAAACATGGTGAGACCTATCACAACCAATGGGCTTACTCACATGTTCATCTTTGTGTCTAAACCTTTAGCGCTGCTAAAGCTCTGCTTTAGCTCTGCTACATGTTTGTAATGTTCCAGTGCAAGATCCCAAAGCTAGTATAGATTTGTGATGCAAGAATGGAAGGGTGGATGAACACACATTTCTACCAGCCAGACCTGTGGCAGTGAGACTGCAGGGAGATTTACTATTAAAGTTACTTACCTACCTAGCCGCTCAGACACAGTACTATATGAGATGCACATTCTGCTTTAGACACTGGTAACATCTGTGCAGAAGCTCTGTGGCTTTGCAAAAAGCACTGGGTGGGATTCCTAGTTCTGCTTGCTCTGTCCAGGAAAATCAGCCCAGGGAATTCGAGGCAAAGACAACATATGTTGTCTTCAGTGTTCCTCTTCTAGCTGTTCTATTTTATATGCGCAGTTAAAATGTTCAGTAAGGTGTGATACAGGAGGAAATGAATTGGTTTTTAGCACACAGAGAATGAAGATACTGATACTTGTGAAAGCTGGAAAAGCTAAAGTATATTCAGAGATGCTAAACAGAAGGGATAGTTCTAATAATTTATCAAAAATCTATTTATGTTATATTACTTCTACATTTGTAGAATGCTGCGCAGACTCAAAATCATCCTCACAGCATTCCTGTTTATACTAATAGCTAGAATAATAAAAAAAAAATGTAACATTAACTACGATAGTAGCCTAATGTAAATTTACTGTTAGGTGCACCAGCATGACCTGATTGTACACTTCACCTAAGATCTCTGCATCCAGTGTTAAAATAAGTAATTGATACTATGCTAGTTCCAGTAAAAAATAAATGCAAATGAATGAAGAAGCTGGTAAAGAATGTATGGAGACTATTTCCCACTCTTCAAAATGAAATGCATTCACCATAACAGCAATCTTTCCTTGTAGTCCTCAGTAAATCTCTTATATCCACTAACAAATTTGCATACTCTGAACAACTAATCTAAGTGGAGAGGGTTTGGGGTTTTTTTTCCCCAACTCTACAGAAGTGTTTTTCTATAACTTAAAGAAAATATTTTTCCAACAAAATACACTATGTTGGTGAAATTCTGTAAGCAAACAGCAAATTATGCTGTGCCTGAGATGTAGAAAAAGACCTTGACTGACAAGACTTTGCCTGCTCACTTCCTGCTTTGCATATTTTGTAGCACACAAATTTTTTTCTAAATCAACTTTTAACCAACCATTTCAAAAATGAGTAGTCCAAAAATCAAACATATACTGCTTTTAATCATCACTCCAAAGAGGTTCAGAAAAATTCTTCCTGTCATAAGATAGAAAAATCTGTTCAGAACTAGTCTTGTAGTCCCTGAGCACTCAGCAAACTAGTTCATGGGTAGAGAGCTAGTGGTTGAAAATCTTTGAAGAACTTGTACTTTAAAAAAAACTTCTTTCATAAGAAACTTTCAAATGCCACAGAAAACAATCAGGTTATTTAAAAAAAACCAAACTCAAAAATGACAGAACAAAGAAATAGAAGTAAAGGAAGCATTATACTATTCTTACTCCAACTTTAGAGTTGGGATAATGTTTCACAAACAGGTTAAGTCACTCTACAAGTACCTTCCTTACTTCTCTCTCATAGTACACATGCCTCCGAGACTTTTTTTCTCCTGAAGCACTAGCATGCATTTTAATTCCCAACAGTGGTTATTAAAAAAAAAAAAAAAAAAGCAAAGTGTGAGATAAGTTTCTTCTATAAACATTCTCTTTGCTCTACAATTAGGATTTCCAAGATCCAAGTACTATTCACCTACATAATTCTCCAGAAATTCATATGCAGAGCCAACATGACTTGCCAAAGTTTCAGGGAAGTCACTCTGATTGTTGGTGGACAAACCTAAACACTTTTTAATTTATTTTCAACAGACTGCTTCCACTGAAGACTGCCTACAGAGCACTTGCTCTAAAAGTATAATGAAACCACAGTCATGGAAGATATCAGTAGAATGAAGTTCAGGAAGCCATTACTGCTGCTATTACTCTCATATTTATTATTATTGTCATACTGCAAGCCAGAACCAGACACATCCATGGCATTGCTACAAGAAGTCTGTCCACTCTGTTCTTACATGTTCAGAGACAGTTCCATAGTCTCTGAGGAAATCTATCTGTTCCAGTACTTCACTAAGTCCACTGTTAGCAAACTTTTTTTTGAAGTCTGATTTAAGCCTCTCTAAATGGAATTTGTGCCTATTACTTCTTGATCTACTATAACAGTAAGCATGGAAAATAGATTATTCCTTTCCTCTTTGCAGGAGAAAGGATGTGTTTAAAGACATCCTTACCTCCACTACTTGTCTCTTCTCTAGTCTGGACAGTCCAATTCTTTAATAGCGTGGTCACAGGCCATGCTTTCTGATAAAGTGAGACTAATTATGCCTTTTCTTGCATTACTTTACTCTGTCATAACAAAAAGAGAGTCATAAAAAAATTAACCTGGATTGACAGCAGTTTGAAAAAAAGACTCAGATCAAACGTACTGTGAAACTGAAAAACATTACTGCTGAACAAACAATTTATCATTTGAATTTGTTTCAGGCTGAGGCTGTGAGAGAGTTATTTTAATTAGCAGGATGTCTTTCAGAGACTTGGCTTCTTACTGGGGAATTTTTAGCATGGATAAACCCAGTAAACTAATTTGCAGGTTTCTATTACCCAATTGGTTTTGTGTAATATAATTCTCTGTTATATACTTTTGCTTATGTAACAATCTTTAAGCTGTTTTCCCAATTCTCACAACAGTGTATTTAGATATCCCTGGAAACTGGAACACCATTTAAACAGTTAACCAGTCCTGTTGTCTTCAGGTACAGAGAAGATTCTATTTTACAAGTCAGTTCAGTTGATCAAGAATGTATGAGATGACAGTAGGTAGTCTTTGGTAAGGTCCTCTTGTATTTATTTCTTATACATGGCTGCTTATAGTAAATACTGCTTTAAATCAATCAACAAAAAATTCCTTTGCAGTATGAATAAACTGTGCGAGTGCTGCTCTTTAATTCTAAGGAAAGAACATTCACAGCTGGGTGCCTGAAATAGTTGCCAGCAATCAACTGTTGTAAATAATCAAGAAAAGAACGAGTGGAAAAGACTTATTACAGTGTATAGATCTAAAAGTTTGTACAAAGCTGAAAACTACAGCCAAAATATCTCTTCCTTGTAACTAAAGATATAGACCCTTATAACGTATCAGATGCCACACTCAAGCAGAAGAGGGAAGGTGACAGCTGCAAGACTTCCTTTGCTCCAACATTGAAAAAAACTCTCCTGTCACTGATGTTTTCTTGAAAAAAAAAAAACACCGAACCCCAACTTTCTTACCTTCTTCCTAAAAATGCCAACAGAAAGAAGCGAAGTTCATACCACCTATATTACATTTGTTAAAGGAGCACCTGCTGGGCTATTTACTTCTCTATCTTGTATACAAAAAAAATACACATTTCAAGGAAAGCTGTATTCTTCCTTTGATAACTCCTGGGTTTTTTTACTGAGATGTATGCAGTAAAGCTCTACTTTAGCTATGGTTTTAAAGTTCCCATGTTAAAATCTATGCCAGTACCTTATGGTCACTTAGCAGAGGGTTATATTACGCTTTGTTAGAAACTTTCACTCTGCTTACCATACAATCATATTAGGATTATGTGTGATTTAGCTGACTAGAACACTGCCCTCACTCTATATGCTATGACAGAGCAAATTCACAGTAGGGACTTAATGATTTTTCAAAGCCCTTGTTTTGGAACAGAGTAGGTTATTTAAAATAATGTTTTGGTATTATGAGTCAATATATGATTGTAAGATTTTGGGATTTTATTTCTACAATTTATCATTTAGGAATTATAAAGATGATTAGAATTTGATTTTAAAAAGTATTATCAAATGTCACTAGAAGAGCCTAATTTTGTTGAAACTCCTTAGTCAGTGAAATGGTTATCTTGATCTACTTTAGTTTTATCTCATGGTTAAATATTTATAGTTTATTTAATACACTTCAGAAATTGTTGTATATTTTAAATTGAAATCCAATGCATTAAATAAGTTGGGAGATAACTTTATTTTAGAAAATGTAAGTGTTATAAAATTATTTGAAAATGTATTCAGTTCAAAGCAGTTACTCAGGAGATTTATGCTATTAGTAAGGTTTGGAGGTCTTTTTATTAATGTTATGGCTAGAGCAGCAGATGATAGTAATACTTAGTGCTGGGTGAAGAAAAATTAAATTTAAAGTTTCCAGGGATTTTATGGTAGCCTTGCTCGCATCTCTGAAAAAATACATTTAAAAATTCATTCCAAGTTTTCTGAATTGCTCATTCAACTTTTGATACAATGCAAGACATGCAGTTAAATGCAAGAAAGCAATTGATTTCCTACCTATGGTTACTCAAAGTCATTCAATGAGATGTAACACTGCAACTGTTTGTGCAGTAACACAAATAAATCAAAAAGAAAACATGATTTGTATAGGGGAAGCCTGTAAAAAATTTGAGTATGTTTTCTCTGAAGTATTCATGCCTAGTGCTGGCCTTTGAATCTGTGAAAGGCACGGGCATTCATTAATACATTTGGATTACCTAGTACTTTTTCCAGACAAATTGAAATGGCATCTTGGGTAAAATCTCTTTCAAAATCACTAGAGAAGTGATAACCTCCTCGACAGTAAGGTAGTAGATTTTAGTCCAAGAAAAGGGAAGAGAAAATAGCTGTTGTGCTACATAAGAAGATAACCTCTCATGTTATGACATTGCACTTTCTTGAAGAAAACAGAACTCTATGTCAAATGCCTGAAACCTAAACCATAGAAGCAATTTCTATTATGTAAAGAGAAAGAATGACAACTGATATCTTTCTTATAGGTAGGAAAGGAATGCAACAAGGAACTAAACAACGTTATAGCCTGGAGACAATTATTTTACATTGCAGTGAGTGGTTATTTTGAAATTGTCTGTTGCATGCAATGAATAACTAGGGATTCAGAATCTTGACTGGGCAGTCTGCAGGATCCTGAGCTGTTCTGCTGCTGTTTTGTAAATTCAGGGTTGTTTTTAAAAAATGTCACATCATTTTTATCATCACTGATACAGGGTTTCATCAAGTTGTATCAAATTAGCATCCAGTTTTGAATAGCAGTATTAGGCATAAACATACTAGACTTTTGTAATATTGTATAAAAAGGTTAGACTATTATGTGTCAACAGTTTGCATATGTCCTCAGTAAAAATGTAAACAACTGTTGTATTTAACAATCACTGAAATTGTATACACCCTTTTTATTATTGTAATTTGTTTTTTTCAGAATTTACTATTTACTAGTGTTTTCACACAGATTTAATAAAATACATGCTCACTTTATATGATAACACTGTGGTAGGTGCTTTCAGGGTAGACTGGAACTTTACTGAACAATTTTTACAATGTGCCTGAAGCAGTTCTCCTTTCACTTAAAATTTTCCAAAGATAATCTAAGGTTTATATTAGCCTTCCAGAATCCTTAACTAATTTTAACAATAGTAGTTAAGTGCACATCATATACTGTGGCACATAGTAATCAAGCTGAGAAAAGAATAAATGCTGAAATACTTTTGCTGCATGGAGTCTCCTGGTTTCAGCTGGGATAGAGATAATTTTCTTCCTAGAAGCTGGTAAAGTGCTGTGTTTTGGCTTTAGGGTGAGAATAATGTTAACAACACACTGATGTTACAGTTGTTGCTGAGTAGCACTTATCCTAAGTTAAGGATTTTTCAGCTTCCCATGCTCTGCCAGCAAGGACATGCACAAGGAGCTGGGAGGGAGCATGGCCAGTACAGCTGACCCAAACTAGCCAAAGGGATATTCCATGCCATGCAATGTCATGCTCAGTATATAAATGAGAGGGAGTTGGCTGAGAGGGGCCAGTTGTTGCTCAGGCATCAGTCAGTGGATGGTGAGCAATTGCATTGTGCATCACTTGTCTTTTTAGGGTTTTTATTTCTCTCTCTTTTTGTTATATTCCTTTTCATTTCCGTTATTATTGTTGTTATTTTATTTTAGTTGCTAAACTGTTCTCATCTCAGTTCCCAAGTTCTACTTCTTTTTGATTCTCCTCCCCATCCCATTAGGAGGGAGGAGGAGTGAGTAAGCAGCTGCATGGTGCTTAGTTGCTAGCTGGGTTTAATCCACGGCAGAGAGGAATAACACTGAGCAAATTGATACTATTATCAGATTGGTCACATTTTCAGTCAGGAATGTGTTGTATCCTAAGGCAATATTTCCAGGAAAGGAACAGTATAGTACCTGTGAAGTAGAATTTCCTGTACTGTAACATGTCTTTCTGAAAAATTCTAGGAACCTTGCCAGAACTAGAACTGGCATGAAATCCTATTCAAACCTTAGGCAAAGCATTACAGACTGAAATGTCTACTTTGTGGTCCAGGTTGAACTTCCACTATATACTGACAATGAACTATATAACACATTCAGTTCAGAGGCTGTGGCCAAAGAAACAGGATAGGGGGACTTTACCACACTCTCTACATCAGATTTCTAGACAACACTCAGTCCTGGAAAAGATAGGTATTATAAATATCCCAGACCAGGGCCTGAATCATACCAGTTACTATGAAATTCTTATTTGCACCAAGGAGAACCATAATGTTGAATAAAAATGCAGTTAACTTGCATAGTCAATATCTGAGACATAGGAAGGCATTTATAATGCCAATATTTGGCATGTAGGGTCAAAGTCTGAAAACTGGTACTAAGTTCCCTAAAAAATTGGAATAGACACCACCAGTAGATCTCAAAAAAGACATAGTTCTAAGCTGTATAATTACCATATGATAAAGTCACAATAAAATTCTATGCTCTCTCCATTCAGAAACTGCTAATTTATTAATGCTATCAATATGCATAGTATAGACAACAAATATTTTTAGATTATTTCATTTAGTATATTACCTAAATGTAAATTTAAAAAGCAAGAAACAGCAGTATCTTCTATACTTACAAATAGAATTTTTCATCCCATACTGGATTCAAATTTCCAAAAATAGTCTTTGTTCTCCTCTTGGTTTTGCCAACTTGCACAGTAACATATGGGTCACTTGAGCCAGTTTTGTCCTTAGCCTGTAAGCCCTGAGCACAAAGTACTGCAACAAAAGGAGAGAAATGTGCTTTAGCCCTCATAGCTTTCATTGCCAAGAAATAAATGAGATGCTGACAACAGCAACAGGAATCAAAGCCCTCAAATTGAGGCATCCTGAAAAAAAGTGTTCTGCTTGAATTTCCCTAGTATCTGTTACTCTGGGGATAGATTAATCTTATCTAACTACCCTTTTGGACTGTATAGAACTTACAAATATGGTTTAAGAGAGTCGTAAGTGTAAAACTTCACTACAGAGCACAAAACAAATACTTTACTTGTCATGCATAATTTGGATACTCTTCTCAAACTTTGGTTTAATCAGTGTGGCAAGTAATATAATGTTAAATAACTTTGTTTCAGTGTTATGATTCCCTAAAATCTCAATTTTCCTGCCTAAGTAAATAAATAATGATTTCCAAAATTTCTCCTAAGATCTAAACTAAAATTTCGAAAAGAAATCCTCCGATTTTCAGAAATCTGCACTCTGGATTACGAGGGAACATGAGGGGCATGGTTGTGACTTTGTCATTTGTTTTCCCCATGTAAGAAATGAATCATCCAGATTTTCAGAATACTTCCTATTCTATCACAGACAAGGTGACAGTTCAGATCAATTATCATTAACTGTTTATGTATTTGTCGGCCTTTCTGGCAGGTAATGTGGGAGTATAGTTAATGTATATGCATTTTGTGGTAAATATAAGTACACACAATTTGATTTTCCATCATAATTTATAAAACTGGAAATCTTAGGAGAAAGCAGAGCTGTCAAATAGCAGTCTACCAAACCCAGAGAGCAGCAGCTAAAACACTTGCCACAGGTCCTAGCATCAGCAGAGCTTGGTTTTATTATTTTGCACGTATTTAAACCAACTCAGTGGCAACATTTAGTTAACATTTTCTAATGTCAATCATTTTGGATAACGAAGCTCCCTCAGTGTGCTCAGAAAAATTGTTACATAAAAATGGCACCTTCTTAGTCAGCACTTCATGTGGTTTCAGTCATATCTGATGACTTCTGTGAAAAAAAGTAAGTTTCTGTTACTTTTTTTTGGTGTTAGGTTTGCTTATCCTAGAGAAGGTGGCTGATAAAAGATGAAGCTGAAGTTCTCAGCAAGCTAAAGAGCATATCTCTGACTGACTTAAACACACATTTTGTGCAAGTTGCTGTTAAAAAGTGAGAAAAATGTGTGTTACTTAAGTATATGCTATTTTAAAAAAATATAGCTTTTGTTTCATTCATTTTTAGCAAAACTGACTAGATAAAGCTAAAAATAAGTTCCTAAAGTTTATTTCCTTATCCACCTGTAACAGGAATAATGCAAATCCTGGAGAAAGAGAAAATATTTAATTTACCTTTAATATCAGAAGATGGTTTGTTGTTTTTTCATGATATTAAAAACAAATTTAGGCTAATTTAGATATGAAATCTAACCAGAGTCCTTTAACTCTTCACATAAAAGTCCTTCCCATCTCTGCCTTTCAATTCTTTCATATTATAGCTTAATTTGTATTTGTCTCTAATCCAAAATCACATAAAGTCAGGTTGGCGTGCCTAGTCAGCTGAGCTTTTATTTAGATTTTCTGTACTGAGGCTTTAGTTCAAAAACTGAAATGTCAAAGTAAGAGGACCTGGAAATGTTTATGGTCAACCAGCAATGCAGTTGGAGGCAATCTTGAGTATATTCTGGGTATGCAGGTTTCTCTGGCTCAGCATCGCTAAACTGAAACACACCCTTAGTCAAGCAGCAGGAATGGATGACAAGTTTCAAACTAATGGGGTTTGTAATTGCAAGCTGCAGTGTTCTTAGTCATTAAAAACCCATAAACATAATTGTGAATTTTAACCCTTGTGGGTGGTGGCAGAAAGTTCAGCGCTAGCACAGGACATTCTGGTAGGAGGCAGAGAAGACACAAGACCATTTATTTATCTTCCTTCCTAGAGCAGTGAAATATAAAGTAGTAACAGCTGTAACTTAAAACTCTTACAGTTAGCATGGTATAAATTCAACCATTTATAGATGCACGAAGTAGGCAACGGAACACAAAGTTCCAGCTCTAATTATAATAAAGCTTATTCCCAAACCAGGGAACTAGAAATGAAAGAGCTCTTAGAGCAAACAGTTCAGAGGAAATTTACCTGTGATCGTTATTTTTGCTGACCATTTGGATGTTCCATCCAAAACACTTTGCTTTGCTGCTTTTGTATATTGTACAAAATCATCTTTGGAAATATTAAACATTTCTTGGATCACTTCAAACACTTCTGGTCTATTTTTCTCTCTAATCTTCATTCTTTCCTTCATAGCACTAATAATATTCTGTGTTTTATCTTCTGCACCATGTTTGGAACTTTTCTCAGCAGCTCCTAAAATGAGAAAAAAAGCCATTACTTTTATGAAAAAGTTGCTATCTTAGTTATTTTTCTCCTCTAGAGTCTCCAGACGGTTCTTGGTACTGCAGCATTCAAAGGAGATAGATGTTTCATCTGGATAATATCAAGCCTCTCATATTTATTCTTTGTGATACCTAAAAATATCAATTTAGTTTAACATGACAGGTTAAATACAACTTCAATCAGAGATATGTTATACCTAGAAATGTTTGTTGAATCAGTACTATTCAGTACTGATCAGTGCTGTGAAAACATCTGAATGTGTGAGTAACTTCTCTTGCATAATTAAGCGTACTGATTTTTCCAGAAAGGTGTGTAGAAGTGTGCCATATCTGGGTCTGGCTGCTCTGTCTTTTGCCTTTGCTACTAGTTAAACCT
Source organism: Actenoides hombroni (assembly GCA_024336885.1). NCBI lineage: Eukaryota > Metazoa > Chordata > Aves > Coraciiformes > Alcedinidae > Actenoides > Actenoides hombroni. The sequence continues at coordinate 75,532,426 of WUAM01000431.1, read as the reverse complement.
CAATAATGCCTAAGTAAATAATTCTTCAATTTCTCAATTTTATTTTATTTTTCTAAGCCCGCACGATATAACAATATTTTCATTCCTTTCTCTTGCTTCTTTTGGATTAGGATGGTACAAGAAATCATACTTGGTTTGGTAGGACAAAAAGCCTCCAAAGTTAATAGAAATGCTATTTTAACCAGGTAATGTTTTCCCCTTATTTTTCAGAAAATTTTTAGTTTGAAAGTAAGGATATTAGTCTAGATTCCTGCTATGTTGTAATAAACGGTAGGATGAAACAGGCATAGCAGCTTCAGATGCTTTCTTCACTGCTTCCAGATACATCTCAATGTTTGCTGATGCTGCCTGCACTCATGAAAAGTGTTTCATTCCTTCCAGGAACCACATTAATTAAAAAAAAAAAAAAACAAAAAACAACTAATGATCACATAAATCCATTTACTGAAGCATTTGAAATCTAGTGAATGTAAGCATTCATTGGATTTAAGCATTTAGATTAGTCTGGGACTACCTTAGCTGTAAAACAGTTCTGTAACACTGACCTGACATTCTCACTCCAGATCAGTAGTGCACTCTATTCCTTCTTTAAACATCATGCATGAACAAAAGAGTGCTTCACAAAACTCAGTGTTAACAATGGAATCTTCTGATAGCTATTTAAGCCATTCATTCATGTCTTGTCTCCCAAAGAGTAGACATGACATTATACTCAGGTTGCACCTCGGTAGATTAAAGGGAGTGCTTTTCTAAGAATTCTAACACTGGAACCACCCAGGGAATTTCTGCAAGGAATACCGTGTCTAGTACACAAAAAGAAGTTTCTGGAAGGAGTGAGATGATAATAGAATATCTTATGAATCTAATTCTGCAAATTCATTACACAGAGTGATGTGAACCTGCATTACCATGCTCCTAAGAGCTGCTGGTTAGGGATAAGATTCAAGACATATAGAATAGTAGTCTCCTTCCTCTTACAGAGCAGAAAGGTGCAAATGTATTAATAGATGTAAATATTATGGCAATAGAAAGTAGAGAATCTTCTAAGTAAACCAAATATATTTTCAAGAAAGAAATGTATTGCTTTGCAACAAAAGCTTGTGTCTTGCAGATGCAAACCTAATGACTGAACACAGCTATTGCAGGCTCAGTTCTGAGGTGCAGCAACACTTGCTCTCTTTTGCCAGTACATTGGCAACAATCCATAACTCACCCAGAGTGTAATATGACAGAATGCTTTGTTTTTGCAGTAATACCAAATGCCAAAAATTAAAAAAAAACCCCAAACACAACAACAACAACAGAGAAGAAAAAAGGAAGAAAGCTGAGCAGTAGGCACTAGATTTTGGTATTAAAACTCAATCATTAGAATCCACAGCTGTGCCTTTGTGGTATGAAAGTTCAAGGACTTTTGGAAAACTCTTCTTGAGTGACTGCCCAAGAAAATAATATAACACAGGCATGGAATAGGTTTGCTTCTCCAGTAAAGCTGTAATTATTGATAATTTCAGTAAGGATGTGTGGAAGAGATCAAAGGATAATTTCTACACTGTATTAAGCTGCGGTGGTATGTCAGGCCTATCCTATAAAATAAGTCTGGAAAACAAAAAAAATGCTCAGGTGATTTGCTAATTTGTCTGAGACATCAAAGCCACTATGCCTTTTATGGGTTAATTAAACCCAAAAAAGTATAAAGAGCCCATGCTGTTACAGATTCTATTCACAGTTCTTCCCAGGAGACCTCTGGAGAGATTTCTCTCTCTAAAAATCATAACTGATCTCAGAGGCTTTTTAAAAGCCAAAGTCAGCTTCTGCTTATAAAATGTTCTATCACAGGAAAGTGTTTCTGATCAATGTCCTTACAATGAACATTGTATTGGAATAAATTAAGTGTACTCCTGAATAAACAGATATCCATCTTGCTATTGGGTATGAGGAAAGAAACAGACTTTTGCAGTTAGAATGGTATTGCAAATGTCAGAAGCAAAAGTTCAAATTCCTGCAATGCTAAACAGGCTATTTCAGCTCTCAATGAGATTGACATCTAAAGCAAGGTGCAAGAATACTACAATTTTTATAATCAATGACACATTACCCTTGCTATAGGTATTGCTGAGTTCTAGCTCATATTGTCAAACACTACTTGAGGGCTCATGGCACTGGCAATAGTCAGGGTGACAATCATCATCATCATTAGCAGCAGTAAGTACTTCACCCTTCCAAAAGGTTGTGAAAACATCATCCAACTAACCATCCACAACTCCTGGGAGGATCAAAGTATTATTGTTCCCTTTAAATGTATAGTAAAATTAAGACAAAATTGTGGTGAACAACTTGCTATGCAATTAGAAATTCAGATATTTCAATACTGAAGAGAAACTTAGCTCCTCTTCAATACCATCAAACACCATGATGTTCTTTTGATGGTGGTTTCTGTTAAGGCACTCTCTGCATGCAATGGCTAAAGAAAAAATTATCAACACAGCTATAGAGCAGGAAAGGACCACCTTCCAGCATAAAATCTCAGTGAAGTCTTACAGAACAAATATTTTGTGCTTTGCTTTCTTTATTGTTTCCATTGTGTCTGAAGGTTTTTTAGCACATCAGAGGATGAGAGAGAGAGAGAGAGAAAAGTTAGAAGGCAGAAGTTAAGATCAGAAAAGTGTGGAATCAGATACCAGATACCAGTGACTTCAGATTGTCAAAAGGCTGAATCACCTTCTTCAAGGTGGTTTCCATGGCTACTAAATCTTGAGAAATCCTGAAAGTCTCTTGGTTCGACTACCTCATTGTTTGGAATGTGGAAGACCAAATTTCTAGTGATTAAGAATTTTCTACACTGAAAAATTAGGAATCAGGAGAAGAAGAATTAGATGTTACCATGAAACCAAATACCAGTTAGAGAATTCTCTAATGATTTTATCACAGAAGAGATGATTGCTGAGCTGCCTGGAAAGTGTGACAGGTGGCTCTTGCAAGATGCAGGAAAGCAACATTTTAAATTTTCTGTTATTTTCTGCCCTTCCTTAAAAAATACAGATAGAAACAACATCATAACCAAATGATAAACCATGGCCACAATCTCAAGGACAATAACATATTCCTGTTGAAAACCTTGCTGATTTTTGAGACAGTGCATATAAAAATCGGAATATGCATAAAAATGCCAACTTCATTTAAGTTTTACTGAAAAATCAGCATAGCCTCCTATTTATACTAAATTATTTATTGCAGCTATTTCTACATCCTCTATTGTTGACAGTCTATCAGCAAAGACAGTCTCTTTTCAAGAAGTATTGATCAGACTAATTAAGGCAATATTGCAACTTACACTGCACAGGAAGTTAACAAGCCCTTTTACTCTAGGGACTTCTGCAAACTCAACATGATTGAAATCAATTCTAATTTAATATTACAACTACTACTAGAAAGGGATATCTTGTTGAAGATGAGAGGTCTAATGAAAGTACCATGGACTTTTTTTGAACCTAATTTAGGACAAGCTTAGATATTGACCTTAAAGAGCTTAAGATGTTAATTCATTCCTACAGTCTACATTAACAATAATTACAGATAGAAAAAAAATTAAAAAATCATCACAGAAATTCAGTGGCCAGTATGTCCTATGTGATGATGAGATAGCCAAAAGCATGACCATGATAAAGACACTGAAAAACATTTCTTTCATTTTCTGATACTGTTAGCATTGTCTTTCTTAGAAATATTTAACCAAATGCACTGATCAATTCATTTTTTCAATGGAACATTAAATATTTTTAACATAAATGAAACCAGGTACATGAACCTCATTTTCAAAGTAATTTAATATTCAAACACACTGACCAATTAATCTGCTGCAAAAAATATGACAGGATGATCAAACACATTTGCATACTAATAGGAAGATCACGATCCCTTAGATGTGTTAAATACTTTTTTTATCTGCATTTTGCCTTCTAGAAATTTACTCAAGACTCAGTTGTTCATTGTTTTCAAACTGTTTACATCACAGATGACTGTCAAGTGCTTTTTTTTTTTTTTCAGGCTCTCTCTCAACCTTATCACTTATACATTTGTAAAAAATCTTCAAAGGCAACTGTTGTTCTCTGAACCATTTGTTTTGTTCCTTTGGTCTGGTGATAGGGGCCAGGGAACCTCTGCACTGAATTTTTCTCCCGATAAGTGAAAAGGAAGATAAAAAAATAGACTTTTATTCTATAGGTCTTTTACAGATTTTCAGTTTTAGCCAAGATTCAACTACTACAATCATGGGTACATCTCTCATGCCACCTGCATGGTTGTGGCACCCTGAGAAGTGGCTCAGCTCTTAGAAAGTTAGCAGCAGTTTATATCCTTGCAGTGGAAAGGGTAGAACAGGAAGAAGTGTAGTCAGCATGTAAATATCATGTGAAGGTACTTCACCACACAGGGAGAAGATTACTAATTTTGACTAGTAACAGCAGCTCAGCCCCTTCATGGAGGCATGACAGCATAAGCACTTGGAATCAGTTCCTACAGTCTTGCTCAGAGGGAAGTAAACTGCAATCAAATTGGAGGCCATGAAAACAGAAATACAAAAGGTATTTCTCTTGGGCCTAGCTGGCTTGAATGTTGCTTGCCAGCATGTATAATGACAAGAAATTTCAACACTTAAGAAGCCTCAGAAAGAACAATCTCTTCAACCGTTCCCTATCATGAAAAATCATGTACTAGGTGAGGAGTACAAGAAACCCTTAACCCTGCTGCTGTCAGGTATGTGATCTCAGATCTTGCTTTTTTTACAAAGCTTTTATAACTGAGAAGAAATAGCTTTAGTAACAAATCTTGTTTGAACTGTGACTCTCTCAATTATCAGAAATAGATTAAAATGCTATACTTTATATGTGCTATTTTCCACAGGCATCTCAGGAAGTTTTAGTTTTCCACTCTGCAGACTTCTCCAAGAATGAGAAGACAAAGACTTAATTGCTGTTCTCTCTAATAAAAATTATTCCAAATCCCAAAGGCTAGACCTAAATATTCTCAAAATCAGGCACAAATGGATATGAGGTATCTCCTTATTATGTGCCACTGATCTGTGTTGTACTTTAAATGTACTACAGGACAGGTGATCCAGGAGATAGAAATAAACGCCCTTGCCATATCAGACTTGCAAACTACAAAATACAAACAAAAATACAAAAATTGCAAAATACACCTCCCAACTCCCTCTAATGTAATAATAAAAGGGACTGAATGGCATACAGTAATGAGGTTGGGAAGCCTGGTAGAATACAGAAGGGCTTTCATAGATGTTTAGTGAGACAAAAGCCACTCAATTAACATTAACAGAAACGTTCCTCCAAACAGAAAGGCATCTTTGTGATGCTTCATTACACTACTGTTAATTCAAGATGCCTTGTTTCTTACTCATAGAGTGAATCGATCTTGATTTTCTTAAATAAAAAATATTTCTGAAACAACTTGTTAGAAGACGAGATGTTATTCTGTTAAGTCCTTGGAAAGAAAGCATTCCCTTCTGATGAAGACAATTTCAGCTATACTTTATTTCTAGACTATTATGTTTCTAACTTTGACAAGAATTCCCACAACACTGGATAGAACACTTGACTTTTTGCTACAAAATACAATCAGCATTTTTAGGGAGCAGCAAATAAGTGTGCTAACAAAGTAGCTCCAAATACAGAAATATCCCAATTCCTTGAAGGATGTACAGGGAGTAAGCTTCAGTTAGACCCACTGTGATCCATACAGGTTTGTTTTGAGGCACATTCAAAGATGAATCCCACATTCCATTTTGAGACTAGCAGAATCAATTCAGTGGGCCCCTCCTCCATGTTTTCTTCCTCTCATACATAGCTAGTGCTAAACAAAATGTGCATAAGGGAAGAGATTAAATTTAGGAAAGCTATTTCTACTTCCTACTTCCCCCATCAACTTAATGAGCAGTTATAGTTGCCAAGTGACTTGGGGACATATCCTGTTGCCAGCAGAAGTAAGAGGTCGTCATTCTGTTAACTAATTTTCATGCCTCTATTCCCAGCAATGTAAGGCTAATTACTAGCTAAATTCAAGAGATCTACAGGCTGAGGTGCAATTATCTATTTTTAGCTAGTCTTAAAATGTACCTAGAATGAAATGGGAAAATTAGTCAATAAGAGTAAACATGAACTGACCTTATAAAAGTGTATCTTCTTCTGTTACTCTCCAGGTAACAGAAGTTATTTGCACTTTAAAAAGAAAATATTCACAAATATCTTCTTTACTTGATACGCTTTTGAAAACTCACCACCAGCAATCATATTAATGCTACACAATATACTTTTCTAATATTTGATTTTCAAAGCAAACATTCTTTTCTCACTTGTGAAACAATGTCAAAAGGTTAGGTGTCAAACACAGCCCAGTTTCAATAATAGTGTAGAATCACAATTAAGCACAGTTAAGCAGTTTGATTTAGAAATTTGTCATTGCTCCATGGGGTCAGTTGCTCTGGGAAATTGTGGTTAGTTCCTGAACAATATGAATCTTGAGAATCCATTCCTTAAGACAGCTTCTCACATAAAGAACACAGTAGGAGGAAAGACAGCCTGACTGGAATATCTATGTACTTTTTCTACATGTTGAAGCTAGGTAAACCCTGAGGAACATATCCACAGTGAACAATGTGGAATAACTCCAGCGATGTAAAAATCTCTTCCATTCCTAATTCACAATATCAGAAAGTTTGCAGGTCTTGACTTTCTATTGTTTAGAATGTTGTGTAGTAATTGTGTTATTTAATTATGGTTTAAATGCACCTCAGATATTTTTGGAGGAGAATGCATGGCAGTTGGAATCAATTTGACCAATGAGAAAAGCAAAGAAAAAGGTTGTTTTACCTTAATTCTAGTCCCAAATGACTTCCTGACTAATATTTTTCTTCCCTTACACATAAATGGTTTGGTATTTTGAAGGGACAAGATCCTATTTATTGTTTTGTATTTTTGTCTATTCTATAGCATATTAATATAATTACAGTAAGTATTATGAATATTTTTTTTATCTTTGCTTTGATCTTTCTTGTGTTCCAAGTTAAAACTAGGAGTGTTTATGTCATGTAACAAATTGCTCTGGATATTGACACAGGCAGTATAAATAATATATTGATGCTACCAAACAATATTTTGTAACTGACCAGCAACATTCCGCAAGTTCCAAGGGAAAAGACAAAATTAACAATAGGTATTTCATAAAGTTTCTGGCTAGCTCCTCAGGCAATGAACATCAACATGCTTTCACCAAGTTCTGATGATCTGGCCCAACATTTTAGGAAATATCTCAGTTTACACACAAAATCAAAACAGTGTACAGTATTGCAAAGCTATAGCTGTTCAAGGAATACTCACTCTGCAAACAGTCAGCATTTAGGAGGTCTTGGCACTTGTCATGGCATTTAACACCACATTCAGTGCATCTCATGCCTTGTCTCGCTATGCCCCAAAGTAGACCTTCACATTCATAACAGTATGTGGGAGTTGTAGCTGTCCAAACTTCAAAGTTATGAGGTGTAGTTGATGATATTGGATAGATCAAAGCCTGCAATGTCTTCCTGAAAACATGTATTTTCTGTTGGACAAGAAAAAAAATATAAATCAAGACTTCAGTTAAGTATTAATACAAGCGGACTGGAGTCAAGTATATGTCATTACACTTACGATGTTACAAAATATCAGAGTATGCAGAGAAGTATGAATTAATTTGAAAAATGCTGATTTACTCATTTTACCTTGCACTCTGGAGACAAAAGAACCCTTTTGACTGACTACAGAAACAGGAGAGTTAAGATGCAATCAAATCAGTCAATTTACACAGAGTCCTATATAATTTTATATTTTGAGGCAGAAATTAAAACATTTATTTGCATTATGTTCATTGATGCATTTTAAGTAACTATCTAGCACATTACTTCTGAATATTTAAACATACAGAAGCTTAGACACACTGCACAAAATATACTTTCATTACATACAGTTCTATCCTTTAATACTGTGTCTATATAATGTCCTCATCAAATAAAAGTGGGCCAATTTTATGGTTCTGTTTTGTCTGCATTCCTATAATGGCATGCTCACTACTTCCTTCTTAAGCACCAAGATGCTTTCTACCTGTAAACAAGAACGATCCATACGTTCAAAAATCCATACCTATTTCTCGGACTGTTTTGTCTTAGGACCCATGACCAGTTTTAGTAAAACAACAATTACAGGTTATTCACTAATTGCAAACATGGCTGTCATGAACGCATTAGAAATTCTAGACCTGTTCATTTATAAATGACTGATTTTTTTTCTTTAAGAAAGAAGAGATCATATTAAAAGAGGTAGCACAGTGGGAAGGGGGATATTTCGGAAAGTCTGTCTGTCCTACCACACCTTCATCTTCTGCAGATACAATGCAAGGTAGCTTTATAGCTGTGTGGCTGCAGCAAATGGGAACAACATTTTCGAATTCATGTAGTTTACAGATTACACTCTCTTGCTTCTGAACTCTAGTAGTATCAGTACAAATCCTGTCCTTCCACCCTGTTCATCTTCGCTGTTTTTTTTCACAGTATGAATAATTTTATAATTCTGCCAGTAATTTTTATCTTTTTCTAAAATGCCAGTAAGTAAGGAAATGGCAGAGCTCAACAGGCCTTGAAATAAACATCCAAGAATAAGTGAAATTTTCAGCTGAAAGACACAATTTATGTATAGGTTTTGATGGTGAACATGATTTTTATTTATCTTACTGTCTATGGGCTTTCATTCCTAATATTGCTCTCTGTTTAAGTGTATCTATTATATGCATTCACTGAGCTCTGGGCATGGCAACAATTAGCACTGTTAATATATAAATATATCATATTTAATTATCTGCTTAGCTGCTGAAGTTTATTTCTGTCACATACTATTTATTTTTTGAATGTCGTCAATGTATTATTTTCACAAACTTGCAGCTCTATCTCCTTGTTCAGAAAAGCAATTAAACGAATGCTCAACTAAAAACATGTTTTAGCATCACTGAAGTTAATACTTTGACACTGCTTAAAATGTCTTCAGATCAGTGCCTGAGAACATACAAACTCACTGTCTTATGAATGTGTTATACCAGGATAGCAATGTTGGGTGGTAAATCTCAAAGCATTTAACCGCAGGTTTTAATTTTTCGAGTAAGTGGTGTTAGATTTTTAATAAAAGGCATTAGTTCAAAGAATTTCCATACTGAATCTAATGAGCCAAATACCCTGCTTCCAGAAGAGTCACTAATATTCCCCTCCAGAAGAACTTAAGGAAGAGTAAAAACCAGAAAAGCTTTAATCAGAGGAATAACTTGCTCTAAGGGGTTTTTCATCCTAACTCTTGTTGGTGACTGCACTTATCTGGTTTTGTGAAGAATATCTGGAGAGTTCTTATATGCCTGAAAATATCTGGTTTTGTTTTCAGAACTTGCTCTCCTCAGTTGTGCTTTAGGGTGTTAAGTTCTGCTGGCTACTTACAGACCAAGTAGAGAAGTATTATCTTTCACTTGTCTTAAGCATCTTGTGAGTGGTTTTACTGGCTACACCATTACAGTTATCCTTGGAAGAGTAACCGCTTCTCTTTAGTATGATTACTGAGGGCTGGCATAAGACAGGCTTCTCTTATTCACCTCTTCTCTGTATTAGTTTTTTACATTTTCTCATCAAATGAACTTTTATATATCTAAATCATATTTGCTATCTGCCCTTGGACTTATGTTTTTATTTAAAGATTTCTTAAGAAAGATCTATTTCTAGTACACAATTTTTCATATGGCCTGGTGCAAATAAAGGCCAAAGACTATAATGGCATCAAAATACACTAAATTTTTTTTTTTGCTTTCCATTTTTTCTGAATCATAGTTCAGTAGTTTCTCCTGATTGACAGCAAGCGTTGGAGAAACATTTGTCCTGGATGGAAAAATCCTTTGTTTTGCGCCAATTGCATGGCATAAGTTTGTTCTCTACAATTTAACCTCAGCCTTCAATTTCTTTTTAAGTTTTTTTAAGAATGAAGTTCTTCTTCATTCTACCGATCTTTGTTGCTATTCTGAGATACTAGAGCAAAATAAGTACTGCTTCTAGTGGAAGATCATTTCAAACACCAGCTGTACCCTACCTCATCAATCCATCCCTGAGCACTACCAAAGTGTTCCTTTATGATTACTGTATAAAGCACAAAAGTTCACAATAAATCAGAGAAGAGTGATTGACATATATGTATACTTGTGCTATAGGTTTTGGTTCCCAGAATATCTGTCAACATATTCTGCTCTTCCATACTTCTACTATGGAGCTTAACAATGGTGTAAGAAAACCACAATTTTTCTTAATGTAGGATATGTTCTAGAAGGCTGCTTGCACTAGCAATTTAAGAATCACCAAAAGGGGTTTTAATTCTTTCACATTAGTGCTTTTGCTTTGTTCAGCCATCTAAATCTGCTTGCATTGTACCTTAAGTATCCCTGAAGAAAATGGCACCTTTTGTGTTTTTGTTTAAAATAAATTTCTTTTGCAAAATGTAAGTGAACTCAATAGTGGAAAACCACAACAGACAAGTTTTATTAGCTATGAGAATATGATTTTTCAAAAGGTTCTCCTGGCTGCTTCTTTTACTAGTTAAATATTTCTTCATCTGGAATTATGTATGTTATTAGCAGGACTTATATTTACAAAATAAAACAATGTCCCAACAACCTAGAAGGACTGGGGAAAAAAAAAGAAAAAAACCCAAACCAATAAAAATCACACAGAAACCTTCTCGCAGAGTCCTGTCATTCTGTAATTGTACTCATGGTGTGATAAAGAGACAGATGCTGAAAAGACTGCAGATAAAACATGATTCAGCTGGACGATTTAAAATAAAATGTTTCCCCAATTTTTTGTAAAACAAGAGTTTCTTGCTTAGTCTCTCCTGACTGTCATGGATGTGAGTCAGCAGAAGCAAAGCTGGTCTTTGTCACTGTGGATTGGGCAGCAAATTCTGCTCGTGATCCCTGAAAGTTTCTACAAAATAATGGAACACTTATACACTCAGTTTTATCCAGTTTAGAGTGTCTAAGGTTGAAATAATTTTTAAAGAGCTTTGAACGAAATTGTCCCCATTATTTAATTACCTTAAACCTGCCTCTGAAAACACTTACCATTTCATCATTGTCTATGGAGGTCCGGATGAGCATGGCCACGGAAATACCAGATTTTCGAGCTGCAAGTGTCTGTTTAAAGCAAATGCAAAAATGTTAGAAATTATACTAGTAACTCCAATTGTTGAATCTAATGGAAAGCAAATACTACTCAATTATGTTATGGGAATTAAGCAAAACTGTAGGAGTTACAAAAACTTTTAGTTAGTGTTTGCAGCATACAACTTCAAGGTTTCAGCACATAATGCAACCACACTTTCCATCATCATTACTGTTTCTTTCAGCAGTGCCTAGCTGAGCTGCCATTTCTGATATAAAACCTGTTATTCAGAGGTTTATGATTCACTTTTTTTTAAACCGCAGGCTGTCACTGTTCTTCCGCTTCACCAACCAAATTAATGTGGTACAAGGATAAGCATCCTGCCCTGATTTGGAAGCTGTCTGTGCCTGCAGCAACATAGGAGATCATTTTGCAATACTCTTACGGTTCAAGTTGTCAGTCTGGATAATTTTTTATAACTCAGTGAGCATTTTTAAACTGCATGTATGTATAAAATGCTACTTGTCTTAAGTAAAAAGCCTATGGGAATCTAAAAGTAATTTTTTCCTTAAGGATAATATTCATTCAATACTATGAAGAGCTATATGGAGAAACACTCTAGTTCTTGGAGGGGAGGAACTCCACCTAAACCTATCCTCTTCTGTCTGAATGATATTAAGGTTATATGAAAACCTTCCAGTTCTGAAGTCTATGTCTTATGTTGTAGAGATGATCTCTTTTGCTCTAGCATAGTACACATAAAGGCACTCAAAAGAAAGTATTTTTAATATATAGTAAGTATGGAAATTTTTATATTCCTTACTGCAATATCCCTTTAATTTAAATGAATCCTTGAGAATTAGAGAGTATAAAGATCAGAAGGAAAAAGACCCTGAGGAAAACAGTTCTGTGTGTTTTCCAAATAATATTTCCACTCTGAATATCACTTCTGCTATCAGTAGTCCTTTTGGTATGAGAGAAACAGATAAGATTTATTCCGCTGTACAGAATATTAAATATAACACTGCTATATTACTGTATTTTACCTGCAAAACTGGGCTCATTTATCATTTTCCCTATTCTAAATCATTCCAAGTGTTCCTGTATACTTGTGCTTTATCTCTGTTCTTCCGTGATCCAGCATCTGCTTTGTCATGCATTGCTGCCCTCATAGTCTAGCCGTGTGAGGATGATCAATTATACCACCCACTAACTTTAAGTCTGTTGCTGCCTTTGTTGTGAGGATACAGATTTTCACTTTACTGTGAACTGGATCTCTGTAGTCCACCATCATAGAGTTATTACAGCAAAAGTTTCAATGACATTTTGCATATGACATTCTTATTTTTGTGAAATTCATATGGGGTCAGAAACAATTTAGGCTTGCATGAGCAGAGGAACTGAATCATTAATCCTTGGATGGAGAGACAGTTCCAATTTCTTCCCATTTTTATAATTTTAAACACTGACATAATATAAATTGATTTTTAAAAATTATTATTAGAGAAATTAAGACTGTTAATTTTAATTTTTAACGTTCACTTTCCCCTGAGACAATACCCATTCAATTTTCAATAAGTTTCCCTTGATAATAATTAAACTTGCAAACAGACATAAAATTATTAATCTTGTGAAAGCAATTATAGGGTAAGAAGCCATCCTTGGCATAAAAGGATTTGATTTGATTCATCACTGTCCTATTACAGTTAATATGGGATGCAAAGAATTCCCCCCTTTTTTTTTTCTTTTCAACTCTCTGCAGTTTACCAGGTTTATGCCATTAATTTGCTATGAGTTTCCCTACTCTTATTAATAAGTAAATAATTCTGTTTGCTTTTCTGTGATCACCTTTTCCTTCTCTTCCCGTGAATATGAGAAATTCCATTGGTGTGCACCAGTGAGATTGACAGAGTGTCAGGAAAGATGAAACAGAGCCCTGTCTTTGCCTTTTCAAAGTTTGTGTGACAAAATTTAATGCTACAGGACCCACACATCAAAGTGAGAAATGGCAAGCAACAGCGTATTGGGAACATTAAGACTTAGTAAGGTGGTTTTTTTAGGTTTAAAAAGATTAATTTTAAATGCACCCATCATCTGATCCCTCTTGAAGCATAGGTTTTTTCTCAAAGTCTTGGAAAATAGCCATTTACATTTACTTGCCTTCAGTGTGTTAGTTTTAGTTTTGATCTCTAGTCTTCATTTACCATATACTTAGGAAGTGATTTGGTCCTTTTAGGTCTAAAGTACACAACACTAGCTATTCCAAGCTATAAGGCAATGTAGACTGTTTTCAGGCCAGGAATACAAAGGGCATAACAACATAAACCTTGAATGTAGGTTAGTGAATGCTACTGTATTCTGTCCTCTAACACCATATTGAAGTACATGAACCAGCTAGAGAACTGCAGTCTCATGTATGTCAATAAACAGACACTTTTTCCTGTGAGAAACAGGAAAGTATGGAAGCAATTTTGATCCTGTCATGTGTCCCTGAGACCCAGTTCTCCCAAGGGCTACTCCTGGAATCATGTAGTTTAACTCTTTTGTTCCTTAATTAGAAATGTGTCTAAAATCAACACAGTGTCCTATATAAAATAACACAGCCTAATAGGAAACAGATAATTAGTCTGCTCTTTATAAAGTGTTTGTCATGTTGGAAGGATAATACAAGAAAGTGGTATCTAGAGGTGTTTTGATAAACCAATAGACTTAACAGTCATTATGGCTTAAATTTTCAGGTATCTTAGTGAAAAAACTCACAAGGATTATTTCCATTTATCTGTCATTGTCAGAAAACACTGCATCTTCAAAAGAAAGACCATAAATGCTTCTGTTCTGAAATGCTGTAGTTAGTGATAATTCAACAGATTGAAGCACTGAACAAACACAGAATAGTGTTTGTTCATAAGGATGGAATGAAACAAAGAGAATTATTTTGGAAAGAGAAAGGGGAAAATGCTGACAGACTTATTTATGGGAAACAAGGTGACAGATTATGAATGTAGCAAGAAAACTTTTCCCCCTACTGCCCTTCTGTTTTTAAAAAGTACTAAGGAAGAAAGGTAAGTGCAGCTAATCATCTGGAGCCTCCAGGAAGTCCAACATGCCCGAGTATCTAAAGAACAGGGTGAGCAACAGGAACCTCAAGCTTTTTATTACTCTCTCTTTTAATAGACCCAAGACTTGTTCAGCAGTTTACACTTTCTTACCCTCTCAAACTGACTTTCAGATACTAGTTCATGTCTTCTTTTGTATGATAATCTGACCTGCAGATTGCTAAAATCTCCATGCAGGTACTATTGCATCACAAACATATGGAAAAAAAAATTAAAACCACCAGAAAAAAAACCCAAACCAAACTGAACTCAGCCCAAACAAAACAAAAAACCCACAAACAAACAAAACAAAAAAAAACCACAAAAAAAAAATTGAAAGCATGAAAGCTAATGCAGAGACCGGAACTGGAGAGAATACAGAGTGACCTTCACAAGTGCTGAAGGTGGTGGAAAAAGAAAATATTTCCATAATTCATTAATTCAGTTATCAGAAAAAAATACACTATAGTACCTAAGAGTCTTTATTTGTTTTAGGAAATTCACTTTTTACAATAGAGATGAAGAATTTATTTCATTGATACAAGAGGATTTAAAAGTAGGGAACACTTTCAACTTCTCTTTGTCTAGGTATCTAAGGCTGCTCAGCTCCACAGAGGAAGCACCACGATTGAGTCTTAAACAATCTTATTGTGCCATTAGAAAGGATATTTGGAATATATAGATAGCCTTTTAACATAAACCTCTTCTGGTAATTTTGGTATATATGATGCAGAGGACAAGACATTCACATATGGCACAACTTCACTAAGTGTTAGATTCTGAATCATAAAATAGTTTTTCTATTTTCCAATAAAAGGTCATCATAAAATATGACATTCATTAAATCTGAGTGGTTATGAACATTTATCAATATAAAAGCACTTACCATAGCCTGAAAAATCCAGTCAAGGTAGGAAAGAAATTATAAAGAATATTAATAATTTTTATATTTATTGCAACAACAACAACAAAAATCTAATTATGTCAACAGTCGAGCATTCACTTCTAGCAATATTTTCTATTTTAATGAAACAATAATACAAGTAAACATGAAAAAAACATTTACAAGATACTAGATCTTACAAGTACTTGAGAATTAAGTTACTGATTTAAATGAGATATTTTGGAATCAACCTATTACAAGCTCAGAGCTCGCAGATACTGCTTTAAATACACATACCTTTTAATACAAATAATCTTTCAAAAATGAAGATAAGTTCCTTTTACGTTGGTTAAATTGTTTTAGGTTTACAGCTGCAGAACTGAATTGTAATATAATTTACTACTTAAGTATATATTTAAATAACTTATAGTTAAGAGCTATACTGTAAGTCCATAATGATTAAATTCCATAATAAATTTCATTTTTAAACCTCTGCAATTTGCACTTGCTAAAGGCAGAACTCCTTTAAGAGGAGATATCCATCAATGGCTGGACAGTAGAGTAGTAATTATTACATACTAATCGCTGGCGTATTAGAATAATAAGATAAGAGCTTTATTCCACCATTTAAAATGTGAATTTTATTTATTTCACTTCAATTATTATTATGTTTTTCAGGGCAAATGGTTAATATTAAGATTCCAATGTCTTAACCCATTCTGAGCTATACCTGTGTGTAAAGTTCCAACCATTAAGAATAACGTGAAGTGCAATTTAATATGCATACAATTGTCATAACATAGCTGTAAATTATATTCATGCGTAACACAACTTACAGTGGGGTGGCTACTGTCAAAAAGATTATTTCAATGAATGCAAGATCTACTGTGTCATAAATTGCAACTTTTCATTGATTTCAGACGGAATTCTACTCAAAAATGGTTGCTGTGCTTTCTCTTTTTGACTGTTCAGGTAGTATGGTATATCACTGTAGAATAACTGAACAGAATAGCTGAGAATACATTGAGCAATAATTTGGCAGAGATTGATTTTTTTTTTAAAGACAACTATAGTAGTCATTTACTTAGGCTGATTACCCATCATTTCTTTACAATGAGAAATTGGTTTGGGGGCTCACTAACGCCAGAGACTAAATATGTACATACTTCAGGAAAGGAAAAAGAGAAATGTGAATGGCACTTGAAATTCTTCGGAGCATGGATTCTACTTAAACTTGTTTAGACTGGAAGTGAGAATAAGTCTCAAAGGAACAGCCATTCTTTTCACTTTTTGAAATTTAGGTTATTATCTACAATGACTGCTAAAATGATATGCCTTATCTTCTACCAAAAGTATACATAAATCTTTAAAACATTCATACTGAAACGGGGTTGCTTTTTAAACAGAACTTTCTTCCTCTTTCGGTATCATAATAAATCAGGTCAATCGGTATCCCAAGCACTCAGTAACAGCTCTCTCGATAAGCTAATTCAACATGAAAATAGGTAGTTTATTATTGCATGAAATGCACATTATTTGATTCCACAAGTAATATCTCAATATTTGATGAGATATTCAGACTTACCTAGTACATTATAACTGCCTCATTGACTTTTACTGGCCCAAATCTATTCTCTCAAGACACCTTTTGTCCATAAAACAATTGACAAACTATGATTCAAATGCATAATGGTAAATACAAAAAATATCTATAAAACTGACATTTGAATCAACAGTTTCATGGCATTAGAAGTTACCTACCACATCTCGAACAATGGGAAAAGACTTCTTTCTACGCAGGTCTGGCATGCTATCAATTCCATATAGCCCACGACCAGCACTGTAGGAGATGAAAAGGCAAAGAAGAAAATAAAAACGTGAGGCTTACAAGTTTGTGTCCTTAATATAACTGCTTATCATATCTATGTTTACAGTTCAAAATTAGCAGTCATCAACTAAAGAAGGTAAGTGTTCTAATTCTTAAGAAAAATTAATGAGAGTGGTTTTGGTGTGCCTATCATATGCTCCTGCCATTTACCCAAAGCAGAGTAGCTGAAAGGTTGCTTGATACCTCCTAAAACATTTTACCATGGATTTAGAAGTTGTAACAGTAGCTTTTCATCAAAAGGACTTGTCTATCTGGTAGTTGAGATGGAGCCCAACATTGTTGTCATGAATGTGATACAAAGAATAAAATGTCTGATTAAATACATAATCACATCTTCTAATAGAGTTTATGTGAATGTGGAAAACAGAACTTGTCACATTTTAAGTTAATATAGACCATCATTATCTTTTCTTGCCTAGTTTAAGCTTTTTAATTAAGCACACATTAAAACCCCATATTAAATTCCACATACAACTTGGAAAAAACAGCAAAGAACAACTTGGAGTCACTTCAAAAAATAAAAGGCTGACACATCAATAGGATTTAAAAGAATACATACTGATCCAATAACAATCTCTCTCCCTAACTCTTCGGAATAGGTAATACAGGTATTATCATCCTGAATTTTTTCCATAGTAGTGTTGAAAGATTGCCATATACATTGTCAGATCTAATGTAGAGATACTTTGAGATTCTCAGAGAAGCTGGGATACCATAGTTTTCAAGACCCAACATTCTCCCCTCCATGCTCCTTCTGTTTGGCACTGTCTCAAATACCCTTTTCAGTTGTTATATTTCTATCTCTCTAAGTCTGTGTATAAAAAAAAAAACTACACATCACAGCAAACAGCTTATCATCTGAAAGCCCTCATTTTATTTATGAACATCACAATTATCAGGTGAAAAGAGATCTAACTGAAATTAGTGACAGAATTTTCACTTCCTTCTGAAAGGTCAGTACTTTGTCCCAGATATTTGTCTGCTGACTTGAGCATCACAACCACCTGCCCCTAGTAGAGTTGACAAATTCCATGTTTATTTAAGCCAGGACTCTGATGACTCCTGTTGAATATAGATGTTGCAGCTCCATAGTGGCAGCTAAATGCAAAAGGAATTATAAATCAATGACCTCAGAATTACAGCCTGGCACATTGATAAAAACTGAAATCAATGCTAGGTTGTGCTAATATGCCAGACTCTAAGCAGCTCAGGGACAGACACATCCCTCTGCTCTGATACCTCCACTGCTAGGATCTTTAAGATGAATCAACACAAGGCAATTAAACTAATAAATCAGAGCTCCTAATGATTTAAGCAAAGGAAAATCCAGCAGTAGGTGTTATAAAAAAAAGGACACCAGTGCTGGTTTAAGCAACCTCTGGATTACAAGCTATTACAAGACTAGAAGGCTAGGAGAGTAGCCTATGCTATAGATATCCTATCCACCCCATGCTATGCTTACTTTTTTTCTGACAATTTGTAGGTATCTGCTTTTGGCCACTGTCAGGAGGAGCAGGATGTTGGGCTAGTCTGACCAAAGGTCCATCTATCTGTATCGCTGACGTTTGGCTGGCTGGTTTCCAGCTTGTTTGGGTTTTAAGGCAAAGCCTACAATATTTTTATCTCTCATTCGGAATAAAATGGGGTTCTATTCAGTCCTCTTACTATTCTCTAGACCTCTGGAAGAAATACAGCCTACTGCTGTATCTATTTCCATGGTTTACTTTCTGCAGATGCGGAGCAGCGGATTTAGTTTCTTGGAGTGTGCTTGATAAGGGACTTGAAAAATTCAGTTCGGGTGAAGCTTAGCTGAACTACATTGGAGAAGAAAGGTAAAATGGCATAATAGCATCTATATTGTGGGGGGTATTTGTTCACCTTCTGTTAAATAATTCCCATACTTTGAAGTTCTAGTGAAACTTTATCTTTGGCAGTATCAGAACTGCAGATCTGATCTGCATAGAAATGAGGGTGCTTTCTTGCCCCCAAACTCCTGTTTCTAAGATATGTGAGACACAAGCACAGCTACACCATAAAAGATAGATGAAATGAATAGAGCAAATCTTGGTTAACAGACTACTGAGTGGGCTGCTCTCTAAGTAGAATAAATTGCAAAATTAATTTCAGATGTTATCATTAAGGTCAAAGAGTACTTTTACATAGTAGGGCACAAATCCCTAAAATGGAACTAAAAATAAAATTACAAAAATCACAAAATGGAAACAAAATTTGAAGCAAAACCAATAGGTATTGTGGCATGGATTACAATGAAAATCTGTTCTTTGGAAGCAAGAGATCAATTAACATCAAGGGAATTGTTAACCATTAAAGCTAATACTAGAAATGATGAGTCAGAAAATACTGCTGCACACTCCAGTCCTGCAGATCATGTTACTATGATGAAGCACTTGCTCATCACAGCTGCGAAATATTAAAGCCTAAAAGTTCAATGTTACACATTTGGAGCTGTTGAAATACAGACAAATCCCGAAGAGGGAAGAAAGCCTGTTTCTCATACCTTGTAATAAACAAAGACACTCTGAACATTGTTTCTCATATAGATTTTAAAAGATCAATGACAATATTCAGGGTCATCTACACATTCATTTAATCTTGTAGTTATAATATCTGCAAAGACCTTGATAAAGGCCTCCTAATATTTACACTGATATACATGAGATTTAATCCCCCAAATTGATGCTTTTAGCTTTAAAAGCCTTGCAGAGTCAAGAATCTTTCTCCACAGCTCCTTGTCCAGCTTTCCCAACACCATCAATCATTTAGACTTCAAAGATCTTTCCTCTGTCTTAACTCACTATTCTGTTTCACATGGAACCAAAGTTCGATTATGAAAATGAATTCACCACCACCACAAAAAAAATAACTATTAAAGCTTTTCCATAAATTTTATCCTTTTTCCCATTAGTTTTAAAAAAAAAGTTATATTTCAATATCATAACACAAAGCAACAACTAGTTTCACATAGCCAGTAGGAGTAAATGTGGTAGGAGAGTAAGTTTTATGTCCTAGTAGAAGAATTTCTGACTTCTTCAAGCATTGATGCTTTTCAGGGAAATCCCATTTCACAATTAATTTTCACCTTTTCTCTTGCAAAGAAAGTAATAGCTATATTTTACAATCACAACACGACTCAGAAACAAAATAATGCTTTCATTCTTAAGTTGTATGTTGTTATTAGAAAAAAGTAGACATTTAGTGTTGGGTTAAATTGCTTGATCCTGAAAAAAGCCAAACCTCTTCAAAGCCTTTTCTTCAAAATGGCATTGTAGAGGATTGAGTCCCAGACCACATTCAGAATAAAGTGAAGAATAATAGTATAAACTGATTCAAAATATTGCTTTAAGAGACTAGAGCAAAAAAAGTTCAAGTTTAGAAGCTAAGTAAGGTGAAAATGCCCTTGGATATTCTTTGTGATGCTTTCAATTTATGAAGTGCTTCATTGTTAATACATAAGCTTTGCAGGAAGTGTCTTCAGCTGTATGTCATTAATTGACATTATACTTATGGGTTGTATTGTGGGTAATACTGTGAATACAGGTAATAGTTGCTATTAAGACACTAGTTTCTAAAGAAAAATCTTCAAATCAACACGACCTTTATATACTCTCCAGAACATACATCACATTTAGCTAAAGGACAAAGTCTAAATTCTACTTTATTGTATGACCACAGACTATGTAATTAGTCATTACTTATTTTAATTACTGCAAAGAATTTAAAAGGAATGGTACAAATATTGCTAGGCATTCTAGAACCGTCCAATTTTAGTGAAATTCCATTTCTTATCTTTTACCCATTAGGACATTTTTCTCTATACTCAACTGAGAGCTCAGTGCATGTTTGATACACTACGCATGAAATACTGTAACTGGCTGTAGCATGAACAAGCTGGCTAAGACTGCAGCAAGAAGTTTTTCTTCTACAGTTGATCAACTCTGCTTCATAGTCTTGAGTAGGGATTGTGTGGACCCATTTTCCTTGACTCTATATATAGTATGGAATACAGTGATGTGTTAGGTTCACATACAAATACTTTATCAGATAAGCTGTGACCCTACACAGTCAACTAGCTTCACTTCATCTCCACCAGCAACTAGACAACAGAAAACTAATTAATTATTCTTGAAATTTATTCATTGAAATTGTCAGCTACCAGTTTATCTTCATTAGTTCAAAATGTCACAAATGGGATATGGAGGGCAGAAAAGCAAAAACACATTTCACAAATCAGATTTTTTTGGTGTGAAAATCTGAATTATGGTAAATAAAATACCTATGCAGCTTTAATAGCTTATAATTCTGGTCTGATCTCATGAAAATTGTTATGAATTTCTTGAAGACTGTACTAGTGAGTGAGGAAGGAAGAAATGTACCCTTGCTGCATATTATAATCACAAAGTATAGCCACTGGCTTTTGTAAAACATAAAAATGGAACTGTGCAAGTTAATGAAAATAATTACGAGACAGACACACTGCTTGAAGACCCACAAATCCACAGCTGGGTAGCAATACATAATTTTTACTGGAGTGAAAAACTGAAACTGGAGATCTAAAATTGCGTATGAATAGTATGAGAAAATACCAGCATTATAGAAGTAATTACAGGACTGGATTTACAGCTTTTCTTGGTCTGCTACATAAAACCACCCCACCTCCCAGAAAACAACAAAAAACCCAAACCAACCAAACCACACACACGCAAAACAAAAAAAACCCAACCCCCCACACACTATTTCCTAAGGCCTAAGCTAAGAAAAGTTATTAAAAACCAAGCATCAGCAAAACAGCAGTAAAACTACATTTGCTGATATCCTTGCCCCTTACACTGGAGTAAATCAGTAGTAAGACTAAGGAAGACTGAGTATTCACAGTGCTGCAAAGGTTATCTAGAAAGATAATCTGGTCTCAGCATTTACAGAACAGAGAAAAATCTGAACATCCTTCTCAAAATTAACGCTCCCTTAACAGAACTATTGCAATACTATAAAACTAAGGACTCATTTTGAATTCCCTCGACTATCCTTGAAGTCTATGTAAATGGTTTCCTTAGTATCAACATGGCCATAATGAAAAGAGACCAGCAAGGGAAAGAAGAAAACCCAACAATTTGCATAAAGCCTGTGAGAATTTACAAGGTGGAGATATGAAGTTCTACATGACAAATTCATTTGCAAAAACAGGATAAAAACCTTCCTAAAACCAGATGAGGTAATAACATGTTGCACCTTGTCCTGTTTACCTTTGACAATATGCATTTCTATGGTTGTCATTATCATAGGATTATAGCATCTTATTAAAATAAGAATATAAACCTTCTGGAGATGAAAGAGATAAAAAAGATTAAAAGCAATACTGAAGCATTGATGACACTGTGTCTTAAAACCCCTAAAACCTTAATTTCTTTTTTTAAAATCCAGATATTTATGTACCTATGAACATTCAGCATGATGTATTATCATGGATTCATGGCCAAACAGTTTTACTGCATTTCTGCCTCTGATTATTTAATAATTTCTACAGATGCTATATCACATGGATGTAGAAATACAACCACAGGAATACAGAACTGTTCGCAGCCTATACATGTTTGAGTCTGGGTAGCATTCAAATTAAAACTTCTTCAATGACAGTCAAGATAATTTATTTTTGCACTACTGGATCAGAAAGTCTTTCCTATGACAGTCAAATAAAAACTACGGAAACTTAAGTCAATGTGAAAAGTGTAGAAAAGCCTTGGAATCAGGGAGGCTATTAGTTCCTTATGGGTGTGGGTGACAGCTAGAGCACGCCTCATCTGAGAGTTAAGAGGAAGAATGAAATGGAAGAAATAAATTGTCAAGAGAGACAGCAGATCTGACACAAGAGAAACAAGAACAAAAACTTGAAAATGAAGAGGACAACTTCAGTTGGACTTGGTAGTAGCTAGTAAGCAGGTGAAAAGAGTCTTGAACTTATTGGAGCAAATCTACACATCATTCTTGACGTGTAAAATTTGTAACAGGGATTCTTGAAAAGTGAAGCAAAGAGTAAGCAGTCCTACTAACTTCAAGTTAGTGCTGAAGTTTGGCAGATATACAAGGAGACATAAGAGTCTACTTCAAACTCTTTGTGTAATTCGGATGCTTTTTTAAAAAGCATCCAAATCTTCAGTACTTTCATCGAAGTCTTCTAAATGCATCAGGTCCATACTGACATAAATTTTTGCACAATCCCCACCATTGCCTGTTGGCCATTATGACATCCCTCTGCTTCTGTTTGTAGAATTCCTTGTTTAAAAAAAAAAAAAAAAAAAAAAGGTAATCCCTTTCATATCTTGGTTGAGTGGGTAAAGAACATTGCTGCTTTCCAAGCACTATCCTAACTCTTACTCTCTAAATTCAGGAGATAATCTGTTTTTCACATACCTCCTTCTGATGCAATGGTACTGTTTCATAAGAAAGGGAAAAGGATTTGTAAGATGTTTGTGCTTTTCCTTTATGCTTTCACATAAACTATTTTTGGTGCAAGTTTTTGATATTAGCATTTTATTTTCAAGAACATAAAGATCAAGGTAGACCCAAATGGCAACTTCCAAACATATCTACAGATCTCAGCAAAAACATGATAGAAATAAAGTAATATTTCTGAGGTTGTGAAAAGTAAATGTACAGAGACTAAGAGATAAACTCAGATTCTCAGGCCTCTTTGTTACTCAGGAGCAGTTACATCAGCAGTGAATAGAACTCCTCACATGTATAAGGCATTCTTATGTCACAAAGAGCTACTTCAGGCAAGCAATGTCTATAAAATCACTTCCACCTATTCTTCTGCTCTGTAACAAAGTGTGACTAAAATCGAGGTTCTTACTGAACTCCTTTTACTGATCGTTGTGAAGCAGCATATGGCAAGGGAAAAAAATTCAAGAATGACTGAGTCTTTTCCTGGGAGAAAAACGTTATGTCTGAATTAAGAATGCTGATGATGTCAGGAAAGAAAGACAAAGGACAATACAGCTTTTGAAAGAACAGAAGGAATGACAGAATCAAGACAGAGTACATAATATATTTTATTCTGACATTAGTGGTGTAATTTATGCTCAGACAGTAATTTGCCATAACTCACACCTCTGTCTTATTTAAATAGCTTAGTTTTCTACTCAATCTGTACTTCCCCAGCAATCTTTTCATTAAGATTTCCAGCTAAAGTTCAGCTTAGCAGAAACATCTAGATCTGATTTTTTCCACTGTATTTGTAAAATATCACAAATATCTGCTTAAAAGTTATATATGGTCAAGAAGTGCCTATTTTGTTATTTTTCAGAAAAGTATTACTAAAACTCATTCCAATGATCATCTGCAAAATATCAATGACATGAAATATTTTGGTTTTCAATGAGCTTTGCCACCTCTTCTGACAATACTAGGGAAGTACTGTAGCTACTATGAAGGAGTTTATGCATTCTACCAACTGGTTCTACAACTTGTCAGCAACTTTTTTAATTGTTGAAGTACAGCAATGTCAGAGAGCCCTTACACATATGTATTTATTCACCTGAATACCTTTACTGGTTTCATTTCCTACCATAAAAAAAGATGATTATTTGCTTCATAGCTGTTACTTGTTATAGTGTATATAAACTTGATTATACTCTGAGTTCATACTAATTCCACTAAAGTATCTTGGTCTTCAGTTGACATAACTGGGACAAAATGCCAATGTAAATGAAGTCGAAGTTTTACCTGCTTTATATATTTAAAGCATCTCTACTACATACTAAAGAAAAAGTAGGTGACTTTTACCTCAAACTCACAGTTTATCAGGGCTAAGACCTTCACTGAATAATTCCAGGATGTTTTTTCTTTATTATTATCATCAAATATAAGTATACTTTTCTTTATTATTATCATCATGAGTCATTTTAATGAAAAATGTCTAGAAATCTTGGTATACAAAGTGCCGGGAGATGTGATTTCCTTACTCATCTCTTGTTAGATAAAGTACAAAATGCCTCATCGGGAAATGGAAAAACACTCATTCAATACAATGAGCTCTCTTTTATTAAGCTTACTTATAAGGCGGGGAGTGGGGGGGGCTTAAAAGGTAACATAGCAACAAGAAACATGCTACTTGAAGGGGAAATAAGAAGCAAAAAAAAAAAGAAAATAAATCATATGAAATTGAAAATTTCCCTTAAGATTTTGGTTGTTAAGAAAGAATTCTCTAGCTTACGACACACATTATTTTTTTCAACAAAAAAGTCACCAAATATAAATTGTTGTACATCAGATCAAAAGCTTATTGTCATAATTTGCTAGCACAGTTGCAGTGGATCTAATGAGAGCCTTTCATTAGAAGAGTAGTGTGTACATGAACACAGAGAGTTTCAGTAACTGTTTTTCTGGCTAATACATTGATGGAAAATATTCAAATCTATTCAAGAGAAATAAAGTTGCTTCAGATGTGCTAGTTTCATGTTGACAATCTAATTTGAACAGAAATACTAATACTTTGCATTTGAAATCAAGAAAGAAAATTCACAGCACTTATATTGGCCTATTTTTAAAATGTAGAGAGATACAGTACTTAGAAAATCCCATTCAAAAAAGAGATAGTTATTCAGGCATAGTAAGAAACAGTGCTGATCAACACACAAGGCAAAAGTTTTTATCATTTTAGTATAGAGATAACTTTTGACCTTTTTGGACTTATGAGAAAACTGCAATCAGAGTGAAAGCCATGTGTGGTTTGCAAGCCAAGATCAGTATACTGTGATTTTATTCTAACACCAAAGAGCATGTTAATAAAAACCCCACATCAATTATCTCTTACAATATTTAAAATGTTTCATGTTGCATGCAGCAGCCGATTGTGCACACTGTCACATATGGTCTTGCACTTTTACACCAACTCTGAAGTTTCTATGAGCTGGAAAAAGAAGAAATACAACTCTTCGAGGCATGACAAACTGTACGGAAACTACCTAAGCCACTGAAAAGCTGGAGAGCTTAAGGTTTAACAGTAAGTATAAATGTTATGCTAACCATACTATCCTCAGCAGCACATGAATTATATTAAGCAAATCAATACCACAGCACCTTTTAGGGGAAAAAACCCACAAAGCATAGGAATATAAATGGGAAAACTTCAGAGTGTCTAGAATCTGTTGCATAGACTTCAAAATGTACAAATGAGAAGATGGAAGATAAATTAGATAATTTGATCTCATTACCTCGTCTTTGTAACAAAGCATATCTATAAGAAACAGTGCTTATACAGTGCATCAGCAAGAGGATAGTATCAATTTTAAATAGTTAACTAATATAACATATTTCATCAATGGCTTTATTTTTTTCTAATGTTAGGCTGATATATTACCACACGTTTACTAAAATGAAGAAAAAAATCAAATTACAGCTTTAAAGGGCATTTATTTTATATGCAAAAAGTTAAAAAAAATTTGTCATCCAGTTGACATGTGCACCTGAACTGCTGTATTAATTTCTTAAAAAAACCAGAAGACATACATAATGAAACTATCTTCCTTTTAAAATAATTCAATTTCTTATAATAATGAAACACTAAAAATAATGTAGCACTATGAGACTAACTTACAGTTGCAAATAATAAAATTCAGTCATATTGGTACTCACCTACTAAATGCCTGGACTGCATAAAGCTTGGAAGTGTCCAAGGAACTGCCACTTACTATCCGAGCCTTTAATAAAGAAACAAAAAAAAGTAGTTACTCAGTTGGTCTTAGTAAGTCTTGGAGAGAATGGAACTGCATCAAACATATAACACCTAGTATGAAAATGTTTAGCAGGGTCAGCTCCAGGCCAAAGCTAGAGTAACTATTGCTTTGGGATACATTTTGGTAGCATTCAGCATTTGGTGAATCACACAGGAAGAATTCATGGGAAGATAGGATAGTGCTTCCCAAATATTGTTGCCCTTTAAGTCCTATAGTTTATGCAGTGTAGACAATAATCAGAGGCAAACCCCCCCAGATATCACGTTTGACAGTAGCAGACCCCTGTGTTGGCAGTTATGACAAGCACAACAGCGAGGGTAATCCTGTTTATAAATGCAACACATTTGCAATACGCTCAAAGGAGAACAAAAGAGTGGAAAGCTGGGAAAAACATGCAGATTTCACAGCCAAAATGAAGGAACCAAACAGGTCAAATAAGTCACAAACACACATCAACAAAATACATGATCCCTATAGTAAATACGTGATTTTAAACCTTTTCATCCACAGAAGCGCTATCTGAAAGAGAATTGGGAATAAGGGGAATATAGGTTAGACAAGACAGCCTCTGAGAAAATATGTCATAAAAAAACTACCACTGTTTTAATCTGATAATACAGAGCAGAATCCATATAATACCTGTGCTTAGATTTATCACTGTGGCAAGACCACTGTCACTACATTTTAAACAAGAAAAAAGATGCTCTTATTAGATATGAACAGCTGCCACTTATGCAGGACTGTGTGGATACCATATAATTTACATACTCTACGTGTTTTTTAGAGGGTTTTTGCTTTG
>WUAM01000431.1:75478658-75497492 GCA_024336885.1 Actenoides hombroni | reverse complement strand
CATCCTTGGAAGTTCTTAAGCCCAGACTGGATGGGGCTCTGAGCAACCTGCTCTAGTGGGAGGTGTCCCTGCCCGTGGCAGGGGGTTTGGAACTAGATGATCTTTAAGGTCCCTTCCAACCCTGACAATTCTAAAAAACCCAACCAAACAAAAAACCAAAAAACCTCAAACTACTATTTGCTTAAATGATAAAGCAGGTATTCTCTGGTCATGCATGCATCCACATGTAAAGAAGAGGAGTCAGGCTGTGAAAACTGAGAGGCTACAAACTGTACATTCTGTGTGTTTTGTAGAACTCATTTAAGAAATTATTTACAAAATTTTGTTTTCCATACTAAATCAATATTGTTGTTCAATTCAAGTAATAAACAGAAATTAAACCTTTTCTTTTTTTTTTTTTAAGACAAGCTGACCTTAAGAAGACACCCCCTTCATCAGCCTTCTTCAAAGGCTGCATAGAAAGCATTCAGAAAATGTATTTCCTTATCACAGAGTAGTTGAGGCTGAAAGGGACCTCTGGAGGCCATCTTGACTAACAACTCTACTCAAGCAGGGTCACCTAGAGCAGATTGCCCAGGACCGTGTCCAGGTGGCTTTTTAATATCTCCAAGGATTAGGTTTCCATCTGTGGATTCCATTATCTGTGAATAAACTGTCTACCATATCAAACAGCTCACTGAAAGTTAAATCAAGAACGATTTGACTCCAATAATACTGCATGGCACTCAGCAGCAGAAGGTTTCAGGTAATGTATTCTTTCAGTGGACTATACCAGCTAGGAAATGTATTTCAAAAGTTTTAAATTCTAAAGAATTGTTAGATATTCTGCAGACATTAGAGGACAAATTATCAATACAGAAGACATAAAACATGACAGACTGTTTTGTTATTAAGTATTGCAAGGTATGCTACAGAACCTCAAGATGCATTTGTAAAACCACTTAGTGGCTGCTGAGGCAGAATCCCTGACTGAAACACATCCTCCCTGTTAGTGTGGAAAACGAAACTGCTAGTCAAGAGTCAATGTATACTGTTTTCAGAATAATCCGAAAAGTAGTGTTGCTGTGGCAGTTCATCTATAAATTCTCATTAACCTCTTGCTTTATTCCCTTCCATTTTTATTTTAGTGGAAACAAAAAATAATGTCCTAGTATGACATCACATAACCATGCAGACACTTTATGCCCCATTGACTTCACCCAATAACACATTTTCATAATGTGGCCTTGGTGTCAGTTGGTGTGTGTAAATATAGTATAAGAAATGCTTCAGTAATTCAGAAGAAAAAAATGTCTGAAAGAGGACAGAAAGAGGTTTTTCACCTGCTGGGTTAAAAGAACAAATACATTTAGTTCACAGAATTAAGTGCATGTGATAGAAAATGAAAACTAATTTTGATGTTACAACAGCCTATCTAATAACATGTATAAATGCACAGATTTTAAATAGTGGAAACCATCTGAGTTTCACTCTTTTGAGTAATCCCTGGGTGCTTTCTTTAGTTAGATCCTCAGACCTTTATATTCCTTTTGCACAACAACAGTTAGGTAAAATGACTGTAGTCTGTCTCCCCCATCCCTCAAAATCATGAAAAAGTAATGAAAATACTAGCTATTGCTAGTTATTTCTTCATAAATACATCATCTAGTGGCTAACACAGTACTGTAGAAAAATATCTGCAAAATGCAAATCTGATATCATTATTTGAATGTAAAAAACAACTTTAAAATAAACTTTCATATTAATGATATTAAATTGCTTGTGCAACATATTTCCAACTTGACTATATGTTTATTGTAATAGTATTTGTTCATATCATAGTATCTCAAGCTTTGGATACTCATTACCACTAAATACAACCTTTGGCTGATGGCACAGTTTTTCCTCTTTAAAATGAAAATATCACATGATTCTTTTTTCGAGGCAGATAAAGAAAGCAAAGATTCAGTCAAGGTGACAATTACCATCTGGGTAGTTCTGGTAATTTGTGCTCAATGTCATAACATTAGCATTACAGTGTATGTTAACATTGAAAATCACCATATTTGTGTATTACTAGAGGTGTTAAAGTTATTTATATGACTGTCTGCCTTGAAGTCTCTTAATATAGAAGTAAAGATCCTGAATAAATCTGTGTCAACACCCTCTGAGTTACATTCCTTTCTACTGCCTCTTCATACATGGATGCTACCATTTACACTTCACTCCGTCTACACCCTTCTCTTTCCTTTTTTTGTGGACTGATACTTGTTTGGGGGCTTACTGAGAGTACAACTAAGGACAGAAATAAAATCAGTTTAGACTTGCACTTTCACAAGTACGCAACAAGTTACAAATTGCGTAAAGGATGCAGAACACTGCTCATCAGAGTGAATATAGAACAAAACATGCCTTGAAAACTGTTAAAGAAAGTACTGCAATATCAGAACAATTTGGATTACTCCTGCAAATACATTTATAAAGCTATAAGGAAACCAGAAGCAGTGTACTGTTTAGTTGTTTTTATAAGATTTAAATCTTCTGGAGTTTAATATTCAAGTTACTGAAATTAAAAGCAATACAATTGCTTAAAAACACATTTGACTAAACATATCCAGCAAATTCTTTCAAGACAAACTTGTAAAATTTCAACCTTTCTACTTCCACGGGACTATTTCAACCTATGGACAAAACCAGACCTAAAGAGAATTTTTTTCACCAAACTGAATGGAAAAAGGATTAGATAACATCTAAAATATAATGTTTAACTGTAGTAAAAACAAAGTTTTACTTAAAACACAACATTAAAATACTATTACCTCCAGCAAGAATCTTCTCTTCCAAATCATTAATTTGTTTCTTGTATGCTTTTAAAGCGGCTTCTTTAAATGACGGTCGTATTCTTTTTTTCTTTGGAGTTTCAGTAAGAATCTCTGGGACATTCTGATTTTCATCTTCCTTTACTTCTATGTCGGCAGTCATACGACTTTCAACTTCCAATATCTCTTCACTGACCACACTGTCAAACTGTGCATCATATTGCACCTCTGGTAGTATTGCATATGGCGTTTCACATGAAGGCAACCCCAGTTCATATTCTTGGACCTGCTCACTAGTTTCACTACTATTAGTTCTATTCTCTAGTTTAGCAAGGACTTGTTCCATTACTTCTACATAGTCTGTTTCATTATCACCAGGTGGTTCAATTAAGTCTTCCTCGTACTCTGCTTTGTAGCAGTAAGGCTCAGCATAAACATCAGAATCGAGTGTTGTACTCGATTCATTTGCAGTAGACTGAGATAAAGTTCTAAACCTGCCCATGAAAGATGATCCACTGTCATCATACCCACTTAAACTTTGTGTACTTTTATTCCAGACTACTTCTAAAGCTGATTTAGCACGTTGAAGTGTAGATCCAAATTTAGGAAAGCTGAAAGTCTTATCAGAAAGATCTATGCTTAATCGGCTATGCCATGATTTAGGGGCTGTTTCTTCCGAGTCGTCACTTGGTAACTCACTCTGACTTCGGTACATCATAGGCAACCTGTTTTGATTCTGATACGAGGAGATAGAATTTGTTTCTTGATAATCATCATATTGACCTGTCCACTGACTTTGTGATTCACTATCAAGGCCTGGACATGATGGAGAAGTCCCATCAAGAGTAAAATCATAGCTTTCAGTATCATACTGGAGGTCAGAACTTTGGCACTTTCCAAAATCTGTCTGTTGATCCGAAGGGCTGCTCATATCATAGACAAAAACTTCCTGTGTGGATGAGTCTAGGCCCAAATCTGTCCCTTGTTCCACCTGATTCCAGTCTTTCCATGGGGAAAGGTCATCTTGTAAAGAAAGCTGAGAATCACTATAGCGGCTTCTGTCTCCAGGTGCACATACTATTCCATTGCTTACTCTGCTGTCAACAGTTTCTGTGTTTTCTACTTCATTTTGTTCTGGATACTGTTGCATATCTTGGACAAAAGTCTGTTCCTGGGAACTGCCATACCAGTTTGTAGAATCATCTTGCCTTCGCTGCCAAAGTTCTCGATCAGAGGAAGACAGTAGAGAACTGCCATTTGTTCTGCTAAAATACTGGTTTTCTGAAAAATCCTCAGAGTAAGACTGACACAATTTTGAGAAATCTGACTCTGAACGGCTAAGTTTTGGTGTTGCAAAGTCGTTCTGTAAATGCCATAGAGGAGTTATGTCTGAATAGTAGGTCTTTGATTGTTTTTCCATATTGTCAAATTCTAGTGACTGATTGTCATAATTTCTTCTGTTTGAAAAAGTGCTATTGTCAGCGGTTCTATTAACGTCTTTAGTATCTGGGGACTCGATACTCCCCTTTGTAGTACTTTTTTTTATTTGAAGTGCTGACTTAGATATCTTTGCATAACTGTTCTTATTTATATCTGATTCCAAGTCTTTATCACTGTCAGGTGACTCCCAGTCATGCATTTTATTTTTTGTATCCACAGTTAAAAGCTTCATATCCATACTCTCATATGTCTGAGAGGAAGGTAGTCCTCTTTCTTTTTTGTCTTTTATATCATGGGAAAATATATCTGTAGAAATTCCAATGCCAGTTCCCTTAAGTTTATAAGACTTTTTTAAAATCAAGTCTCTCTGTTGTGATGACTCAAAGTAAACAAGAATGGGTCTTGGCTTTGCATTTGGACAGTCTCTTTGTTGCCCCAGTCTTTGGGCAAATTCAATTTTAATAGTGCTTTGTGCCTCTGAGAACCCCATTTTATCTATTAATATTTTGTAAACTATGCTTTCAGTTTTTTCAAGCCTCTCTTCAGGCACATTTAGAAACCTAAGACTTGCTTTGTTTCCTGGATGGCCTATCTGCTTAATATAGTCATGTATGTCCCGAGTTTCTCTTCTGGACTGTACAAATCCAGTTCGCAATTGTTCAATTTCATTTTGTACAACTTCTACGCTACTCGAAATTTCATCAATTGATTGTTTCAGAGCATTAACATGCCCTCTTAATTCAGAGAGTTCTGTTTCAATTTGACTTATTCCCTGAAGCTCTTTAAAGATCATTTCCATAACATCATGGGTTTGACTAATACAACCTGTCGAACTAAAGCCAGGTTCAAGAGTATTTGATTTCTGGTGACGACCTGTTCTGTCTAGAGATTTACTTCTTAAGCCCCATGTTTTCTTCCATGTACTTAGTTCTGAATCTGATGAGACACATTCTTGGCTCTTCTTCCATTTCCTTAGTTTTCGTAAAGCTCCAAGCTTCAGTGTGTGTAAAGTGCGTTCTCCATCTGAACTTCCATCAGATGGTGCAAGGCTGCTTAAGCTTTTTCTGTTGCGTCTCACAGGCATTGTGTGTGATAAGTGGTCGTTTTTCTTGTTATTACTCTTTACTTCACTTAATGACTCAGAATATGAACTATCATTTGAAGAGAGATCTTGAACTATATCTTCACTATTATTGTTTGTTACAAAAATATGCTTTTGAAGTCCATTGGCAATTGCAACTCTGTAGCTGAATGTTGGAGAAAGTGAAAATTCTCTATTACTTTCGTCTTCTTCAGTTGATAAGTTGCGAGCAGATGGACACTTTGCAATCTTTTTAACAGTGCTTTTTAAAGTATTTGAAAATTTTGGATTCTTTGTTTGTCCAATCTGAGTTAAGTCTTGTTCCTTTTTGCTCTGACAACTCTCTTTCCTTTTTGTATTATTTCCCGATTTCTTTGTAAACATTCCTTTGAAAATCTTATATATGTAAGATAAGATCAGGCTCTTTAAGAAGGCAGAAACCATGGAGTGTAATTTATACTAAGCTGTTTCCACAAAAAAACCAATTTCCGATCCAGACAAGTATTTGTATCTCCAGCAGGATCATCAGCAAATATTTCATCAACAGAGACTATAGATGTATAAGCTACTGATGGTCTGGTATTTGACAAAAAAAATGAAATAAAACCATCACGCATCTGCTTCCTTGAAACCAAATCCTGAAGGAGCTTTGTATGTCTTGCAAAATCTCACTCTGTTCCACATGGCTTCTTGAGATGTCTAAAAAGGAGGGAATGACATTATAATGTCTGCCAAACAAACTTCTCAGTCAATAATACTAACATTGTTTTAACTGGGATACAATGAAAAAACAGAGGAGTTAAGTATTTATTTCTCCTTTCCCCATAATTGTCTGAATAGAATTTTTCATGGACAATTGAAGTTCAAAGCAGTTCTAGGCAATTATTTTTAACTTAAGTGAATAAGTTATAGTAGTTTACAGGCTTCTTTGTCCTGTTTAATTCTCTGACTTTAAGATATTTGGTATTAATGCTGCCTGCATTCTTTCAGAGCAAAAACATTTCAATTTAGATCCATATGATATGCAGCAGTGGTCAAAAAACTGATATGAGAACAAATTGTTATTGGCTAGTAAAACAGAAGTAGAAAGGTCTCTCTTGGACCAAGGTAGGATTCTGTACAACTGTATCCATAAAGTATTGCTCTATCTTGAGATTGAATTATGCATATGACTATGAGCTAAGAAATACATAGGGTTTTTTTATACCAGACTTTAACACATGTTATGGTAATCTACGACTCAAAGTGAGCATATGTTCTAGTTTTCTCTTTAAGAATAAGAAAAAAAACCCAAACAAACAGCAAACTATAAAAAATAACAGAAAATCATAATGACAACTAATAGAACATTGTCATCAAGGTTACTAAGTTTTACATTGTTCTGGTCACAGAAAAAAAAAAACCCAAACCTACAGAAAATGAGAGGAGAGGGAGAAACAAATATGATTTACAAGTTTCAAGACAAAACCAGGTGCCATTACAACAAGAAAGCAATTTCACCTAAAATATGGACGAGTAAGAAAAGATTTAATGAGGTATGTGGTCAATGCATTTTAAACACATAAATGTACTTTTTATACAGCATATAATTCACATCCCAGTCTCAAACCTGCAGAATAAAACCAGTACAAATAGCTCAGAAATATCCAATAAGGAAATAGTTATTAAAATGGTCATTTCAGTTTCTAAACCAGA
This sequence comes from Actenoides hombroni, assembly GCA_024336885.1. Lineage (NCBI taxonomy): Eukaryota > Metazoa > Chordata > Aves > Coraciiformes > Alcedinidae > Actenoides > Actenoides hombroni. The sequence continues at coordinate 75,490,478 of WUAM01000431.1, read as the reverse complement.
TAAAAATTCTTTGGCAGAATAAGAAGCTTATTTAGATACAGTTTATATGACAGGTTAAAACTTGCTCTATGGTGTCTTCAGGGGAATAAAGAATATCAACTGTCCTCCTAGTCTGCAAAAAGCATGGCACTGTGTGAAATATAATGGTGCACTCACAAACCTCAAGACCTGGTCTTTTCATTACAGAGTTTGTCTTCACTGACTTACTATTATGCTCGTGTTATGGTCTATAACAAACACTAACTACTAATTCATACTGCAGCAGCAAAATGCACTGTATTGAACAGAGGCCAAGCAAAGCTGGTAAAAACATGGTTGGCTTCTGGAACCCTGGAACAAAGGATGCAAACAGACTTATTTCTTTGCCAGTTATAAAAAAAAAAAAAAGTTGAGATGCAGCCCAAAAGCGAGCAGAACAAGAATAGACATTTTTCAACCTTCCCAAAGCTGCTGCCTGCTATTTTATAAAATGTGAAATACTTGTGGAAGCTGCATCACATCTGTAACATACATGCATCAGCATAGCAATTGTAATTTTTTTGGTTTTCCCCAGGCTTATGCCTTAAGTCAGAGTATTAAGAGTGAACTAAGAGCAAGCAATGTTTGAAAGCAAAAGAATGCTCAGTAAGACTGCATGCAATTTTCAAGACATGCAAACGACATCTTAGAATACTACAAAGCTCTCACTAGAGACAGGGCAACCTTGCTTTCACATGTTATTAGTAGAGGAAGGAACCATCCTGGGACACTTCTCAAAGGCACATTTCTAGATGTAGAAACACTTGTTAACCATTCAGGTCTTACCTTGAACATTTGCAACCATTTATTGGACGAGATCTGAAGTGTGACCGCCTGCCTCCCCTGCCCACACAACCACAGCTTTTTAAGTGCCCTCTTAGATAAACTTCACTTAAATGGCTTGGACATTATTCTCATGGAAAATACTTCAAAACAACAATGTATAAACAAGTTAAAAGGATTTTTACTAGTTCAGACTACAAAAATATAAAGAAATAATGAAGTTCTCATTGGAATCATGAACATTTTCATTCATTTTAAATATGGTTTAATTATTCTCTGTAGAAATATCTTGATTTCATAGCCAGACATACATATATTTTAGCCAATGCCTAACCTATGGCTTTTTTTTATCAAAGGTAACTGAAAGTATTATAAATAGCTGCAAATTCAGTACTCTATTTAAACCCAGTTTCTGACAGTGTTATAGTAAATTAAAAGTTGTACTGCTACAAACACACAGAGATCTGCTAAATGGAGCAGATTTATATTCTCTCATGCGAGTTCCACTCTATCTCAGCTATATTAGTCATACGATCTGTTCATCGGTTTGCAGCCCACCAGTGCTCTGTCAAATACTCATTTTCTAAAATTGTATATCTACACATGGAATCAAGTTTGAACCTCTATAGGTCTCATCCATTTCCTTTTGTAAATATTTGCATAGGCTTGTTCTTAAAATTTTAAATCAGTGTTTGTTAAAAGTCTAGGAAATATGAAATAGTCTTTTGACAAGCACATTGGACTAAGTCAATTATTTGAATCAACAGCAAGTTGTCATTCAGTGATTTTCTGTTTTTATCAAGGTCTCCCATAAAAAATCATGACACTATTTTTAATTTCCACTTTGCTTATTTATTCACTTAAATGAATTTATATGATAAAGTTGAACACAGATGGGTTAACCCATTCTAAGCATGAGGAATCAAGTTGAAATGTTACAGCAGTACAGACTTTATGCAGGATAGTTATAGAGCAAGAAACTACAAAGTGTAAATGTGTTCCTTCTATAAAGAAAGGACACAATGACACTTCTTTCTATTTTTTATCAATAGCAAGTATGTATACAAACTTTTGTCCATCATCTTGATGGTGAACAGGTGATATGGCTTGATTTCAAGGATACTGTTGATATCAAGGCATTGTCAAAATAAAACTTGTCAGTTGGAAGCATCATGTGTAAGGGATCTTATTCCCAAGTCTAAAACTAACATGTCAAGTAGAAGAGGGGGTGGCATGGGCCAGATTAAGAACAGTATGTTTTTAAATAATACAAGCAGTGTATTTTAGTTACATGTCTGTATCCCAGATCCTCATAGATTCCTTGGTTTGTTTGTTTTTTTCCTTCATTTTATCAAGCTCAGCCCTCTATTTTTACAAAGAAAGAAAATTTAACAATCTTAAAAAAAAATTTCAGTATTTAAAAAGAACTGCTAGATCACTGATGACCTCTTTGGATCCTAGTAAGTGAAACTGTAGATCAGCAGCCCTTTCCATTCAGAGGTAGCTTTGTGGATTCAGACTGTTCTCTCAAAGTAAGAAACAAGTAGAACCATAGCCCTCATTAACCTTTACACTATTAATCAACTACAAAAGGCCTGTGTGTAGTGGAAGGGACAGGGAAGATGATGAGACTAAAGTGCAGTCTCCCTCTGTAAAAAGGCATACGGCAGTTCACGTTCACAACACCAAAACAGTAGGGGAAAACAAAACAACACTAAAAAGTCTTTTTCTGCAGCAATACCACTCTGCATTACTTCCAAAGTAGTCACGACTGCCTATAAGCAGCACCATCCGTTTGCGATATGCAAAATGCTTCACAAATTAATGATGTTACAAAATGTAAACAATCCACTTTGAAGCCACAGAAACTGAGGCTAAGAGAACAAGTCAGTCATCAGAAACATAAGGAATCAATAACAGAATAGCTAGAATTCAGATCTACAGATTTGTCAAGTACTAGTATTATGATCGCCTGGCAATATCCCAACACAACTGCATTTACCATCAGTGTACATCTGTTGGGTGAAACCTATGCTACCTTTTAGACAAGCATAACTGTGTACTCCAGATTGCTTCATTAGTTTACTCTAAGAATGGCATTATATTGACAATCATCTCAGGTGACCTAAGTCAGAAGAACTGAATTTGGAATAATTATCTGCTCCTTTATATTCTTCTTAAATTCTCCTTATATTCTTAAATACTGACATTTTTAATCTGTGCTGCTGGTGAATCTCTCAAACTAAAGTGATACACATCTTAATACTACACATGCTACATAGATGGCTTATCTGGAGACCCTCGCAAAAACAGAGACAACAGCAAAAAAGTAATTCTGTTTTCTCTTTCAGCTAATTACTCTTTGGTCTTGGAATTCCTCACGTTTTCACTAGCAGAGTTTTGCCATATTCTATCACCCCCTCCAACATTCATGTGAAAGCATGGAATGCTATGAACTCATTTTAGCTAGAAAGCTGTTCCTATTGTCTGTCTATATAACTTGGAAAGTTCACTGTACCTGCTTATTTATCCAGTGATATGTCTTTATGGATCCTGCTATTAATGTATTTAACCATTAAACATATTGCCTTTCTGTTTAGAAGTAATGTTACCAATACGAGCCCCAGTCTAAAGAAACTACGATCTGCTTATTTTTTTAACCCATCAGACCTACTGTTCTCCTGAAGAGCTTGCACATATGCTTATCATGTACACTATAGAATCCAATCCAAATATTTAAAAGTCATATTGCAAGACTGGTAATTTATAGCTGTTACTTGACTTACCTGTTCTTTCAGCGTTCAACATAAGGATAACAACAGATGCAAGTAGAACATGCTTTAAACTGACTTTGGCTCAGGATTTAGAAGAGCCTCTGAAGCAGAAAGCATATATAGAACTTTGTACATTAGTGAATTAACTCAGTGTTTTGTTATTTGCAAATAAACTACTTTGTAATACACAGATGCATATTGTCTTCAGGATGGCTTAGAAGAAAATGCAAGCTTCCCAGCTAGCTAGGAAGAGTAAATATTCTAGAGAGAAAAGTTGTCTTTGCTGCATCGTTACTGCTCTGACCAGTATAGGAAAAGAGAGGATTTTTTTTCCAGTCAGAGATGTTCTCTCCTCAATTACTGTTGAAGACAAACATGAGTTGAAAAAAGTACTTCTCCCTGAGAAGTCATGTTACAGCAACTGTAAGGTTAAAGTTGCCAATTAATTATTTATGAACTACTAAAAAAAAAAAACGTTGAAGACATTAGATCACTCTTTTTTTTTCAGAAACAAATATATGTAGTATGGTATTTATATTACAAATGTGAAAATTACATTTAAAGCTGCTGTCCTTAAAGGACAATGGCATTGAACAGAACTAAAAACTAGAGGAAGAGATTTGCCAAGTTTACTAGATTAATACTTAAGTGTAAATAGCTATTGAACAGATTTTGTAAAGTTAAAATGTGTTCCATTTGGAGGGCAATAGATAACTTAGTATAGTGCAGTTGAACATATTAATTGAATATATTAATGCATGCAATTGTTAAGAGACTGCAGGTGATTTGCAACACAACTTAAATATTACTTGGCTAAATGTACTAACTTTTTTTTTTTTAATATTTCTAGTTGTTTCCTCAAGTTTTTAAATGAAAACAAATAAACTGAGACTGAACTGTATAAGGAAGGCAACAGTGAACCTGAGAGTCCTTTTTCACCCTTTTACAGCTGTATATATGCTATATGCTGTCCTACATAAACTATTTATAGTCAATCCTCCCACTTTAAAAGCAGTTAAGGTTTAGAGATAATTCCACTTAATAGTCCATTCCTATTAAAATGCAGGCTAGGAAAACCTGGAGAGGGAGAAGTTATTTGCTGACAGTATGGGGATAATTGTATTACTAAGTCAATACAAGGCATATTGGCTTCTAAGCATGAGTTAGACATTATATGCATGTTATTATGTCAGATTACATCAAACATACAAAAGATTTACTATATAGAGTCTAAAATAGTCAGAACATATTTAATGCCTTTAAAAACTAGAAAGCACCAACATGCATTTAACCAAATCTCAGTTCTGTCCTTAATTTTGTCTGTGTTTTTAATAAGTTTTCTTTAGAGCATTATACCATAAGAGCCCAAGTGATTTAACTTACACTGGACCATAACACATATGCAGAGGATATATTTTCAGTACACTAAGTGTATATTCAGAGTCCCCTATAATACACTTTAAATTTTTCAGCAACTTCAAACAATCTCTATAGGAACAGACTGCCCAGGGAAGTGATGGAGTCCCCATCCTTGATGGTATGTAAAAGGTGTGTAGATGTGGTGCTGAAGGACACAGTTTAGTTGTAACCTGGAAGTGCCGAATTAAAAGTTGGACTTGATGATGTTGGGGGTCTCTTCTAACCAAAACAATTATATGATTCTATAATAATTCCATCAGAAAATATATTTTAAATCTTTCCGTTTTCTTCCAGGTATAGAATTTTAATCTTCTAATTGTACTGGCCTGAGCCTTGAGATGGTCAATTCTCTGCTCTGAATTAGATCGCCCTTAGACAGAGACCTCCACAGAGCCTGTGACCATGTGTGCACTACATTGCTCTATATAACACAAATTATTTTAGAGAGCTGTGGAATTTTTTGTTTGGTTAGGTGTTTTTTTGGAGGGAATTTTTTTTTAAACTACTTATAAAAATTCTGTGAAATATTTAGATTAAGGGAACAACTTTAAATGTCAAAATGTTACTTGTAAGCCCTCTGGATTCCATTCTACCCCCACAAAAAGTTTTAAAACATTTTCTAAGCCATACTTAACTAAAAATTCCATTAAATTTCTACAACACAAAAGTATGAAATGGACAGTTTTTGACAAAGAGGTCTTTCGTTTGATAAATGGTAGCAATCACCTGTGACAGCTACATTTTAAAAATGCCATAAAGTGGTACAACTACTGTTGACAGCAACATGCACTAGGATGAGTAGGCGCACACAGGTAGGAGTCATGTTTGATAAACACCTGAAATTATATTGATTGATAAGAATGGTAGATATTAATCATAATGCTAAATTTGCCAAAAAAACCCACAAAAAACCTATGAAAAAATTCTCTGCTTCCTTTGCTTCAATATACTGACAACTATGGAGTGATATTTAGATTTCCACCTGCAAGTAAGAACATTTAGACCTATCAACCTAATTGACACAGATAAGATAAACAGAACCTGTACAAGAACCTTCTTAGTTGCCAAAGAATTTTTGTGCTTCTGAGCTTGTGTCTTACTGCAATGGTCTCACTAGACAGAATCTAGTATACTACTTTAAACTTCCTAGATTTTCACAACACTACAGTTAAAAGAAAATTTGGAGTTTTCATTCCTTCTTGATACTTCAGTGATGTGGAAGATAGTCTGAGCTATTAGTCTTCTCCTCCTTGATAATACTCTGGAATCCCAGTACATCATCTGTGATTTTCTAAGAGGTTCCACAGCAATATGTAGTCATTATGATAATGTTGTGCTGACATCACTGCAGGATCAACCAAATGCTAGTGACAGAAAACCTTTATACAGGTCTCTTCGGGTTGTTTAAATTTCACTGAAAAAAAATCTCATTTATCTTACATCATGACTTCCTTCTACATGAAAGGTGTTTGAGATGACAATCAACCATAATTTCTATCATAATATTCTTTGCAAAAGTAACTTATGATGAACAAAAGGTTTTTTAACCTCACATACTGCTTTTTACTTTTTAATGCTTTTAGACTCAACAGCATTCTCTCAATACTTTTCTCAGTACGTTGCTTTATATGGTTAGAATTAGCACTGATTCTTAGAACACTCAAATGTGTCAAGTAACCTGACATTTTCAATTGCCAAATCATAGCTGTTTATTACACTAAAATAAAGGCATTTATTTTATATAACAATTGACAGCTTTGTTCAGGAAACAAGCATTGTATCACCTCCTCTGTGAAAAATAACTACAACTTCATGCTCAGAGTTTATTTTCACATCAGAAAGCAATTAAATAATGTTACACCAATGAATGCATTTAAAACACAAGAATCCTGTCAGCCAGGGGTTAAAATCAGTACTAAGATGCTGGAACAGATATTTTTGTATCAATGTGTTATTAAAAAAAAAAGAAAAACAACAAACCCCAAAATTTTACTTAAAACTGGGCTGCATTCAAATTAGAAATGCAACAGAACAGTAAGAGATTTCAGGACTACCAAACAATCAGATGAGCATTATTTTGAATGTCTTACATGTTTTTAATACTGTTTTACCAGACATGCCCATTATAAAATTACTATTGGTGTCCTTAGTTTAAGGGCACATAGCTTTATGTTCTATTTCACTTATTACATACAATCAGTAGTCAGATGAATGAAAAAATTACTTATAAAGACAAAAAATGCAATAGGACTCAGGTGAATAAAGAAATTTGGGGGTTAATGAATACAGTCAGATTTTTATATCTGCATAATTCTTCCTCTTAAAGCAAAATGAACCATCAATCTCATAGTAAGAAATTAGTTTCAGCTACTCTTACTTGGCCTCTGGAATTGCAGAAGGCAAAATACTAATCTTCTTGAACCTCAAAGGATGCACAAAAAAAGTATGAAATAGCTACAGGGGCTTTTTTAGATTGTGGATTGGGGGAGGTACATGAGAGAGGGTATTCTAACACATAGGTTTAGCTGTGGAACAGAATCAAGCATGTATTCTGAGCAATCTGCCTCTTCAAAAGAAAGCTGCAGGGTGTTCATCTTGAAGATTAATCAAGACCCAGAAATACATAAGCATCCATAAGGCTCAATTTATTATTAATCTTATCACGAACTAGGAAAAAAAGTACTGGCAGATATAAGGAAAATATACTCTATTTTCACAATGCATTCATGTGTCTAAATTATTTATCTTTTTATGCAATTAAAACGTTCTCATTATGAAATCAAATACTATAATGTCTCACTCAACTTATATTGTGAACTTATCAACATTACAAAATAAACCTCCTGCTTTTTCACAACATGTTGATTCTTAAGTCCACGAGCCCAGACAGTTTCATCAACATTACAGGATTAGAAAGCAAATCAGTTACAAATCAATGCATTGCATTAGCTAGAACAGTGGGAGGTACATTCAGAATGAAAATAAGGAAAGGAAACAAAGGAAACAGAAAAATATATGTAAAATAGATAAAAAACCACAAAGAGGATACATACCTGGATTATATTCTTCTTAAAAACAAAATACAAATTACATACCACCATCTTTATATTATTTTCCATGTACGCAGAAATACTGTACACAACTCCATTACTATTTTGCCGTTCTTCCTTCAGTCTTAAAAACAGTACAATACAACATGAGGCTGCTTCTCAGTGATTCAAGTCAAGTGCAATCAGGCATGCTGTTAGTCCGCAATGGTATCTGTTCTAAATTCCATCGTATTCCCTAGGCAGCATTAAAGATTATTTTTTTTCCTCTCCTTTTTTTTCCCCTGTCCTACAACTTGTGCTAACAGCTAAGAGTAATCATGGTGTTAGCTACTAATTCATTCTGCAGATCAGCTTTATTTCTCCTCTATAATAGCAAAATGGGAGTCAGTGTCCTACTCCTGCTTAAATACAACATCAACATGAGAGAACAGTAATCATCCTGGTGTTGTATGTGCTGGTAACTTCAGCCGTTGCTGTTTTCTCCTGCCACTGCTTCTGAATGCAGTATTCGCTGCAATAGCCACAGCCCTCCTGCGTGAAAGGCAGCCCCTCTGCTTCACAGAGTAAAATAGCCTTATTGAGAAACCTTGCTCACAGAAACAACACATGCTGTGCATCGTGAGAGCTAGGAGGTGCATCAGTGGCCACAAGGATAGCAGTGTGAGACGGTGTCTCTTGCTTACTAGAGCCGTGTTTCACCTAACCTTTTATTTATCAGTTTGACAAGACTCAGAGAAACAATTACATAGCTGCTTCTTCCAGCAGTGCTTTCATCAACAAATGATTATTTTTGGTAAAGAATCTGCTAAATAGATTCATAACTTATCATTCCATGATAATTTAAGGATGCTCCAGATAAGAAGCATATCATCCTGTTTTCTGTGGAAAGTATTTTGTGTGTTCCCCATTAATACCTAGGCAGTAGGACTGAGTCATGTGTTTACTGGGATTCAAAGAGCAGAATGGATTATTACTGTGCATGCAGTGAGTAAATTATCCTGTACAGAATACAACGGGTGTTTTTTCAAATATTAACTGATTTAATTAATAGTGTAAGGCCATGTTCAGCCTTATATATTTAGAAGATACATTTTAAACTGGTACCTGAACAGCTACAAAAATACATCCAGAATGTTCCTATATAAAACCATTCTAGATATAAAGTATACATATAATCTAAGTTTCACAAAACGTGCACCTGCATAAACCACAGGTACACTACTTCAGTAGTATAGAGTTAGAATAATACAGAGATACTATAGAGATAGCAGCACTGAAATGACATATAAAATACTAAGTTTTCAGCTAGAAATTTATGTATGTGTCCTATATACAAAGAAACAAAACTTTGGACTTCCTGGTAATAGCTGACACATTTGTAACAGAGCAGCTTATAATTCAGTTATTTACTTCAAAAATATATTAAGGATACCTTGAATAAAAGGCAGCACAAAGTGTTTAACTATTTCTAGCAATACTGAAAGCTTAGTGGTTGTAGCCTTCACTTTCTGTAATCCTTGTATTACAGTTAATAATTCATCCTTGGGATACAATGCTTTTTAAGTACAATTTATAAATGGAATAGTTAGAGTAAAATCTCTTACAGGTGTAAAATTAATATTTCAGGGTTTTTTGTATATCATTGTAAAAATAATTATGGACCATCATATTTATTATGTCCTACTAAAATGAATGCATCCTATAAATACTCCATTAATTAGATTTATAGTTAAGAATCAGATGAATGCATGCTTTATTATTCAAAACTTATTGCAGTTATCAGTCTGTGACAATTACTTAATATTCTGTCTAAACTTAAACTGATGCTTCAAATCTGCCATGTTGCTTACTAACAAAGAAAAGAATAAAACTTTTATGCAAATGCACAATAGAAAATATTCCATTGAAATCAATACTCAGTGATATAGATCTAATTACAGGAGATGTAACAATAATGCCTCAGAATCAACAGGACTGCTCATGAAAGGATTCAAGAAAATAAAAGAACAATCAGACAAGCTAATCAAGCATGGCCACCCACAGTAGATAGACACTCACAAAAAATAAATTGGGTTTTTATCAAGATTAAGCAAATGGTCTTGAACCTACAGATAATAAAACCAGTAAATATTGGGAATGTTTGACAAAAACCATAAGATTTTGTCATTTAATAAAGATCTGTTTGCAAGTAATTTTAGTGTAAAACTTAGATTAGTGCTGACATCTTCATGCAAGTTCCTAAATATTGACCCTATTTAGAATGATCTGTTCTGTAACTAGATGTTGAATGTTTCAGTTTAAAGCCACTTATTTGATATCCCGGCATAAGCAGGGAATTTTGCTCTGCCAAATGTATCGTTCAATTCATATTTAAGAAGCAAAAGCAAAACCAAACCTAAAGGTCCAAAGGCCTTCAGAACTGAGAGTGACTTACCTACACTAGAATGAGAACTCCTTGTAGAACTTGCCCAAGCCAGCAAAATAGTGACTTCACTTGTGATGATACTGACCAATCAAGAATTTAGTTTCATGTATAAATACATACTAATTACTTGCAGCTGAAGTTACCCAAATTCACCTTCACAACAAAGTTACGTTGTATCTCTGTTCATGTGATCCTCACGTCAATATGGGAAGAACTTTCAATAGTAAATGTATGAGCAGAGGTTTCCATTCTGTACAGTAACTAAAATCCTCACAGTTCTGGCAGCCCAGATACTTGTAAGCCAATGACCGGAATGGAACAACTGTGCACCTTGATAAAGGCTTTCATGTCCCCTTCAATACACTAATACCAAGGAGCAGTTTGCATGCATGGGCCACTTGAGTTTTTGTGGTTACTTACCAGTAACCTCACATGTTGATGAAGTTGCCCTTAAAGAACCACACCTTTAAGGGTTCACACTGATCTACTGGACAATCAGCGTTAAAGATGTAACTCTCACATGTAGAAGGAACAGAAGAAATACAATGTATAGAGATGTTGCAGCTTGTTATACAATTCTATCCAATCCCTGTATCTTAATGAAGACAGAAAAACAACAAAACCCCATAAAATCCAAACACCACCACCACCAACCCCACCAAAAAAGGCCCAACCCACACCCAAAATGAAAACCCCAAACGGCAGCTTTAAGCCTCCTTGGAGAGGACTACTACTTTGTGTCCCTATTTCCAGGGTGGTGTGACCGTGATTTTCAGAAATTATTCTTGGAACTCTTAGGAATAAAGTCTGTTCAGTGAAAATACTTCACTAATTTCCATCACTATTTAAGTAATAAAACCAGTGCTAAATAACATGCAGATATTGTTTAACTATTTGTATAATTCAATACTTATATTGAAATGGTGACAAAACTGATGGAACAACTTTAAAGTCATTTGTATTTCATGATAGATTTCAGACTTAAAGTTGGAAAAGCTGTCACAGAATTAAGCTTTCTCCTCCTCCCCCCCTCCCTGGTCCGCTTAAGGGATGGGTATTTCTTCCTTTTCACTAAGGAAAGGCAACAACTATGTCAATTCTTTAATCAGGAGTTCTTAACTCGTAACATTCTGTCCTAACCAGAGACGTCCACATACGGGTCGGGGTGGGGAACTGGGGAGAGCAGAACGGTAGTTTCTCTCGTCACTCCCTCCCAGGACCGGCGCCGGCCGCTCTTAGCAGCAGAGAGGCTGGCGGGCGGCGGGGGCGGCCCGTACCGTACCGCACCGCCCCGTGGGGGGCGGCCCGTACCGTACCGTACCGCACCGTACCGTGGGGGGCGGCCCGTACC
>WUAM01000431.1:75443980-75478558 GCA_024336885.1 Actenoides hombroni | reverse complement strand
GGAATGCCCCATGGCCTCTCCCTTTATTTGAATAAAGTAAAAGGACTCCTCTGTCTCCTTTTTGGACATAAACCTCTGGTATTTGTGGATTGATTTTCCTGACAACAGTATATATATTCCAAATATTCTCACCAGGACTAAGCCAGATATATATTTTCTAGTGCAGTAGCTTGTTTCACTCACGAGGAAATACCTGAAGCAATAGCACTCCACTTCTTTATGGGCAGGTATTATGTACTTGTCTATTTTAAACACCATCAACATGAGAATCTACAGACACTCATCCCCCTTCCAGGCTAAAACCCCTTCCCTAAACCTCCAAGAATAGTTTAAAAAACACTCAAAAAATCGTTACTCCTCTGTTCCCAAAGGCTTCCAGTGATGAATACCTGCAATGCCTGAAAACCTTCTTCATGATTACTAAAGGTCATTATTTATTTTTCCAGTTCCTTATGGATAGAGACAGTTCCTTTGTCATGGAAGCATGGTCTTGCAGTAAAAATACTTACAAGTAGAGATTATTTTATGTGGAAAACTAGATATGTTGCTTTATCTGTTTGCTTATATCTTCTATAAAATACATCAGGATTGTTTAGTTTTATGATCATCTTGTGCTGCATGTTCTTTTTGTTGATAGCTCCTTTTTAACAGTGACAATGCTTGCAAATCTAAAGCTTATTTTGATTAAGCATTGGCAGAGATTCATCCTTCATGTCTCGGATTTTGTGAACGAAGAATGGCACTTACTGTCACATCGATTGCATTAAACCAATGATGGCATGTTACCAGTGTACTGTTTCAGGAAAACATTTTATCTTCAGGAAGAAGACAAAGCCAAAAGACCAAGGCAATCCATAACCTAAGCCTCTGAAGCGTAAAGGACTAGATGTAAATGTATTTCAGAAAAAGTAGCTTTCTTGAGAGAAAAATCTATTCAAATTAATTTATAGGTAAAAAAAATTATTTACATTTAAGGAAACTAAAATCTGATGTAACAAGTGATCAGATGATGCATCTCATTTTGCTTCATGCAAGATCTCTTAATGCATGCATAGGCCCAATAAAGCAAAAGCTTAGTTACTTTGCATTATATAGGCATCTACTTTTTGCTGAAAAAGGCTGTTTATTAAGAATAGGTTTAGAACCAAGTTCTGACTAATCTTCAGCATTAGGGACATGCTTGGTGCAGGCATCCTGAGAACACAAGACACCCGACCGAGAACACAAAAAGGTGTTCTTTTCTCCTTAATACCATTTCCATCCACTACCATGGAAAAAAAAACCATCGAACATTCAGTTATATAGCATTAGAATGATTTAAATACTTTAAGATTTCCTCCCCTTTGGTATCTACATCTCTCCCTGCAACACATCTCAGCCCTTCAAGAGCTGTGTTTTCATACTCTCCAATATTCCAGATTTCTACTAAATGTAGAATTAGAAGCATTTGAAAATTGAAGTTTAACACACAGCTTACAATGATACAGTAACTCAATTTAAAATGACCCTTTAAATATTTATAAAAATTTTCCCCTTCTTTTCAAAAAGAGTTCTACATGAGGTATTTGCTTACATCTCACATCCATCTGATCTTCAATTTTTTAAACACCTATGATAACTTTGTCATCATCTTTCAGCCCCAACCTGACCCTAGGTTAACTGCTGAGCAATCTGTCCTTGTTTCAGTGTGGCGAGATTTTGACTGTTTTGCTACAGAAATCAATTCAGTGGCACTGTGATGACCTGAGATAGCCGCTCATGTATATTAATTACCTTGTTTACTTAACCATCTTCTGACCAATGACCTCAAAATTACTTTGAAGAATGGTAGTGGCAAGAAGCACAATATTAACATTCCTTTATTCAGACACTTCTTTTAGCATCTGAGTGAAATGCAGCTGATTCATCAAATCATAAAATTACTGACCGCATAGCATTATTTATTTGGTTTTAAACTGGGAAATAAATTTACCCCACTGACTAGGCAATTAGACAAGCACTGAAAGATGACTGTTCACAGAAGAAATTCTGAAAAAACATCTTAAGACTACTGTAAACTCTGTCTGCAAGACAAAACTGGATTCTTTGGCATATCTGAGTGTTGTGTTCGATGTCAGTTAGACCAGAATTTGTCCTGCCTGCTCCTCTAGTGAGCTAACATTTGGTGTTTTAAAAAAAAAAAAAAACAAAACACAAACCAAACAACAAACCATTAAACCAGTGATAGAGTACAATGGAGAAATCGAGATCATGTGAATCAGAAAAACATTCTTCCCATGAGACCCCGGTATAAACAGATTTTTTCCCCCCACTATTTTCACAAAGGCTCAGTCTATGACTTATCACAAAGTCAACAGAATCCAGTAAAAAAGAAATAGGAATTGTTGCACAAAAAAAAAAAAAAAAAAACCAGGGAAAAACGATAGCTCAAAAGAAACTGATGAAGGTGCATCTTGGATGAGATTTGACTAGTATTTATCACTAAACAGGTTCATCTCCCATAAAAGCATAGAAGTGGCATTGCACAGCCCACTACCTGAGAACAAGCATTATTTCTAGAAGTCCTACACACAAACAAAACAAGAAGATAAGTCCATGACTTTCCATTTTTTTGGTAGGTGACAATATATGCTAAAGACACAACTTTTGTGTTTCTCCAAAGTTATCAGCAGTTGGTTTGCAATACAGTCAAGGCTGGAAGGCAACCAATGGCATTTTTTTTCCCCTGTATTTTTACTTTCCAATTCAAGACAAAACTCCCCCTTATAAGCTTTCTCCTCTATAACACACTGCATGAATAGTGAGCAGGAGCAGTTTTTAATGCCTGAAAGATTTACTCCTTGGGGTATTAAGAGCCAAAACCTCACACAACTTCAAGCTTTTTTCCAAACACCAATCTGAAAGGGTTGTATGAAATAATTTCTGCTCAAATACTTCATAGTGGTGACAGTTGCTTTATAATCATTGCTCTAGAAAGACTTGGTTGCTTTAAAAGAATTGAAGTATTTAAAAGGAACTACAGAAAAGAACAAAACAAACAAACAACAAACCCAAACCCAACAAACCAAACATCACACCTAGAAAAACTCATTCAGTCAATCACAACAGGTAATGACACATTGTTGCTCTTAAATAGTTGTCCTCACTCCCCAAAACACAGATGGGGTTGTTTTTTTTTAGAATTTTGTTGTTGTTGTTGTTAATATAGGCATTGCCTCTTGAAGAGCTCTGGGGCTGCTTCTATAGTTTATATTGTCTTGGATGGCTACTTACCGCATCTTAGGCACATAATTTCTTCCTGTTCTGACCAGTGATATTCACCAGTCTCCTTTCAGGGGAAAGAAAAAAAATGTTTCCTTAAGGTAGTGATGCCAAACTTGCATCAACTGGATTTTGTCCCTGCCGGTGTACAACCTTCCTGTGATGCACAGCTTGTTTGTGGAGACTAAGGATACTGAATGAGGCTGCTGGGGTGGGGAAAACAACTTTGTTCTATGGGGTGTCACAACTGCACTATGAGAGCAAGCCAGATGACAGGACTGCACAGCTGTGCTCACCTGCGTACACCAAACATTACCAGCAGCTAAAGTTGAACAGTTTCATGCAACAAATGGGATTTTAAGAGTTGGATTATTAGGTCCTTTAACCAGAAGCGGTACACAACTGTCACGACGGTACTACTGAGCAACCTGAGCAAAAACTGCTGATGTCTGTATTCCCAGCTGTTTGTGTGAGGTAATCGTTTGTACAGTTCAGGAGCAACAGTGAAAAAGAAAATACTCAGTGCCATTATTGATCACATAAATAAAGCAAGTGATCATAATAGAGGTGATAATTAAGGGAAATTAATTAGAAAATGTCTGTTTAGGCAACGATATCATCAGTAGAGCTTACAAGATATTTCCAGGAAAAATATATGAAAACAATGTTCTTAAAACCATTATTATTAATTCTTGTTGAAGTACTGACATTTTTTAATATCAAAAATTATTCAGAAATAAGCGTCTGAAGTTATGGTGTCTGGATTACTGTGCAACACAGATGAAATAACCAAACTACAGTCATTTCTCATGCATCTAAAGGAAGTTTCAGAATCTCATCCTCTGTTTCAGAAAATAAACCCTGAGGTGGGGGAACCACACACATTTAAGATTGAATAGAAGGAATTATCTCTACTGTCAGAAACTCAGCAGTCACATCCTCAGATACTGCTGTAACTGAAGAGCAGTTTACACAAACTAGTAACCTTTTACTAAATTCTCCCTCCATCTGAGAAAAATCTTTAAATTACAGTAACACTTCAGTTGTTTTAAGAATAGCTCTTACCTTCTGAATAGCCCTGGCCCATCTTGCTTTTGCAAAATTACTTCCATCAGCTTGATCTTTATTTCTGCTGGAGAAGGTGGGGAGGGGAGCAGTGGAAGAGAGAAACAAAGCCAAGCACTCAGTATGGAAAAAAAATATTTAAAACAGCTCTGATAACACTGTGACAAGCAGACTGAAGTCAGCTAGAACCATTATCCATTCCCTCTGTATATAGTGTCCTCTATAGACAGGAAAATATTATATTAAGAATATACTTCCACAGAGATAAAGTCATGAAAACCTCTCCTGGTAATTAGCATAAGGGTAACTTTATACTTAACAGGAAAAGAGCTGATCCGATGTCACACACTCTCATCCTCTACTCAATATAAGCTGTTCATGAAGTACTGTTCCAGTGAGTGGAATCACAAGTGGCTTGTTTTTATCAATATTAAATCTAAACAAGCTATGAAAAGTAATGGAGGAAAACACTTCATTATGATCTACTTAGCTGTCAACATGGAAGATTTATGTTATTCATATCTGATGAATGACATGACACCACGACCTCGATCAATATTTGTTGCAGAGGATGACCAGGTTAGAGACAATCATCTAATGTATTTTTCCCTTGTATATATCTATTTTAAACTCCAGCCCACTTTTTCCAAAAGGCAAATAAAAATAACAGCCTAAGAAAACCTGATATTCATAATCCAACAGTTTTCTTCCCTAGGATTCGAATATTAAAAATCAAATTTTAATGTTTGATTTTTTTTAATTTATTTTTTTTTAGCAATTGAAAGTAAAGGTAGAGAAACACATTTCTCTCCCATTTTTTCCCCATTAATTTCCATCTACCCTGCCATTCTCTACTTGGGTTGTTAGTTGATAAAAGAAAACAGAATGTTTACAGTGAAGAGTCACCAGACCTGATGGTGATTTGCCTGTAAAGTGAAAACAAATCACACATACAGTTGATTGATTATACAGGCAAAAATAAGCAGACTCTACACAGTAACTACAGTAAAACACGTGGCAATACCTCCATATGCTGACTTTCTCTGCTGTAACAAAATATTAAATTGCAGTTCTGAAACACTTCCCATCTACCCAGGCATTCTGAAGCAATTAAGATGTTTGAACAGAGAAGACTATCTCACAGTACCCCCTTGAGATTACAGGGCATTCCATGAATTATAAGAGTATACTGGCTTGAAAAGACATGATCCCTGTCCCTTATATTATTAACAGCGTATAAAAGACCATCAGTAAAGGGATATATTTCCCTATTACATGGATTCATAAATCAAGATTATGAGGTCTGACACCAAATAGCAGGAGGAGAGAAAAAAAACAACAAAAAAGAACACCAAACCACCACGAGAGGAAAAAAAAATAGAAAACTATTGTTGTTCCTCAGTAAATGCACACCCTTGAGACACAGGGCTAGCATTGTCACCAAGACTTTGCAAACTGCAGTAAAGAAGTTACTGAGAAGACATCCTGAAGCCATTTAAAAAAACAAACAAACAAAACCACCGAACCCAAGACAAAGCCCCCCAACAAGGAAGCCACCACAACAGAGTTTCCTACTTGATCAGATAAGTATCATTAACAGAGCTCTTAACAAATCTTTGAAATAAGAATCTGTTATGCAATTGGTTGCTCCAACACAAAAGTTGTACAGTTACGCAGGACAATTATAATGAGTTTTCATTTTTCAGCTATTCCACTTCACCTGTGAAGATTGTTGGTTCAAGCTGAAAAATGCTAATTCAGGTTCATGGCTGCTGAGCAAAGGTTAAAATAATTACTATAGTGCTTGCAAGAGTGGTAGAGTCTAAGTAATTCAAAAGATACTGCCTTGTACAATAACAGTTAAATAGCAGAATAAAAGTATTCAATAAAATTCTATAGGTACAACCTACAGAGAACAGTAGCAGCCTGCTTGTTAAGTAAAGTTGCAGTATATTTATATTATACATCAGTGATATCCTTAGCCTACACATTACTACTGAATTATCTTGGACTTTTTGAATAATGCTCTTTTATTTGAGGAGAAAAATGTTCTCCGAGATACACACAGCTGAGTGCACATGATGCAAACCAAGTATGAAGAGGCTTGTCTTCCCCTGCCCTCATCTCTGAGGCTGCGTGTTTGCAGGTTCAGCCTTTTTCCTTTTCATATCTACTCACTTTTTTTCATTGCAAGGTAAATTAACCAAGTGATACTAGTAATAAGTCTACTCCTATTCTGAAGCTGTTCCGTAGACTGAAATACTAGGTAACAATTAACCTTAGGAAGTACTAGAGTGATTAACCTCAAGGTCAGATGGAGCATTGGTTGTCAAAGTTGGTTCAGAAGGAACAGAGAAAACCAGCTTTCTCTGTCTTAATTGAAAGTAGTGTCAAGAGCATTCTTGAGTTTTGAGGCATAACTTACAAAGGTAGGATAAAACACAACTGGTTTGGAACACTTAGAAAGTCATTTGTTTGTGATCAGACTTCTGAACAGCGCAGAGTTCAATATGCTTCTCCTTATGCCACATAAAAACTCAGCCTAGACAGACACAGTAGAAGCAGTTTTTTACCTATCCACTTCCTGTTGACACAGTGATTGGTCTAGTGTAGACAACAAATGATGATTACATTTCAATTCAGATGTATTAAAACTAATTAGTTATTGTAAGAAAAATAGTTTCTCAATATTGAATAAAGCCTCCAAATAGCATCCATTCTGAGCAGCAAAGACAACCATAAACTGCTGGAAATCACCTCTACTTCTAGCTGAACTATGTACAAAGAACATAGTTTGTTCTTTCTTTATTTGCTATAATTTTTTGAAACAAAGAACATAAGAAAAACCAACAGATAGGAGAACTTCACATAAGCATTAAATCCGCAAACAATGGAATCGTAGCTGATCATTAGAAGGGCATTAATTCCTCATGGTAGAATAATCAAAAATCCTGGAAACAAACAAGACTAATGCCTTAAGAGCTCCTGAAAATCATACCTATTCACTGTGCTTGCAACATAACACCCAACTGTGGTCTCTGAACCACAAGTCACAAGAAAAAACAAGAGCAGGAAAAACAGAAGAGAAGCCTCATAATGAGAAGTCCAGCAATATTCAGATATAATAAATTAAGCAAGAAGCCTAGGTCAAAGTTTTGATGCACTCTGCATCAGATGTAGCAGGTCTTCACATCTCCTAGCTATGAGGATCAAAATAACCAATCCTGATGCAGTCAACATACCAAGAGAAGACGGTTATGTGAAAAGGAATGCATGGGTGATGAGGGCTGTTCAGTCTGGGCTTTCAAAAGCTGTGTTTCTAATAGAAAACAAAAGTTACACTGATACTGTAATTTAATAGATGTTTTCCCTTCTCAATTATGTTGTCCAAATGCATTAAAATTTGTCTAGTATTTCAATGATGATTTGCATTTTCATGGAGCTTCTTGTAAAATTAAATCTCACTACAGACTTCATTATAAAACAGTATATGGCAGTTGCAGCATGGCCACATACAGGCAAGTAATGACATCCTCTGAATGCTTATTTGTTTGTATAATGTAGTCCTGAATATGTGCATTGATTTCTAACTATTCATCATTAATGTCAATTTGGATAGCTTTGAATATAACTGGAAATAAACTATGGAAGAAAAATTGAAATAATTACACTCTATTATGGCATTGTTTTGATTGGCAATTTCCAATCACCAGTAGCAACAATCATGTTGGAACTAACATCTTGTGCTTAAATCTATCTCTGATGGACAGATCAAGCAGAGTTGTACTTGGGTAGTATACTACCACAAAACTCAATCTTTGTTTGTTTTGCTTCCTTTAAATATACATTTCAGGAATATCTGGTAATGGCCATTCTTGTAAGAATATGGGATAAGGATGCTGATGGCAATTTCTAGCGTTAGTGTGCATTCTTTTATAGTTCAGAAGGAGCATAAGAAATAACATATAAAGATGAAGAACAGCTTCTGCGTTCTTTAGCGTACAAAAAAAATTTACTTTCAAATCCTACACTTCTAATGTAACTTTTGAAACACACACAATATTATGTGCATTTGAAACATATGGTAAAGTTCACAGGATACTCTAAACTTTTGAGGGACGCTTTATGCACCTGTTACTCATTTAGACTGCAGCAGCACAAGTCCATTGTTGGTGCAGTGAAGCATTAGATGCAGAAGTTGCTACCACAGCTTTGCAGGCCAAAGTGACATTAGCAATACTACATACACCTGGGCTGCAAGAAATCTGTCCTTGTTACAGCAATTGCCAGGACATTTGCTGAACCTGAGTGCACTAAGATGGTTTGCAGCTGAAAGCAAGGTGCTTTGCATCACTAGCTTTCCAGTCAACCCACACACTTAGAAGGGAACCATATTCTTACTGGAAATTATAAAAATGGTATCACATTAGGGATTATTGTACTATAATGCTGTAAGCAAATTTTAACTCACTTCCTAGGTCTCAGTTATACAGTACAGATAAAAGAATCAGTTTCACATTAAAAAGCTGTTCAATAAGAAGCAGTTCAATAAAACACTAGGAAGAACTGTAGGCAGTATTGTCCATTTCCATTATAATCGTGTTAACAGGGAGTGAATAGCTTGATAAAATTGCAAAGGAGAATTAAGTGATCTATGCTTCCCACAGTTAGCTATGTCACAGTGAGACTGACTTTTTTTAAGCCTCACAGATATAGTTTAACAGTACTCAACTATATTATATAGATATTTTTGTGCATGTCAGTGACAGAAGGTAGGCTTTGTTTTAAGATACTCTTCGTAGCATTAAGGTTATACCCCTACACAGGTTCCCATTTACAGATGTTCAAGTAGCACTGAAAATTGTCATTTCCAAACACTGGAGCAGAGAACAAAACTTGCTTATAGGCCAGCAACCAGTTACTCATCTTTACAGTAAGACATTAGTTTTAAATTTAACTATATATTTTTCTTTGGCATTTGCTTTCTCACAGTCTACAATTACAAGTTTTAGTACCTATATTTTAATCTTCAATCACATGCTTACATCAGTGATATTCCTGCTGTTTTTCACTTCAAATAGTCTAGAGTTCTGAGCTCTCAATGGGTTTGTTCTGCTTGTTTTCAAACTAAAATAGTGAGGCCTTAGTTTCTTCAGGATGAGTTATGAAATTTTAACTTATCAGCTTGTGTTTTGAGAGCAACATTATCTACAGCAATGAAACAACATTTTCTGATTCCTTTGAGATCACTTTATGTACCTGCCTAAAACACATAGCACAGAAATAACATCCATTTCCTAACCATTCAGATCCAAATGTTTAGTAACACATGAACAGAAACTAAAATATGCTTACATATATGCTTTAGTTAAATTCTTAGAGTCTTTCTTCCCCTACTCACTTTCAGGTTACTTACCTAATAATTAAAAACTTAGGTCTTATATAAGACCTATATGTTTTTACTCACCTCTAGAGAAAATAAAGGTCCAAGATATTCATTTATCCCCAAAGCAGAACTCATATTTTTTTCTAATTCAAACAGTTCCTTCATTTTTCCCCTGAAGATTTTTATAGGCATAACCCACAATAATGTTGATCTTCATATCTTCCTGAAGTAAGACAGGACTCCTGCTTGCTTTTAGAAATATCCCGAACTAAGTCCGTTGTCTGCACAGCTGCTAAAGATAACCCATCAATTACTGCCACCTGCTCACACCTCCTCTTCTTGGCATAATTAACTATTTGTTGCAGGGGAAGAGGAGTGCACTCTCTTTAGTGTGTTTTCACCCTTCAGAGATGTTGACATCTCTTTTAAAGTAGATTCAGGAATTCACAGCTTGCTTTAACATTTATTTTCCATTTACGTGATTTTAGTGTTCCGACCTAAAATATAACCCAACAATCTTTTGTTTCATCATAGATAGGGTTATAGTAAATTATTTTGTGCAGCTGGGAATGGGTGCTGGAAAACAGAGGCAATAACTGTTTAAACTTCTGTATTTGACAAAGTCACTAATGTGATACACTGAATTTAGTGCATACATGGTTCTTGTCCTGAAATTTACTAACATAACTACCATTTAATTAATAACAATTATAATTTATTTAATTATAATTTATTTATACATGCATTTCACTGCCTTCTTTTGAGTAAGACCCATCATAGTATCATTTAAACTTCTTGCACAGACTTTGAGGCATACTGTGACATACCTATAAACACTAGACCGGAATCCAGTGCTCTAAACATTTCAAAGGACTGACTGATCTCTAGGTGAAATACATGTTTTATCATTGATGTCAAAGAAGGCAAAATCTCACTCGAATACAGATTTCATTAATGGAGCTGAATGAATGGAGGGAGCTGAATGAAATGACATGAGCTAAAGATTAAAAATAGTTTCCATATATGAACAGGACAGCAGACAGAATAAAGGGTCAAACTGAAATGAAATCAGATAAATTCTCTTTATGATCATAATCTGAAAAATTAAACTGCACTGACAGAGGAAGCAGAGAGGTAAAATCATACATTTTGCTTATTGGGAAATGGCAATTTAGAAGGACTAAATTGGAACCAATAGAAAAATATGGAAGAACAAAATACAAAAAATGTTCTAGAACTGAGGGATTCTTGATTATGAACTTTGTTTTGTCATTTTGGGGTGATTTTTTTTTCTTTTCTAATGTATAAAATTAGCAAAAAGGCATAAAGCAAGTTGTTATTTGAAACTTACTGTTAGATCCTCTAATTCCTACTCCTTTTAGGTCAAATGTTTAGATTTCAAAAGATGTAGATGCATTTTAGGTTCAACACTGTGGGATTTTCTTGTTATCTAATGAACTATTTTTTTTCAAACATTAATGTTCACCTTTCACAAAAGGTTTGGTCTGCAAGACTGTGTGGTATCTTGTTTTCTTCCTGCTGGAGGAACTTACTTGATTGCATTAAACCTTATTCTGAGGACTCACTGCAATTGAGTGTCTGGTGCTAAAGTGTGTGAAAACAGCGATGTACAGTAATCTATGCCTAAAATATTTAAATTCCAATTCTTACCACTCAAATCTGTGAACTGGACTGAAAGCTGTCATTCAGATCAATCAGAACCACAGTTTGTGGTTTTGATCTTAGTATCATGCAGGTAATTAAGAGCTTGTATTTTTCCCTACATTGCTAAAAACCAGTAGCTTTGAAGACAGATTCTATTTTTTATAAGTGTGCCAAGACAGTAAATCAACATCTTGCAAAGTAACCTCCAAGCTTTTCTGACAGATAGAAGGATATTACTACCTTAATACCTGAGAAATCCTGTCAAGATACTTTTTCTCTTCAGTGCTGCAATACCTACATTCATTGTTTCCCAAGTGCAAGATACTTACCAGAACAAAAGAACATGCAATTAGGACAGAAACTGATTGACCAAATGCTATCACAGAAGACAGGTGATACAACGAAACACATATTGGTGTGAATAAGATGCTGACAAGACACTGTTCTGTTGTCCAGTGAAGTGCCAGCTTCTAATCAATCTTGAATCTGTCGAAGTGTCATATTGGACTCTTGCCAGGAAGAAAACAATTTCTGACACCTATAGAAATTTTATTAATTACTGCAGATATTGCCTGGGTTTGCTACTATATAGTTATTTACTAGTCACCTGTTTCTCACCTATGTCAACACTGTATCATTAACACCATTGTTTTCTTCTAATACATCCAACTCAAAACCCAGTAATTTGTTTGGGGTTTTTTTTTCCAAATTATCTTGGAAAGACATTTTTCTTTATTCAACTGAACTCAATCTTTCTTGTACATTACCACATCTCTGTATTCATAGCCAATGCCTAACATTTCAAATTAAAAAAAAAAAAATAAAGTCAAAATCAGTATTATCAAAGTATTTGATTGTATATGCATACAATAAACAAAATCAATATGTGATCTTCAGAAGTAGGATGGGCCTTGGTGTGTTACATCACACCTCCACATCTAGATCTCTCCCTCCTTTTCTAAATAAATTTTAGAAAAAATATCTAACAAGCCTACTTTCATGTCAAAGACGGTGTGAAACTCTATTTGTAAGAGAAGTTTAACAGAAGCTGTATTGTGAGTCTTGCCTGAAATTGATCTCATGCATGTAATATAAACTTATCTCATACCTCAAATAGATCCTTATATTAATTCAGTCTGTCTCTACTTTTAAACTAAACGAAGCATAGAAATACACAACTACTGATAATTCCATCATGTTGAATAACTGAAGATTTTTGGATTACTGTTTTCTCTAATGAAAGGACATAATAATAGTAGGATATTAATAACTATTAACAGTTAAGAAAAAGATAACAATTTTTGGAGAAATCTGTTCTTTGAAACTCTCAAATGTTTTAGGAAGATGGAATGTACCTGCTTTCCTCCTTCACCAGAAAGTCTAAGATTTATTTAGTGTCTTATCATAATCCTTACCTACTGTAGCAAAAAACAGAATGGGGTTTGCTTTAGAGATCTAATGTTCCTATTTTCTCCTTCTATCCAGCTTGATTTGCAGCAAGGATAGGAACAACAGAGGAAGCCTTGGTGCTCTATATAGACTTCTTTAACTTAAAGTACCAGAAAAATTTATATGAAAGCATGTATATTACCTGCTGTAAAGTAGATCTGCCCATATTTAAGTTATCTTTAAACAGACCCTTGCACTGCAAAAAACTATCAGGTTTTATTCCCAACTTAATCTGTACCTGTAGTGTCTGTACCTATGTGATCAATGTTTTCTCTGATCTTCAGCAATTGCTGCACCATGAAGCAATAAAGCTGCCTGCCAACTCCCCACATTCTAGGTTTATATGACTTTTCTAACTTTGAATCTCTATATCCAGGTCAGAAAGGAAAGTGTTTCCAAGGGAGGTGATTTTACTATTTGGAACTACATTTGAACCTACTGCATAGTAATTTGCGGTAACTATGAGTTCAGGAGGACAGTTGGTTTAGTCATATAGCAATGATTTTAGTCCATGGACAATATGCTTGAGAAGTCTGCACTGATAATCCACACCAATATTTGAAATTTCATTTGAAAAATCCATACAAATAGGTAATCAATTAATGAAATGAGGAAGAAAGAGTAGTATGAATTTATAAGCAGCTTACTGCTTTTGTTGCAAACTAATCAAAATTCAAAATATAATTTTGTAACCAAGCATTTGCTATGCAAATGTAGTAAATTAATTCCACTGAAGTTTACCCTGCATGTGAATGTGTTGGTATCTTTCAGGGAAGTAGCTTAAAGATTAAGTATGTCACAGAACTAGGAGCCTAATCAAACTTTTCATAAACATTTGCTCTTCTTCCATGAGAGCTCTCTCTTCTCCCCTGTTGTGTAGCTCTTTCTGTAGAGTTCTCATGCCTCTAGCTGGAAAAGCTGCATTTTGAGTTTTTGAGATCAAGTCATATAAAGGGAGTTTTCCTGCACAAGAACTGGTACTTGATAATTTTAACTTTTCTATCAATGAACAGCTTTTCTAGTAGTTTCAAGGGATTACTCACACAGAGATTGAAGATACATGTTTTACACAGGGCTGTTAAGTATTAATTAGATAAACTAGCTCACAGAAGCTGACAAGGCTACTTACTTAAATAAATTACTAATGTAAGTAAGGTCTAAGTAAAGTGTGTTAACCCTTATAACATGTAAACCTTTTAGGAATAAAAGATTAAATAACTGTATAACAGTAAAATGTTAATACAATTACATGAGAACAGGAACACCAAACAAGGCATAGACCTTAATTAATCTAGGACAAAAAATTCCAAAAGCCTTCCTTATTCCATTCACCCCCAAAGTGATTATTCATCATATATTCATCATACAATGATATTACACAGAATCTCAGAAGAAGTCAGAAAGATTTGTCATTTGTTATGAAGTGTTATCACCATAGCAATACAATACAAACCCATGAATATTAATACTGAAGTCAATTAAAGCTCAATATCAGGTCATAATAAGATGCAAAGCAATCACCAGAACACTTCCAATAACCACAAGCAAAACAGATGCTTGTGAATAGATTTGAAGAAAAGGAGGCTATAACATCTGATAACTGGGGGGAATGAAACAGTACAGACTGATAGGGATAGATATGGCAAGAAAAAATGTCACCTCTGCCACATGACAAAGATATTTGCAGTTTATTTTAATACATAACTAGCAGAGTGCAACTGGTATGCCAGGAATCCATTTCACAGTTATAATCAAGCTCTGTAGGTTATTTTATATATATCACAGGATATCAAACTTGGCTATATCTTCTGTGTCAGAACTAGATACTATATCTTTTCTCCTACTGGAAGTTTCTCCATGATTATCTCACTCCTAGATTGTAATACAAGGTGCTGTTCAAAAACAAGGAACAACCTAAAAAATGTGTGTAAAAACTGTGCTGTGTTATACCAATTATCCAAAATACAAAATCTCGTTTCTATGAGTTATTCAGAGCACTCCAAGCTCAAGTACAGCTCTGTCTATGTACCCGTTGATCTAGATCCTCACTCTTGGACTAATTTCCTTGCTTGAGCTCGACCCTGCTTCGTCGTTATGGACCTGCCTGGTGATCATTGTTCTCTGTCTTATCCTCGTTGCCATCACTAGACCTGATCCTGAGCTTTAAGAGTTGATTTACCAGTTTGACCTAAAGAGTTGTTTCATCACCACAAACCTTTCTGGTCATCTGCACTATTATTTGACCCTAGCTGTTATTGCCAGGCTTTCCTACGGGTAATGGGTTTGGGCACTGGCTAGTGAGGCCCCTGACCTGCCTGCCATGTTTTTATGCCTGGCTTCTCACCCCTTGGGGAGCAGCTGGCTCCACTAGCTCATCTTCAGTTACCCAAGGCTGTAATTATGCATTCCGTATTTGTAAAAACTCAGTAAAGATTTTTTGATTTCAGAAGAGCCTCAGCGTGCTATATAATGTTACAGCAGAATTAAACAGATCCTACTGAGAACTTCATGATGTGAATTAAAACTTCTAACTTCAAAACCAGACAAAAATAACCTACCCAAATCTATTTGGAATAATTCTAGGAAAGAAAATGTACAGCAGCATGTCATATCAGTTCACCATCATTTGCTGTAAACTGCAGTTTGCCTTGCCAAAGTGTATCTGTTTGGTCCCTACTACTCTTCTTAAACAGTTTTATACACAATTAATTGGGGTTTTTTTCTGACAGAATTGTCAATTTATTAAATATTTATTTTCTCATTTCTCTTGATGCCCTTTTTCTCAATCTCTTTAAAGTACAGTGTATTATCTACATACTGCTAACTGCTAATTTATCCTCTTTTCCGTGTTTTTCACTCAAAATTTTTTAACATACAAAAATAAAACTGGTAAAAATTGTAAAGCTGGCATAGTTATAAACAAAAAGTAGAGGCATATAACACAACCTATTGAAACTCTTTAAACTTCACATTCACTATAAGACTTAGTGTTCTCCAGCTCTAATAGCAAACTTTGTCTATAATTTTCCTGCTGTGAAGAACTACTGAAACATTATTTTAAATTCTTGAAAAGCATTTTTTTTTTTGAAGTAGATTTTGAAACAACTACTTTTACTCCAATCAAGAGCAATAGTTCTAGACCACAGAAGATCTGAAGGAAAAACCCATTTGAGAAAGGCAAGAGTGTGGAACTGAACTTGGAACAGGCAGCAGAGCAGGAAGGATCATCAATGAGCATGTTAGCTTGAGAGACAGATGAGAATTAAGCCTGGGGAACAACGGAATGAACTCTCAGTGCTACTGTGCGTTTAATTTTATGAAAGACTGTAAGCTAGCATTACAACAATCTTCTCTTACTGAAAAGATCTGCCTTACTGTAATAAAATAAATAACACCATTTATGTGCAGCCTTAAATAATTGACCCACAGAACTAAACCAAACATCACCTAAACCAGAATGTCTTCCAACCCACGCTGCTTTCTGTAAAGCAAGTAGAAAACAGCTACCCAAGGAACCAAAGAGCTTAGAGGAATTCTCCTTAATATGTGAAAATAGTTCATATTAAGGGAAGTCACTCGGTGGGTGTTTGATGTAAATAGCCATTTTACCTTGCCTTCAGAACACAGTAGTATTACATGAGTTAAACTGTTATCTAGAGAAAAAAAAAACCCAAACAAAACACAAACCAGTTCTTTCAGAACAGCAAATCAAAGAAAAAATAGTTGCATCAGCCACTGCTTTTGAACTATTCTGATGTTTCTCGTGTTTTTCTGCTCTCAGGTACTTTCATATAGATTGTGATTTCAGTAAATGCACATATAAGTGACTAATACTACAATACCAGCTTAGAGAAAGAATGCTAGTTTAGAGTATATGAGTTTTAGCTGAGCTGTACAACTGCTTTTGCTAATATTAGGTCTTAAGATGGATGTTTAGTTAAAAAATTCTGCTTATTGTTCTTACACACTTTTTTTACAGCTAGGGAAAAGTCAGGCCACTATACTTACCTTCCCACTAGAATAAGTAGAAAATGTTTACTCAATATTTTTTATTTGCATTTAAGAGACTAGAAACAAGTAATTTGTACATTACTTCTATTAAGTAGTACACAGATCCCAGATAGAGATTCTATCACACTATATACAATAGAAATGAGAAAATGTTGGTTTCCATCTTAAAGATCTGTATATTGTGCTATTTATGCAAATAAGAAAATATCATTTTCTCTATGTACTGTGAAGATTCACATGCATCGGCTACAATTTCTGCACTCAGACTCAATTATCTTGAAACTAGATTTGATATAGCTCAGTTCATGATAATTGTTCTATCTACACTATTTTTCTTCATCAATAAAGGCTTAGAGAAGGAATAGGAAATTGAGTATTTCTTTCTCTTTTTTTTTTTTTTTTTTTTTTAAATCTGGTAGTTCTATCCTGAAGGAATTACGGGGAAATTTCAAACAGCACTGAACACCTATGTTCATCGAAACTGAATTCTACCCAAGTCCCTGACTGAAAAGTATTCCTTGGAGGCACACACAGATGAGATGTTCCTTGTAGCTTTCCAGAATGAAGGAAGCTGCTGCCCTGGGAAGTAACTATGTGTAGAAAAACATAGCATTGGTTATGAGAAAGTAAAGCACAATGATAAAACTGGAGTTCTCAAAAACAATGGCACAGGAACTACAATCATGTAACATATGGCTTCATTTACAGAACAGCCTCAGAATAAAAATTAAATGCAAAAAACCTGACTAACTACCATGTCAGGTGCTTTTAATGGTTTAAAAGTAATATGCCAATTCGGAAAGGCTGGAAACTGATGAACAGTCATAACCAAAAAGGCTTATGTGTGACCTACATTTTTTTGTTAACGCACCTTTTCTTTCTTTTGGACCTTATTTCTTTTTGGCAGTAAACATGAAAGGAAACAATAACACATCACGGAGGATCAGTTTTGTTCAGCTATTCTGTTATATAACTTTGAGGAACAATCTGTCATTGAATGATCACAAGAGAAAATAAACATATAAGGACAAACATTATCTGCTTAAACAGCTATGGCTATTTATTGAAAATACTTAGCTTCAGGAGTTCTTGACCTGTAGCCAGGAGATGGAGGTGGAAGTTTTCATGGTTTAGAAATAATTTTATGCCTACCTATCAATTTTTCTGTTACCTGGGCATGAATAATCAAACAGATTACAGGACAAATGGCTGTAAAGTGATCACTTCAAATAAATTTAGACCTTAGTAAATGTTTGCTTCTCTGCATTTAAAAACAGGGAAGATTAATTACATTTTTAAGAGGCTCAGGATGCTTCAAGCATGAAGGAATTTCTAAGATTATCACATTTAAGCTTTCTTTACAGCTTTCATCAGTTTGTAAAAAGACTGTATGTTGCTGTCATACAATATTGATTTACTTTAGCTGGTATCAGTTTAATGACTATTATATTAAAATCAACACTGGTAGTTATTGCAGGTAACCAAGTCCACTTTTAGTAATATAACTCCTTTTAACACTCAGCAGTTACCATCACCTAAAATATTAGGCCAGAGGAAACACTGTTAAAGCCAAACAGGAGATAAGAGAGTTGATTACATTGGAAAAAATAAAATAAATAAAATAAAAATTCCTTGTGTTTGTCTATTTCTCCTTGTCCAATGATTGATTTATATCTCTGCAGAGAAGACATTTATCACAGGACATATCTATATTATTTTTAAAAGAAAGATCTTTATCTATGTCCTTGTATTTCCTTAGGTTTTGGAGTTGTTTGTTTGTTTTTGAAAGCAATATTTTGTTTAATTTTGCTTGTTTTGGAAATGCCCCTAATGAATTTTGTGCCATTCAGTTTAGTTCTGATTGACAGGCCCTTGCATAGTGTTTTAATTGTTTAGGTGATTAACCGCAGCATTACTATTTTGCAGTTATTGTCATTAATATTGTCAATGTATTTGATTGCTTTTTAAAAATGCAGCAAACATTTTTAATACAAGATTTTGAGTGTAACATTTCCAAATGCTGTAAATTTCTGGCTATTCTGGATATACACAAACATACTATTCCTGAATGGTACCAAAGAGATTAACCATGAAAGCATTATACTTGCAAGTAGTAGCATTCAGCACTGGGTACTGATAATACATAAAGAATGAACCAGTTGATTTGTCTTATGGTTATTACTTAAATATTTATAGGTTAGTTAAATTTGATGCTTAGTGCATCCACTCAAAACAACTAGTCTAATCTACTTCTCTAACGTCTCAGATTTTTCTAATGTATTTTTATAGTACAAATGCAGTTATTTTGAATAAACACATATCTCTATTTTTAAGTTTTAAAATAATCATCATCTTTTTCTGATAAGCCTTGACAATAGCTATTACTAGATAAAACCCCCTTTCAATTTAAAAATATTATCTTGTAATTCAGTAGTCATTCTCAATTTAGTAATAGAAAAGTTCATTTAAATTTAATAAAATTATCTGGGATAAAGAGGCAAGGGAAAGAATTCCACAGTCAGGTTAATTTCTTTTGGTTTAGCTTCACTTGCTCAGAGGCTCAGATCTCTGTTGAAAAAGTCATGTCAGCACAGATGATATGCTAATGAGTGGACATGTGCTTAGTAAAATATAGCAAAATAGCTTTTGAATACTGCCATTACTGACAGCTCTTGCCCTAAGGAAGCACTTGTACTTCTCTGTAAATATCCTGCAAGAACTTGCTAGCAAATGTAAACAGGCCAAGGATCACAACAGCCAAAACTGATGCTGTAGCACATTTTACACATACAGTCTACTGGCCAACTGCATCCATGAGCTCAATGACCCTTTTGCAAACTCATTTATTTCCCAGTAATTTTGTGTTGAAACTACATGTACTAGGACTTTGCTTTTTTTTACTGTACATGAAAAGATTGTTTAAATTCACGGACAGTAATTTGTGCCCTCAGAGGATACATAATGTAATAATTTTTATTTCCTACCTCAAAAAAGCAATAGCTAAACATTTCCTTGCTAAAGTGTTTTAGAAAAACAACAAACAATTCACATGGTCAGCTTCTAAATGTGGGTGATATCTCAGTTATTCCACTTAGATGGGAGGCAAGCACTCACATTGCAAGCACTCTTCTCTTTCCTCTAAATCTACAGTTCCACTTTTTTTTTTTATTTTAAATAAGATGAGGAGAAAGATTTGTACTACTGTACTCGAGAGGACAGTGAGCTGACATCAGGGTTAAGCAATATAAATTAAGCCAATTCTGCCTCTGAACACACTGCATTGTAAAATCATGGCCTAAGAACATACAGGGGAAAAAGAGTATGCAGTAAAACCTGTCTCCACAGAAGCAGCTATCCACTGGCACAGGATCCATTAAGAAACCCAAACCACTTGTGGAACTTGCAGCATACTGAGGAGCCCAAGGAACTGAATGTAATTATTAAATTTTGTTATCCCATCACTTCCCTCCTTATCCATCCATTTACATATCTCAACCAGGAAGGCATTTTACTGTCTCAACACAAAAAAGGCATACAGAATGTCTTTGTGATATTTAGCAATGTATATGGCAAAGGTATCTAAGACTTCAGGATTTGAAAAAAGTAGATGGAAATTAATAGATATTTTCTAAACAATAACATAACTACAAGTCTGCATCAAGCATCATTTCATTTTGCAAAGCCCCAAGATGAACTGTCATCTGAAGAAATAGGTTAGAACAAATTTGCGTGCCTCTGCAATTTTTTGCTACTTTTAAATCAAACAGGATTCTAAATTTCTGAAAATAAGTAGTAATAAAATTTCATCACTGTTCCATCTGTGCTTTTCAATTTTATGCTGCTCTGGGTATTATAATTTAGTGTCATTAGTACTCCTAATACAAACTGCTGTCACACACAGAACAGTGTTTACAGAACATATAGATATGCAACAAATACTTTCACATCTCACTGCTCCTCTCAAGAATTTTACTTTGATGGGTTGGCATATAGTTTTCAATTTGTAGCAGAGTCCTTGAATTCTTTACCTTAATTTTTGTTGTAAGCAGTTCTTATCATTTTGTATAGCTTTTATTTAAATTCTGGTGAACAGGGTTTTTTTTTCTGCATCCACGGCAACAGGATCTCAGCAGGGAAGAACAAGCCTTCCTGCTCAACTTTCTGAGACATGGTTGAAGGTTGACTATTAGGGAAAAGCAGAGCTCCAACAATCTGCTGAAGTGGCTCTTATGTATCTCAGCTGTGTAGATTTTCCAGAGAAGATTGTTTAAAAAGTAAAACAGTACAGACCTGTCCCCCAGCCACAGTTGCAGACAGTGAACACTGCAATTCTTTCCATTTTTAATGCCACTGAAGTGCACTGTAAACTGGAATAAACCAGAGCTGCCCCTGCTCATTTCCACTTTTCCTTTATACTGACAAAATACTTAAGTTACATGGTCCACAAATATGACCTAACCCGTCAAAGTGTTTCAGTTTTTAACCCAGATCAGTTCCCAGTCTATTTCATTGAATGGTAAGAAAATCTCTGATGATGACCCGTGGAGTCAGATGACAGAGGGAAAGCAGTGATCATCTGTCAGTGAGAGGAACACTGCTTCTCCCAGTGTCCTCCATTCATCCCTGAACCTATTCAATTAATTAAAATGCAGAAAAATAATAAAGTCAAAGAATGGGGCTTCTTGTTTCTCAATTCAACACAGAGTTCAAGAGAGTCTGTTTCAATGAAGTACAGATCCAGAAGAGATGGCAAAAAAGAGAGCAGCCCCATGATTGCAGCAGAGGGCTGGAGGTAATGGAGTAAGAAGGGTTAGGGACAAGGCTGAGTGGTAAGATGGACTTCTAGTTGTGGGGTGATGTTCCTTTTATTTGAAAGAAATTTGATTTATTATGTATCTGCCATTGAAGAACATAGGCTAATAGATATCTGCATTGTCTATGAAATACTATCCTTTAAAACAACACCGCAAGAGAAAAGCAATCAGCCAACATACTTGCACTTCTGAAGCCATCTGTATATATGTAACAATCTGCTGAAAAGGATTCTAGAATGTTATTTACCCCTTTTGCATCATTAATAGATTATATTCTAGTTTTGTAGGAATTTGCCAAAGATATTTCTGATTGCCTTTAATATCTACATTTTTTGCAGGCTAAAATCCTCTTTTGACCACCAATGATTCATTGAGAAAGTACACATATTTGCAAGCTGGTTTGGCAGGATGCAGTATTCTTCCTTTTTTTTTAATTTGAATAGAATATGAAGATTTATCATGCTCTGTCCCACCGTAGTAATGGAAACATATACCTTATGGGCTTATATGTTTATAAAACTCCCTACACATTCTTGCTTAAAGTAATTGTATATATATCACAATGTCATTGAGACACTAAAAAAAAAATCAATGAATGTTATGATACGTGTTTGATATGACAAATTAAAATACCTCAGTTTGCTTTCTTGTAGGCCAAGGCCACTTTCCATGGCTGACAGACTATCATATGTCTCTTGATGTGAACGTCTTGTACCTTGGAGTGGTGTTCCTCTGTGACAGCCTCTGCAATCTAAATCTTTGTGGGTGTCTGTAGAGAAAGAAAGAGCTGCTAGAAATCTTTCAGTCCATTTTACAGAAGGAACCTCTAAAAGAGGAAGTACATATTAAATTAATTAAATTAATTAAATTCATAGTAATAGGGAATTAATCAAGTCAAAACATTATACAAACATTACAAAACATTATAATTAAATCACTTTTTCCAAGAATGGCACAAACAATTCCAAGATCACCTTCTGATTGTTGCTCTGAAAACTTCAAGAGGCCTAAACCAGTTACGTCTTTAGTTACACTAGCTTGGAAGCCATATCATAAAGGCAGTGTGGAAGGTTCTTATCTTTCTACCAAGCATCTGGCATTCTCAAATGGACACCTTTCAGGAAATGTGAAAAATAACTACAGTCTTCTACTTTTCCAATGTAATTTTTCATAACAAAGAGGCTGTACTGAGTCCAATAGTCAAGGAGAGATTCTTAGATGAACACAGCTGAACTGAGAATCATTCAACAGAATATGCAATCAGAATATAATGCCTTAGTCAGACTCCAGGTAGAGGGTAAACATGAGGCTTTCTCAATACAGGAAACATAAAGCTTTTGAAATCCTCCCTCTGTGCAGTAAACTATAGTGTCAGAGTGACCTCTACAGGATTTCCATAACACTCCATGATTATGGTACCAGAGACTGTCTTTAAAACACTCTTTCAAATATATATATATATATTTGTAAGGAGAATACTGGCACTCCAAGTAGCAGCCTGAAATCAGGGACAACCTGAATTTACACTTTGTAAACACACAATTAGAGTTTCTGTAATGGACTTGCACCAGGTTTCTATATAGGAAAACTATGTAAGGACATACTTAAAACAT
The DNA here is from genome assembly GCA_024336885.1 of Actenoides hombroni. NCBI lineage: Eukaryota > Metazoa > Chordata > Aves > Coraciiformes > Alcedinidae > Actenoides > Actenoides hombroni. The sequence continues at coordinate 75,455,294 of WUAM01000431.1, read as the reverse complement.
TCTGCTTATACAGAGGTTTCAGGAATTTATGGCACATAGAATAAATACAATTTGTATAATTTTATTTTTTCCTTTTATAATGGGTATTCCACTATTACTTCACAAACTGTTGTTCCTTTTCTGTCATCATCTTTATAAACAGTTTCTTCTTTGTACTACAATTCTCTTTGCATACTTAAGGACTCACTCCGTTCAATATATTTATGCCTTTCATCATGCTTAAAGGAAATAAAATTATCTCTAAGTGAGCATAATCTAAATGAAGGCACATGTGAATAGCAAGAAAAAAGTTCTTCTGTATGAATCTTTACTCAGACAACTGAAAACTGCCTGTGGCTGCTGGGGAAAATACACCCACCAAATAGAACATGACTAGGGCTTAGGTTATCTTTTTAAAATGTTTTATTGGCTAAGAAGTACTAAATAAGAGTAATTTTTGTTTAAAAAAAGTATGCAGCCCCTGTTCTGACTCATAAGAATCCACAATAGGCCACAGTTACTCTGTGAAAAATTATACATTCTAACACATGTATTAATAAGCATGTAGTCATGCAGACTACACCCAGAAACATCAGAAATAACTGATCTGTTCTGGTCAGAATTAGTTGTATTGCAGAGTTCAGTTTCTGACAATGCATTTCCCTTTCCAAAGGTAATTAATGTTTCTCATTCACATTTCTTCATTTTTTTACTTTTATTCTTGTATAAATTTTAGGTTTAGTCTTTTTAGCCATAGTTCATTACACTGTTTAAAGAGTGAAATATGAAGCTGATTTATCTTTATGAAATTATTTGGCATATTGGACCATGTCATATAAATGGACTGATAATTTAATAATCAATCTCTTTGTATTATATCTGAAATTAATGTGAGGTGATTCATTATATCGTGTTTAGTTTCCATTTCTACCTTCACATACATTATTTTCATACACATATATGCAGTTTTCATCTTCACATACATTACAAATTGTGGTAGTTAGAGATGTGGGAGCTAGGGCCCGGCGTTCGGAAGATGTCGCGCTGTACGGAAAGATAAGGCCCCTCAAGGCCGAGAAGGCCTTTCAAGGCCCCTCTCCCTGCTAGCCAATAGTGCCTGACTTGTGACGGAAGCAGACGGATATGATGTTACAAATTTTAGACTATATAACACTGTGCCACGTACTAATAAATGCCATTTGCCATCCACCACATCGGTGTCTGTGAGCTGATGGCCCGAGCAGCCTGGGGTTGGCCGTTGTGTTGTTCCTGAACCAGGTCACCAAGCCTCCAGAGAGGCAACAACAAATAATAAAAGGCAGACAACCTTTGCTAATAAAGTATAAAATGCTGTGAAACCCTAGACTTTACTAAAACTTACATTGTGCAAACAGCTGGTCAAAATTGACATTACACAGCTCTATAAAATACAAGCTCTAATAAACTGAGCCTGAAGGAAGTACTTTTTCCTTTAACTATACAATCCACATGTGGATGAACATGTGAAATGTGAAATGTGAAATGGTTCATTCAGCTCCTCAAGGGACGTGGCTTTCAGTTATTCCATTACTTAAGAGTGTCAGTTATACAAATGCTCCAGTGATGAATAATCACTTAAGTTTCTATAGAAAAATTGCTATTTGCTACTGTTTTTCAGGAACTTAAAGTGGGATAGGATGGTTGGAAAGCTGGAGCAAGATCTAAATCTATAACTCACCAAATGGTAATGCAAAGTAGACATCCAGTAAGATCTCATGTGAAGTTGGTGTTTTTGTGCCTTGAATCTCACCCCCGTTTTTTACCAGTTCAGAATGTAATGTCCACCAGGAACCTGGACCTTCCTAGGAAAAAGCATTCTGAAAGTTACCTGGGTAGGATTTATAGCATTATCTACTTTTTCCTGAGTGAATGTTCCCCTAAGTCAATAGAGGTTTCTTTATGACACCAATAGGCTTCGGATCCAATCTAGACTCTTCCAACTTTTGGTTGTGTAAATAGTAGTTAGGACATCATCAAGTTTTCTCACAGGTGTGGAATTTGAAAGAATAAAATATTGCTCTACAATATAGAGAAATAATCATCCAACTATCTTAATGTGTAAGAAGACACAAGAAATATGAATGTTGAAAATTACTCTTATGAGCTGAGATTTTCCAGCTCCCCTTTGAAATGGTGCCAAACAAGTACACTCTAGCCAGACTGTAGCAATCAATATATGCTAATAACAAAGCCAAAAAAGATCTTTTGAAATACCACTTCATTATAGGTTATTCTGAGTTACAAAGTCCAGAGCAGAGCTCCAGGGTTAAGAAGAGCAAGATAAATAACTAGGAAAATTCCACAGTGGCCCACTTATAAATGAAGGCTTAGAGGGTCTGAAGAAATTAAGGAACAATCTCTACCCTTGTATCTTTATTTAAAGTTCCAATATTTACAGTTAAGCCACAACCTCTGTGTCAGCAAGTTGTTAGTCAACAACAGCTAGGGTAGCAGAGTAAACCAGGCCTTGGGGCCTGAAATGGTGCTTGGCAGCAGTGATACAGAACAGCTTCTAATTTAAGCAGAATTACTTTCTTGCCCTGCTTACATTATCTGAGTGGAATCATTGAAATGTCAGTTCAATGTACATATGAATATTTATTAGTTCCTATAAAGAAATGGCTATAAAGACTGATGTGAGATACTGTAGGAAGAAGATTTCTGATTTTCTCTCCTTTACCCCATCATCAATTGCTTTTTTTATTTTTTAGAAAATTAAAGAAGGCAAACTTAATTTTATTTGCAAAGACTAAATTAATCTTCTCTAATTCAGAGTTACTTTTTTAAAAATAGACTTTATGGACTATGTGTAGAAAGCATACTTGTGAATGGGAGAACTGTGGTGTATTAGAGTAAGTTACCTCTTACTTTTTTCCAATTTCAGATAATTTTGCAGCATTTGCAGATTGCTTTAGTATTTCCACACTCCCAGAAACCTTTTTCTTTATTTTCTATCCTACTGAGAGCAACCATGTTCATTCTGCTGGCTAACTATGACTATGCTGGATATATAACTCCTGGAATTGACCCATTTTTCTCCACTTGTCCTTCTCTACGAGCTCATTGTACTATTAATTTCTTCTATAGTACCACAGGGCAAATTGTCCTCTTTGAGCTAATGGCCAATTCCTTTGAGAGACAGAACAATATTTTCCCCATTTTAATAGACATTTACCCAAGGTCACAAAAGAAGAGCCGGGTCAGGCACTGCAATTTGAAATTCCCCCATTCTAATCACATAAACCAAACTGTCCCTGACTCCCTAATAATTCGTGAGTGCAGATGAACTCTAATCCACTTACTGAATTTTACCTGACTAAGTATGTGAGCCATTTCTCCAGGGTATATGGCTAATGCATATCAGTTGTCACTTTGAGAGCCACATGTGCATTATGCCTCAATATTGCAGACTGAAATGGTTAAGATAGAAATATACATCAATCGTAGATGTCATTACAGTATTTAGGGAGGCTAAGAATGAGAAAATAATTGGATTTTACTTAGTGTTTTGTATTTCCACAGAAAATCAACTTACATCTGTTGCATGTTCCACAGTTGAAAGGGGAATCCATAAAACACCTAAAATGCTATCCCAGAGCAAGCCTTTCTTCCACAGCTCTATAATGAAGCCCTTTCCATCAGCACAGATTTCACTAAAAACAATGAATACAGAAACCATTAAACTGAAAATGCAGTCTCAACTGCTCAGTAATCAATCATAATAACTTGAGTTAGTGACTTACAACAGATACAGAGGTTTTTGTTTTCAGTATACTTATAAAATGCAGGACAGCAGGCATAATAAAAAAGGTTAGATGGGACAAGCCAAGTCTTGCTACAAAACTTGAACATATTGGATGTAACCCAAGAAGAAACCAAGACCAGGAAATGCCTTTAGTTCAACTTTAGCTTCTTCTGAGCAGTTCCTGAGTATGGAATTCCTCAGTTGCCTCTGCGGGACACTGGACTTTTCAGGACAGCCCTGAAGAACCTGTCTTCTCAGGTTCCACTGCAGCTAACTTGTGAGGTGCAAGTGTAGTATAATATAGCCAGCCTTTTGTCAGGTGAGTTATTTTAGGTAAAACTGTGATCCACAAAAATTATTAGTCTTTTGAACATAAAACTCAGAGGAATATTTTCAATGAAACAGTAAGAGCAGGCAATGTCACACTGTCAATCAACATGGACCATCAGCTAAGAATGATTTATAATGGTATGGGAAAAATTCCATCTTCCCTACAAAAATCTAGAAGGAGGAAGTGCCAGACCATTTCCTACAGGAAATTGAACCAGTTTCTTGTTTTTGTTGTAAAGGAGACCAGGTTTGGAGCTTGTTCCTTTCATTAGAATTAAGAAGTTGCACTACATAACAAAATTATAACAGGAAAACAGATCTCAACTTCAACAGCTGATGATCCAGGCTCTATTTTAGTTCTACTTATAGGATGCATGCATTTTATTACTAGATGGTTTTGACCAAAAAAATACCATACAACAACCTTATTTTGCAAGAACTTAAAATAAAATTTTGCCAGGCCATTTCACTCATCCATGACACTGAACTAAAATTAAAAGAGAAGTTATTTCCCTGTGGAATGTCTGACATTTATATATTCCTACAAGCAGTTACAGACCAGTTCTGTAAATATGACCAATAAAATAATGTAAGCATTGGTGTCTACCAAGACTGATTGTATGTAATTTCCATTTGACTGAATTAATTTTAAGTACTAAAACTAATCTTCAATTGATTTCTGTGGCATACCACAGTGAATTACCGTGTACTTAAAGTTACCAGGAAAAGGATAAGTGAAATCTGAGAAGGGCAAAAAGTGTAATCTCATCACATTGTTCTTAAAAAACATTTTGTTGGCTGCCTCAATGGCTAATTTTCCACTATACTCATGAAGTTGAATAAATATAGTGAATTTTTATTCTGTTGAGCTTCCCCCTTTACAAATATGTTATATAAGAAAGATTGTAAATTCCTATCTTCTGGTAGTTTTGGACCCTAACTTTAAAACAGTTGAACTGTTGCACTGATAACTAACAGGGAAGCTGCATATTGAAAGTTTAAACAATACCTAATTTTTAAAATGCAGGCTGGGAATTTCAGGGTTTTTTGTAGGCAGAGATGGAGAGAGAGCCTTTAGGAAAATAAGCTACAATATGATTTTACAAACTCTATATAAATATATTTCTAAATGCCCATTTATAATGTCTTCTAAAAGTCTGTGGTGTTGTTTAGCAAGCAGGCAGTAGGTGGAGCTACAGCAACCTCATAACATTTGCTAGAAAATAGGTTCTGTATTCTTTGGTAACATTTAAATTGCAAACTAAGAAAGTAATGCTGATAAATTGCTTATTCTCACTGCTGTCATGGAACTCTCATTTACATACAAAATGATTCAAAGCAGAGTGTTTATACAACAGAAAATCAAAAGTGTTAAATAATATTTTATGACATTCCTCAGGATCATTTACAGGATAAATTACACACACAATTATTTTTAATTGCCTCCTGCATTAAAGGTAACAGAGAGGGAAAACGTTGAAATTCAATTGATCTACTTCCTGATATACTATTACATTTTCATCCAATCCATTCCAAATGTTTTACAGAACTACTATGTCTAGATCAGTAAAGTGCAAAAAAACCAACCAAACAATGAACCAAACAAATAAAAAATCACATTAACACAGTATTAGCATAGAGCAATGATTCCTGTACATTGAAACATGACAATTTTTTCTACGAGTCAAAGCTGTAGTATAAGAATGGTGTTTTAAAAGGCTAGCTTTTGATAATTATTTTTCCTTACAATTTTCAAAGATAGATATGATCCTCCTGTTTGCATAATTTAGGATGTGGCTCTGAAAAGTCTGCTAGAGAAGTAAGTTGTCTTCTTCTGGAGAAGTAAGTTGGGGGAGTAAGTTGTCCCAGATTAACATTAGTTTTATGTGGTCAGAAGTCACAATTTTTTACAACTTTGATGTGTCATTACATCTAGTCATAAAATTGCACATAAAGAAAGTATATATGTTGGTTTATATAACAAGCTCTTCAGTCACTCAGAGTCTTCAATTAAGCAAGCTAGTGTCTGCTACAGTTGTCTAAGAGATAAATTGCATGATACCAAAAAAAAATTTCCAAATTCAGTTAATAACTTTAGGAAAAATTTGTGATGAAGACAAAGCCCTTAAGTGAGATAAAGAGCACTGTGAAATAAAATTAATTTTTGTGGAATATCTATGAAGAAAAAAAATGAAGAAGATTTTAGAAATGCTGCTATTAATATAAATGTAATTTGTGAGATTTCTGTCAATCAGAAGGTCCATTTCAGCATACATAGAACCTGTCAAAAGATATTTATAGGTTTTAAACAGAAAATATGCAAAAATGATTTAAAACAACTGATTCTTCTGACAAAATATTAGAATATTTGCATTAGAAGAACAAAATTGTAAAAAGGACATTGTTCATGAACATAAGTAAAGTCAAATAAATGTTTAATTCCATAACACTATTTCAACCAACTCTAGACTTCAGGAATAAAATCTCTATTTCCACAAAGAGGATGTCGTTACAGAAAAAGATTTGTGCAAGGAGAAAAAGGGACCCAAAATAGTAGAGAATAATGTATTATCTCAATATCTAATGAGGTTACGTATTTAATTGTGTTAACAGTTTTGAAATTGCAGTTGAAAGCAGATTTCCTCAGAATGTCAGTCAGTACATGTGTTTAGTGACACTGAAGATAAATATTTTCTCCCCCTTGTTGACTGCTGGCCTTGCTCTGCAACGTGGCTAGCAAAATTAAGTTTTTTTCTGTTCCCTAGAACTAGTCTGGCACCTTTTCTCTAAGCTGAATGCTTTTTCCTCACTTTCATGGTCTGTATGTGTTATTAACAGCTCTGAACTATCCAAATACAGCAAAGATACAACAAAGACAATTTATAAGAATTCCCTGTTACTTACAACATGAAGTCCTGTTCCCAACAAGGTTCACTTCCACTTCTGTCTATTGTCATGCTTCTTAAATTTTGGACTTTTAAAACAACATAGGTTTTGAATGCATCTGAAAGAAAGAACCAGCACATTAAAACCTATTTTATTTCTTCCTAGAAACTGGACACATTCAACTTCATAGTAGTAGGGGTTTAACACTCCATACAAAACATTCAGATGTGTTGTTCAAATACATGCATTTAAACAGGGAAATTATTATTAATTCTAATGGGATTATGAGGGGGAAATCTCTGCCCTTCACAGGTGGAAAAGAACATAATCCTAAATGTGAGCAAATATTTTGAGGATCAGCTTCCAGACATGGTTTCTCGGACTATTTATCTATCTCTCTAACAGATCTTGCACAAAACCAGTATAAATTCCCCTTCTACAAATTAGGATTTGCTTTGCCTTTCAATTGGCATGATAATATTCATGACTGGTTAATGGGCTTTAATGTCCAATGAAGGCAGGGACACAGATTTGTACCATGTAATTCAGTCTTGCCTTTGTGTGTGAATCTAGTTCTGTCTATAGATGCAGCAGCAAAACGCGCTACAGATGCAGCAGCAAAAAGAACCCAACTATTTTTGTAAATGTCTTTGTAAATGCGCAGTATGAGTATTCACAAAATTGGACCTAATCAGCAAGAATAAAATTTTTAAAATTTCAAAGTACTTGAAAATATCACTGATGGAAAAAAGCAGAGGAACTAAGGGAAAGCTCTGCCCTTTAGGGCTTCACACATGAATCGAAGGCAGCAAAGGGCACATTATATCATCTTAATGAATGTGGCTGTTCAGAAAACATGTATGTAACTCATGTTGTAACGCATGCATGTAACCCATCCTTCATTAGCCTCCAGCATCCTACATAAGGATCAACACTGACATGTGGTTAAAAAGAGACTTTTCAAAAATTAGAACTAATGCCAAAATTTGCATACAAGACGTAGCCAAGAACAGAAGTAATTTTTGAGCTGTCCCTATTAACACAGGTTAATCAACCAGTCAGAGTTGAGGGGAAGTTGTTATGGTCTACAATAGGCAATTGAATAGGTTGTATCAAATTACACTACAGTTAACAAAAAGTGTGAAGGAGAGATAGCTCTGTACATCCTGTATGTAGATCTTATCAATTAGGATGGATGATAATGTTTGACAGGAGGACTAAAGGAAGTTACATAATGGGAAATATTTTTTTCAATAAACAAAATCAACAGTGATAGTTATTATCTATTTACTTTTAAATTCAGTGCACCAGTCTTCTCAAACATGTCTTTGTTCTCACAGTGAAAAAAATTGACAAAGTCAACACAGTAAGGAGTCTGGAAATTTATTTGTGAGAAATACTGTGAACAATGTGTGATTCACATGCTATCCTATGCTCATTCTGCATTATCGGGCAAACAGACCACAAAATTTGCCAAATGATTTGTAGTTACAAAATTTGTTTGCAGTTTGAAGGCTTGCAACTCAAGGTTTGAAAAATTTTCAAGAGAACTCTCCTTTAAATCACTTAGCTGAAGAAACCAGCAATCTACAATGTTTAACTCCAGTCATTTTGAGCACTGACATTTAAATTTATGTTTAAATAAGAAATACACCAAACAGCATCCCTCAAAATTAAAACTTACTTCCTTTAAATGGAGCCCATAACTGACAAGATACAGATTTGAAGACACATATTTATTAATGGTGCATTTCATTGTTCTATTATCTCCATATTCAACTCCATAATTTCTTTCCTGATTTGAAAATTTCACATTCCTATGTATCATACCAGGTGATCAAACCTAATCATCTTCCATCTTTCCCTGGATCCTTCTCTGTCACAAAAAGTAAAGAAATTTCGGACTGTCTGCATTAATATTGTCTTGCCCAGAAAGTTGTCATCTGCCTTTTAAAATAGCCATTTCTCCAGTAAATCTTTACCTCTTTGGCTTTTATCTAAATGTTACCCTTCAGCATTTTCCCACTAATTCACTTTCTTCAGATTTCACAAATTATTACAAGAAATTTCTACCTTCTAAATAACTGTGAATATGCAAATTTTTTGAAGAATAACAGTGTCAAGCTGAATATTATTAAAACATCCTGGCAGTGTAAAGGACATGTAAATTTTGTTTGATGATAAGAAGCTTTGTTTTCACAAAGCTGTATTGCAGCTCCTAACCCTTTGTCTGTCAAAAATGAAGGCATCTAGTGCACCTTTTTCTGAAAAGAAAGAGGGCAGGCTCTCCTCTAGCTCCTATCTTCCACTTCCAACCCAAGACAGAACACAACAGCTTCATTGTAGCTTACACAGAATACTAAATTAACCACAGAACAATTGTAGAGTTTTGAGAAACTTGCAGGTATCTCAATACTGCTTTGAACCACTGCCCAAGAAAACATTGCTAATTATCAGAACATACACCATTCAAACGTTATTGCCATTACTTGTGACATTAACAAGTCTTCAACAGCATTAAAAGGAATATATTAAAAATAGCTCCTCTTGACTGATGGCCCATTTAGGTCATCAAATTATGTAAAAATTCCTTTGTGCAGAAATATTCTTCAAATACCACTAGTTTGAGAGACAACAATGATTAATAACTGAAAATTATAAATTGTCTGAGGCCACGATCTTGTTTATTTATATTTAAAATATATTTTTAAAATTCTTTCCTCATTAGTTTTATACTGAACTGTTGATGAAATGCATGCAAGTAGTCCCAGGCTTAAATGATTCTTTAGTGTGATGCACACATGTACACCAAAGAAATAAAAATGTAAAGTAGAAATTAAAAGGGAAATCAGACTTACCAGCTGCTTTAGCCAACCTTCCTTTTTTCACTACATGTAAAAAAAAAAAAAAAAATTCAGATAATACTTTAACAATTCTTGCCAATAATTTTTATGATAAAAATTCAAAAAAATTTTGTGGTATAAAAAACCTCAATCAGAAATGAAAACATACTCCTAAAAAATGTAAGCACCATTGTGGTAAGATAATATGGTTACTCAGAATTCTTTGCGAAAGAAAACATGTAGAAAGCCTTTGCAGCGTACAAAAACTTTGTAAATATATGGATACAACAGAAAGAGCAGAATGGAGACCAGGTGATCAGGAAGGGTAGTATACTACTCACCACTTCATAATACTAGTTCAAAATTCTTCTCAATAATCATCAAAGAAAGCTCACAGACTTCATATAATCCAAAGTAGCTTCTCTTGTCCTACAAAGAATCCTTTATTACACTGTACTTACTCTGCCTAGTAGAAAAGATATACTGCAGTAAACACCTTACCAATTGAAAGGGGTATAAATCCTGGCTTTGTTCAGCCTTCAGCTATGGTATTACTTCTATTAATGAAAAGTGCCGTGAAGTTAATAGCACTGTGATTCAGATAGATTTTTATAATTCTAATAGTATAACGTGGTCATCATTTTGTATCAAGTGGCTGACTATTGAAGTTCATTGAATTTAGACTTTTAAATAATATGATTAAATAGTCTTTAATTTTTCCTGCCATATCAATGCATGTAAGACAGTTCCATTTACTTTTAATGAAACATCAATGCAGTCTTACAATAATTAATTCTGCTTTAAAAGTATAATTATGTATATCATATATTTCACTACTATACTTAGGACCTAGTAAATAGCCAATAAACCAAAATTTTCAGTCCACAACTTTACACCTCAAAGGTTCTCAAAATGTTACCATTGTTTCCCAATTCCTTTCCCACCAGCCTAAATTCATCTACCTTTCTTTTCCTTACTCTTACTATCATCTAACCCTAAACATTGCCAGAGCATTCTATGGAATTCCATCATATTTGCAGAATGTCTATCTGACAGCCTGAATTCCATCATGTCTCACACTGAGAAAACTTTCACTTTCAGTGCAAATGGGGAGAGATCAAACCATCACTGAGCCATGAGCAGAGTCCAAACAATGCAGCGGTTCAACTGCACTGCAAGAGTGTAGAATTCACACATTGCACTTACTTGACTTCCCTTGAATTATTGTAGGAAATATTCCCATTGAATTACATGAGCAACTCACATCTGCAGTTTACGAAGTTGCTTTTTATAGCCACCTTCTAAATATTTGTCACGATGACGGAGCTTGTATGGTAAGAAAAACCTACCTTTTACGGAGAGAAGTTCCATTCCAGTAGAAAATTATTATAAAGAACATAAATTCAAAGCAAGTAGTTTCTTTTCTTTTCTTTTCTTTTCTTTTCTTTTCTTTTCTTTTCTTTTCTTTTCTTTTCTTTTCTTTTCTTTTCTT
>WUAM01000431.1:75238273-75300197 GCA_024336885.1 Actenoides hombroni | reverse complement strand
TCTTATTAATGTTTACAAATATCTGCAGGGTGGGTGTCGAGCAGAAGGGGCCAGTCTCTTTTCAGTTGTGCCCTGTGATAGGATGAGAGGCAATGGTCACAAGCTGGAACACAGGAAGTTCCACCTCAATGTAAGGAAAAACTTCTTTACTGTGATGGAGCCCTGGAACAGGCTGCCCAGAGAGGTTGTGGTCTCTGCTGGAGACTTTCAAAACCCACCTGTATATGTTTCTGTGTGGTCTGCCCTGGCAGAGAGGTTGGACTAGATGATCTTCAGTGGTCACTTCCAACCCCTACCATTTTATGATTCTATGACTATGTACGCTGTCAATTATTTCTAAACAAGAAGCAGCCCTGTGGAAGCCCTGCTGGTTATGTAAGTTGCACCTAGGTTTCATCCTCCTGAAATCCAAACTAAGCTCCCTGCTCCCCCAAGTACTTAAAAGATGCAGCAAGCTGAGAGCTTCCTTGATTGTGGTATGACAGTACAGCTCACAGAAGGTACAGGCCCTAGCATGAGCTATTTATTAGGTTGGAGCAAGGTGGAACAATGCATGTTGAGATCCTACAGTCTCTGAGCTGTGTCTTGGGGGTGCTGAAGATGAAAGCTTCAACAGTGTGAAGTTCTGCGTGGGCTGTTTGGCCCACAGGCTATGTTCACCATCCCTCATGTTCACTGGAATGTAGAACTTTCCAGGCTAATACAGATTATGTTTGGTTTTTTAACTGTTTAACAAAATAGAACTTGTAATTATCTGACCCTAAGTGGGAGTTACTTAAAATGCATTAGTCAAGGCCAAAGGAATTTGCATTTCAGCCGCGGCTCACACTAACCCTCATTCTAAGATCTTTTCTGTTGAGAAAATGCCAACTCCACTGCAGATGGACTGTCTTTACTAGCATGATGTTATTCAGATGGATGCCAGGCATTCTCACTTCAGACTTAGGCTTTTACACAGTAACCCCTCATGCCCCTTGGGTGTGCTTTTTGCACAAGTGTGAGCTCCCCAGTTAGCTCTGGGCCTTCTTTGAATCTTCAGGCTGAACTGATAAACCACAGCACCCCAGCTTATCCTCTGTGGCCTCACCAAGGAGACTTAAATTCTGAATGAGTTTTATTTTTTAGAGAAATGAGGCAAACAGTTGAGAAGAGCCTTGCAGCTAAACAAGGTAGCCCCTCTAAAATCAACCACATTTCACTAGTTATCTGGATTACAGACTGATGTCAAATAATTTTCAACAAGGGTTCAGACCATGAAGTTTGTCTCAGGCAGATTGCAGCTTCTTCAGCATACTCACAGTGGCTTCCTCCTCCTCTTCTGCTCTCTGCAAAGAGTCTCCCTCCATATTTAGTACGAAGTTCTTTTGTAGGTGGATGGGAATTCACTTTTAAAAGTCAGTGTTTTGTATTCAATTTCTACTGGTTTTGGCAAAGTATCCTGCCTCAGATGTAATAACATTCAGTGCAAAACTGTAGGGGACAATGGGGGCTTTGTCTCTTCCTTGTCCTTACAGAAGACATCTACAAAGGTGATGAGGCATAAGGAATTATCATAATACAAAATATTCTTAATATGGGATTATGTGAATGACCAGATGCAATGGAAGAAGAAAAACTGCAGTTCTGCCTTGGCTTGCCTTGTGATTTTAATGACTTGATGATCTGCGGGGGCAGACTATTTTTCCTGGTTTTCTCCTGTAACTTCTCTGATCAATAGTCTTTCCAATAGTTACACGGTGGAATGACAAAAATGGTCCGTGTTTCTTAAAAAATGTCTCTGGTGGCAAAGTTTTTGAAGGTCTGGGAGTTTCCCTATTGTATTTAATGGGGCCTTTGGCTCATAAACACATTAAACAAAGAAACAATAGATCCCTAGGGGAATTTTAAAAGCCGAAGTGTAGGAACTTTAATAATATTATGAGGACCTAATATGTCTGATGTGGGAACTTAAATCTCAGGCAAGAATTATGAAAAGAATGTTCGAAGTAAAGATTTAATGACATGATTTATTGTTAATCGTTTATTATTATATGTACAGTGCCAGGGGCACTCCTGGTGCTTTACAGATGATTACAGAATAGCAATTCCGAGATCAAAGATCTTGATCATGCAATCTTTATTTGTGTAAATATTCCCCGTGGTGCCTGATCTCGTTCCATGTTAAAACTCAATGATCCCCCTCCAACACAGCCCATCATAGACAATTAAAAGAACTCCAGCAAGGGAACACTGATTAATTATCCTCCCAAGAACACTGAATATTTTGATGCCATATATTGTATGGATAAAAGATATCTATTGTGTTTTAGCAAACCTCACATTTTTTCTGCAGCTTTAATTCTTAATTATAATGTCAGCAAACATTAAGATTATTTCCATGATAGAAGAGGCTTATTTGTGGAAGAAAAAAGTCCACTGGCTTGGCCCCATATGTTTCAGACTCTGTTGATTTAATGGAGCCAATTTACTTGTATGTAATTGTTCCCTCAGTGACCAGTGCAGAAAGTTTCACCTTCGGAGGCAGATGCTGAATGTGAAATACTCCTGCCAGCTCTGCAGATGCCAAAATCTCTATTTGCAGAAGGTTCTGCTTTTCTTTGTTTAGTCCTGTGATGCTTTGCACTTCACTGGAAATGCCACCGATGAGCAATGCACTTTAAGGGTTTTCTTATTGTGCAGCTGAAATGGCTGTTGTTTCTTCGCTGGGTTGCTGAGGCAGCCGCAGAAGTGAACACAGCTTTTGCAGCCATCTTTCGGCTTATGTCTTTGAGACGTAACAGCTCTGGTGGGGAGAGACTGAAGTGACTGTGCACAGAAGGCAAAGGAGGCTTTTTTCCTCCATCTGTTACAGGATTTTAATACTGCTTTTTGCAGCATGCTGTCCCGTTGCTCTAAAAGCAGTGGCGTGTGGCACAGAGAAAGGTATTCTGGCTGGTGATGTGTGAGGATCTACATGCCTAAGATTCCAGTGGAGCGATCAGGATTCAGATTCCTATCTGAATATCATTGGTCTAGACAGTGGGTAGGGAGTATTGCTAGAGGAGGCAGGTTGGGTGAGACCCAATATAATTGTCTGCTCTTGAAAACACTTGTTTTTAATTTCAAGGTTGTGTTTAATCATTAAGATTTAAACAGTTTAAGGTGTCATAATTACCCGGTATGTTAATGAAGTCTAGTACTTAGTGCACGAATGAGCATTTCTCTGGCCAATAGCTGGATGACACTGACCAATTTTGTGTTTACAACTAATAATAGGGAAGCGCTTTTTTGCGCAAAACTTAATTACATTTAGAAACTTACTGCCGTGAGATTGTGTGGAGGGCACAAGTCTGTGTAAATTAAAAATGGGACTAGGGCAATCTGTGGAGGGTAGATCCATTTGTGACTTAAACACAGAAGTTCTGGTGAGATCTCTCAGTCCTAAACTGTTGGTTGCTGGAGAGTAGGAGAATGTCCCTGGGGGAGAATTGCTCTATATGCTCACCTTGTTTCTTACACTCTTTACCTTACCCTTGAAAACAATGCACTGGGCTAAAGGGAGCTGTCAGCTGGCTCAGCGTGATATTTTTTCTTACATTCTCACATGTCGAAGTTCTCGGAAACTGATTTCACACTCTAGTTGTGTGGCTCATAGCATTATTAATCCTTCTTGTATTGTATTCATAGCCACACAACCTTTCCTAAACTCCCTAACTCCTGTCTCAGTATGCCTAGGGCTGAATTCTCAAGAAAGGCTGGTCTGTAGCTGCTACCAATTCTACATGTAAAATTCTGACACCCCTGAATCAATGACAAAGCTTCAGAGGGACCTGGAGATTCATTGCAGTCATGGATCCCTCGGAGATTGCTCAGATTCAGCAGCAAACAAATGCTGATGAGCCAACCTTCATGGCTTCCTTTTTGCTCTCTCCTAAATGCTTTGGCGGCAAGAAGTTTTGATGTGCGAAGTTCCAATATGATGGTGAAGTTGATTTACTTCAGGTACAAGTGAAGGAATTGTGAACCAGGATTAGGTTTACCTAGACACAGAACATCAAGTTTCTGGCCAGATAATATAGTAATACTTTGCGGGGCCTTCTAAACCATGTAATATTATAGTAAGGATCAGCTTTATAGCCTCAGGTAGGTTTTTCGGTCATCAGCAGAAGACATATCCATGCCTTCCACTCTGTCTTCCTTTTCTTTTCTTGAGCTATCACAGTTCCCAGTCTACCATATTATCAAAGACTGCAGCTAATTTTAGTTTGTGAACAAAACAAGCTATATTGCATGGTAACTGAATAGGACTACATATACCATTCAGTCATCCTCGTTGTGAGACCAGTGAACTCTGGAATAAAAATCATGTAGATGGGAATAACTGCTTTAGCTCCCCCAGCTACATCCCCCTGTGATTGTAAGCCAGTGACTTTACGGTGCAAAATCGTTTGGGAGTGGGAGAGACTCATCCCATAGGTCAGCTACAGTCTGTAGGCTGTCACTTTCTCAGCCATGGTATTCAGGTCTAGTCAGAAAGTCCCTAAACATGCTAATTCTTGTTAATTATACTTGTGCATATTATGGCAGCGCTGGAAAGCTCGAATTGAGATTGGGATTCCATTGTGTTAAGTGCTGTGTTAACACACACACATCGGGTTTCCATTTTCCATCTGTCTTGAGCAGCAAGGAGCATTGAAATGAAAATGGTAATTAAAGGTAAGAGACTACTGCTATGGATTGAAAACAGTGAACACTCTCAGGCTCAGATTTTTCCCAAAGAGATATTTTCCTGTAGACTGAAAACTTTTTCTTCCCTTTGAAACAACTTTGGACATGGTTGGGTTGGGGTTTTTTTTATCTATAATGCCTTATGTTGGTGTAAAGCCTCACAACAGAGCCTGAAACTAGACAAGTGATCCTGAAATGATTGCAACCGGTCTTCAACAATGGACAGAAGAATTGAGATTCACTTCATCCAAAGCTATATATTTTCTAAGTTTACTGTAAATGGATGCTTAGGAAACAAGTGACCTCCTGAAGACCTCAGGATTTAAAGAATAGCTCAGAATTGTCCATACAGGTTAGTGTGACCCGCAAAATACCATTACTCATTCTTCTTTAACTCTGAAACAGCAATGCCTTTGTTTCTCCCTCTCTTTCTCTTTTTCTCTAATTTGAAGGCAATAACAGGACCTGTGGCTTTGCTCTGTACATGTCACTGCCTGCCAAGAACAGCAGGCAAATGAGTAATACTATTCCTCCCTTGAAATTCTTCCCTTGAAGTGAAATTAATTAAAATCTTTACCATGAAAGAGAAGAATCCAGTTTTGTGGAGAGGCAAAGGAAGGATTTAGACTTAGATTAGTTTACCCAATTTTCACTTGTTTTTACAATAATGATGGTGGAAGTAGCTAGAATAACAATGAGAAAAGGAAAAGTATGATTTAAGTATACAGAAAAAATCCTGATCTTCTGCAAATTGGCTAACTGGAAGCTGGTAAAGTGAACTTAGGACAAGATTGTGATCAAAATGGGAAATAAGTCATCACAAAAACACCTCTCCAGTCTCTGATATGGAACCGTCATTATTAACCTATTTTTGCACCAAGCTTTGTAAAGGCCATCAGCTGGAAACAAAAATCTGTTCACTACACAGTAAGCTGCTAGGCTGATTCTTGAAGACCAGGAGGTAACATATAAACAGTTCCTAGAGTACCGGAGGAGAGGAGTGGTAAAAGGACTTGCTTTTTCTTTCTTGTGTTTAAAAAGAGCATTCACCAAATTTTGGTGGTGTTATCACCGGACAAGTATTCTCTTGTAAAATTGATACCTCCCAGTCTACATCTTATTAGTAATGTAATAGCCATGTTGAAGTCCTGGTGGTCTAAGGATAGAATGGAAGCTAGGCATTCAGAGAGAGATGACATCTTTTATATTTGTATGTACATTCTGTCTTCCCTGAGAGACCTTAAAAAAAAATAAATCAATAGGCAAACTTAAAATGTAAGTTGATGAATATAGGGGATGATTTCTCACCCTTAACCTTGTTCTCTCTGGGCATGGTGCAAGAATGATAGCAGGGTAATGTAAAGAAGAAGCTTCCACTATTGTTGTCTGTTCTGTTTTTGTGTGAATAAACAAAGGACTTCAATCTCCAGCACTGTTTTTGCTATGATGAATGCTTTGTAAATGCTGATGGATGGATTAGGGGAGGATAGAAGGATAAAAGTCTGACACATCTTGCCAGTACTGAATTCACATACAGATCGAAAGTGAAGTGTAATTACCACCCAGATCAAATTCTTTCAAGAGCCAGAGCTGTCTAGACCAACAGCAGATATTTATTTTTAGGGTTGATCTTTGTGGGTTTTATTAGCAATGCTGCCTTCCCTGGGGTAAAAGCAGGAGAGGGAAGAACACAAAATCCTCTTGAATTTCCATTGTTAAAATAAGCTGTGTAAAGCTTACAGGAGAAACCTTAGTTCTGAGAGCAGGCTGTATTTTTGTGGTAGTTCTTCTGATATATTCTCTGCTTTAAATTGGCTTGAGAAATTGGTATAATAAAACTGGCATTTGAAAACTAAATTGTGTGTTTAGTGAAAAAGTACATTTGTAACTCGGATAACAGGTATGATGATGAAGTTTTTTCTTCAACTGAGACAGTCCTGGGTAGTTAATTTTACCAGGAGTCACAGTGTGTAGATAATAAGATTTGTAAGTTTGTGCAAACCTAGATACAGCTCTATTTGTTATAGCTACATGGAAGGAAAGAGTTGGACCCATCTGTTAATAGTACCCCTTTTTTTAACACATCAGTTAGCCATTGCTAGGCTCTGACATGCACTGCTTCTGTATTTCGGTGTTTTGTGTTGCCTCCACAGAACACCTGCACAGCAATCTTTCAAACGTAGCAAGCACCAGCTTCCTCAGTATGTTCAGCTGGGTTGTGCGAAATGACGAATCTGAAGGTGTGTTACGAAATTTTTCACGTGGGCTACTTAAACCAGAAAGCTGAAGGGACGAACTTGGATGTGTTGTTAGATAACAAATCTTCTGAAGAACCTGGCGTGGGACACCAGCAACAGGATTTCACCACCTCTAAGTCAGTGCTATTATTCCTCTTTGCCATCTGTGGAGAAGACAGATCTCCCTAAGACTTTCAGTGTGTTCTATAGGTCTCACATTGAACATCCCTATACAAAACCAGATTTTATTTCTGCAGGATTTTGTCTGAACAGGACTGTGCTGCCCTGGCAAAGCATGGTAACTAACTGTTCATATTGTACTAACATCCCAGCACTGGAAAACATTTGTGCTTAAACATGTTGAAATGCAGAACTCTAGCAGTTACTCTGAAGAACTCAGTCACAGCAGAAGGTTTGTGGAGAGGATGGCAATAAAAAAGAATGAACAGCATGGGATTCCTGTTTGATATTCACTACAGTTTATAAGTGAGAAGAAGCAGCTGATACTTCCTTAGAGGTGGATGGTGACTTTCCACCCCTGCTGTAGCTCTGAGGCACTGAAGAGCACAGCGGGTTCCCTGCTCTCCAGGCTGGTCTCCACTAGATGACGGTGTTGTACCAAGTTAGCTAGAGAAAGCCTCTGCCCGATCCCCCTGCAGCCCTGGGTGCTTTGCCCCTGACATTGAGAGCAAAAGCAAGACTTCGGTATTAAATAGGTGCTTTGTCTGATGGAGCTGCTGTATGACTGCGTGGGGAGATGCTGAGAATGAAAAGACACTCTGAGAAGTGCTGCAAATGTATCAGCTGGTTGATCTGGGATTACAGACTGGATTCAGGATTCCTATACGTCAATGGCAGTATCTATATGAAGTGGATGGAGTTTCAATTTTGCTGTGATACCTGCAGTAGCAGTTCAGGGTACATGGCTGTGTAACAGCTGAGTTCTTGACATTCCTGAGCACATATATAGTGCAATTATTCCTCACAGGTGGCTCAAAGACTAACATGAGTTGTCTCTAGTTTTGAAAACAAAAATCACAGAAATTTTCCTCTTGGGACCAGGAATTAGGTCTCTAAACATATGTGTCATCTAAGGTATTAGAACGGAGTATTGCCCATGTTCTCACAGGGGAAATGCAATTCAGTGACCAGGATTAGAATATTGAATTTTCTCTCTACAAATCCAGTGGGGAGAAAAATAGAATAGATTTTTCTTTTTTTTCCCAATTATATCAATACTCTTTTCCTCTGACATGCTCTTTCTATCATTTCTGAACAGATAGTGAAGTGTTTATGTAATAGTAACTAAAACAAGACAAGTGCATCAGGAGCTTCTAACTTCTGTCTCAGGACTTAAGAACGAACATTCATATAATTTCCTGGCAGTTGACAAGTTCATACTGGATAAAAGCAAATACTTTCAGCCATTGTAAAACAAAGTTCTTTATTACACAGTGTGGAAAATGTTGCAGTTGATCTTTCTTGTTGCTAGACTTTTTTCAAGATATTTGGGATAAATTACTGTATAAAACTTTACAGTTGTTTTAAGAGTAAAGAGTTTTGAAAAGCAGTCCTTCAGGAACATGCATCTGTGGAATGGTGTGATTCTGTGTCTGAACAGAGTACTTTACCATTGTGATAACTCCCCATGCACAGCGACCTCTGTGTATATTCTGTTGTTTGTGTACCTGGAAGTTTGAAAGCACAGGGCCTGGAGGAGGACACAAATATAAACGCTTTGTTATGTGAAAGGGCACATGGCCTCTTGATTGCCTATGGCTTCCTATGGTGTAACTGAGGCAAATGTCAAGGTGATGCTGCAGGCTGTAATAGCAGGTGCAAGCAACTGTAAAATTTGTCTGCCTTGGGAATGGGACCTTCTACCTTCACCCTCTGATTTCCAACCTCTGAGTCTCTTCTCGTATTCCCTAGGGCAGTCGAATGGCATTTTGTGCCACCTAGCTTCTGAGACAAAGCTCAGAATACTCTTTTCTTATGATACTCATGCCTTTCTCTATGACAGAGCCATTCCTATTGCTTTTTTTTGTGTTTTCTCTTGTCCACTGTTTTGGTGTGGCTGGAGAGCTTTAGGAGGTGTAACATGGGAATGTGTGCAAGACTTCAGAGGTTTCCTGTTCCAACAGGGCTGCATCCATTCCTGCTCCACCCCAAACCCTGTTAGAATGCCTCTATTCCTGATGTAGTATCTCCTCTATCCTATTCTTTGACTATAGTCTCACAGTGAAAAATATATATTCTCTCCTGTATTACCCAAGTTGCTTAGGAAGGTCTACACCTACCTCACACTTTTCTAATGATATTGCTGAAGACGACCCTCTATACTTACCAATAAGTGGCAGGATTAGTATTGCAACATTTATGAAGGTCAAGATAATGAAGAGATCCTTAGAAGCACTCTCCCAGTGTAGGGAGAAAAAAAAACCCAGGACAGTTGGTGCCAAAGCAGAACCAAGTTTTGATTAGCCTTGAAATTTGAGGATGTCTGGATCTAGATAAAAAGCTGTGGTCGGCTTTCTTCTCTAATATGAAATGAATCCAGACACCCTTGGACTTTGTGTTGAGCCATTTCTGGAACCACCCCCCTCTCTAATCTTTATTAATCTATGCCCCTTTTTGTGTGGAGCTAAATTAAGAGAATTTGGCATTCTCACAAAGTGGCCAAGCCAAATCCTCAATACTTGAGAAATTCAAGAATTTAAGTTGTTGCTACAAATTCACTATAGCCTTTGTGCCATATGCATTATGGTATTGTCTTTAATCACAGGCTCACATTCTATTAAATCTCTGCTCTGATTGAAGTGCAGGATGGATATTGCTCACTTAATGAGCAGCTATTTAATACGTTCTTCTATCTTCATTGTTCAGTGTGTACCCCATGGCTTATTTACTGCACGCTATTCAAAGCCTGTTCTGAATACAGAATTATTAATTTCCTTGGGAGCTTTCCTTCAGCAGTCATCGTTATTGTATCTGGGTGCTTCACAGGCATGAAATAATCTATTTTCACCACGCCTCAGTGAAGTGAGGGGATACTGCACCCCTACTTGGACAGATGGCAAACAGAGATAGGAAGATGAAGAGAAAACATTGCCAAAGGTTTTTTTATTGTCTGGGACTTGATTTTTTTTTTTTTAATTTTTTTTTGAGTTCACAGTGCAACAAATTATTTTATATATTCAAGGTATAGTTCCTACCATTTTCAGTTCTAGCTCTGAATGCTCAGCAGTTTTTCAGATCAGACCATAGGATCTCCTATTGGATCCCTGAAAGGATGATTGACAAGCTGTAAAAATGTGGATTAATTGATTTGCGTGGCAACACATACAAACACTGTGGTGGAGGAGCAGCATTCATACATCTTCAGGAGAAACCTGAACTGATAAGCAAAGAGAGAAGAGACTCAGTTGCCCTACTCCCAGATGAATTCCTAAACCCCTTTCTCTGGACGAACCCTGGCAATTAATCATCTCTTGCCTTTGTCACAGCTTCTCTTTCACAGTTTACCATCTGGAAGCTTATTTCCCTGTTGAGAAAGCTTTCTTCAGGAGGCAATTCAAATCAGGAGCTTATTTTGGTCACTGTTACCAGCAATCACGGTCCAGAAGGTCAAGTGCTTTCCCCATTGACCACAGAGGAACCTGAAAGGCATCATCCTCACTGGACTGAAGTTACTCTAAACATCATACTTTTCCTTTTCTGTGAGCTGCTCTTAAGCCCCACTGAGTGCATTTCTAGGATCCTGGTCCCAATAGTTGTTCCCCCTCCCTCTCTTTCATCCTAAACAGACCTGCACTCAGTTTTGGCCTGTGCTCTAGTCCTTGCCTCACCAAAGTGTTTCAACCAGTTTATACTGTCTTATACTTTTTACCTTCTGCGTGAAGACAGTCTTGCCATCAGTACTACTGGCTTGGCAGCAAGATGGTCATTAATAGCCAGGGGGGAGTTGTGGACCTTCCTCTGCTTTTTAATGCTAGGATGTATCTCAAACAGGTGGGAATGGGAATGCTGAAAAAAACCCAACATGCTGAATGCTGAAACAAAACCAACAGAGAAACAATCCAGCTCCAACAACTTAACGCTGCACACTCAGTTCAGAGGTGTAGGTTGGCTGGCACACACTTGCACACCTTTCCCATGTAGGTGCTGCTGGGGAACAGAGATATGTAGTGAAAACAGATATTTCTTTTTTACAAGCTTTACCTAATATTGCACTTAATTTTCCTTTCGAGAAATACTGATTCAAGTATTTGAAACACATTTTCCTTTAAATAAATCAGCATAAGAGAGACACTCAGCATGGAAAATTTCATGCTGGATAGCTAAAGGTTGGCAAACTTTTCAGCAACTGAAAAGAGGATTTTATAATGCACAGAAAGTGTCAAGCAACCTTTGTAATAATTGATACTACCAGCCCTTGCCTATAATAAGTACAATTATCAAATGTTTCAGTAAAATCATCTCTGCCCCAGAAAGAAGTTCCATTCTAGTGCCAAATCCTCAGGCTTAATACCTTTCTTACTAAATGAAGACCTCGACTGCCAACCTCTAAGTACTTAGAAAGGAATGTTCTACTTAATTCCCATTCATAGTTGTAATTCATGACTAGTCTGAACTTTGAGTGCACCTGTAAAGGCACTGTTTGTGTGTATTGTATTGCTGGCAACAGTGACTATAATAAAATGCATCGAGTAGATGCCATAGTTGAAGCACTTGCCTAAGATAATAGGAATATTAGTCAATATTAGAGCAATCCAGTTGAGATCAAAATCAGTAGAAATGGTAAGGAGATGAGGTAACTGACACTGCTGTTACTTGTGCAGTGTTTTGTAGAGAAACAGAAAATGTCACTCTCCAGTCTTAAGTAACACTAATCTGATGGTGAGAATATTAGCAGTGAAAATGAACACAGTGTATCCGTGGGTAAAGGTTATTGAAAGCTGAGCCTATCTTAATTTTGAGGGTGTGTGTGTATATGTGTAGGTGATGATGAGTTCTGAGATTGGTTTTCAGATATAATTCAGAGACCAACTGCAAGGAAACCAAAATTAGAATCAGGATCTGTATTCAGTTAAAATGCAGCTATGTCTTGTAAAACGGGTACATCAGAATGGGATCTTCCCACTCAACTGATTTCTGGGCATAGTTAGTTACAGGCTTGGTAAAAGGAAACACATTTTTCTGCCTTTTGCCTTGTTCTTTCTTTAAAAGCCAAAGCAGTGTAGAAGAAATTGGACAGAATTTCTCCTTTAGAATGCTGCTTATTAAGTTATGATTGGTTCCACCAAGGTATTGAAGGGGTTTATTTTCAAGGCATTGGAATTGGATGGCTGCCTTTGAAAACCTCGTTTGGCCTGTGGAATTTTTACAGATGCTAAGAACAAAAGGATCTAGTCAGAGTCCAAAATCTGCTCTGTCAATTTGCAGAGTGAATTAAAAGGTTGTTTGTCCAGCACTTGACTTTTAATCTTGTTTTTAGCAAAAGAGATGAAACTGATAAAGACTAACTTGTAAGGAAAACTGCCCGAGGTACTTCATGCATAGGTGTGATGCAGACCACACTTCTTGATGCTTCCTCAGATGTTTAGTTTCGTTTCTCCATCTTGTATCCCATCAGCTTCCAGCACTGGATATAGCAAATATGTAGGAAAAGGTAGTTGATGAGGCTAAAAAAAAAGACAAAACAGAGACTCAATACAGTAGAATAAAGTGATAAATTAGGAAAATAGGTGGCAACAGTCTAAGACCTAAAAATCTACCATTTGTTTTCTACTTATTAGTTTGCTGGACTGGTTTGCCCAGGAATCAGTTCTGCAGGCCACATGGAGCTTGCAGCACTTAACAGCTCTGTTGGTACCCAGGAACTCTGGTTTTCAACACCTTCTGTCTTTGATCTGGATTTGCCTAAGATAATGACTTAAAGTTCTGATGAGGGGATGGCTGCATTTTCCTAGAAGGTACTCTCCTCAGAACTAACAATTTACCAATAACAACCTGAATAACTATCCAAACCACTTCCTAATGATTCCCAAATACACCTGTTTCAGTGGATTTTCATCTGTCACCTTACATTTCATAACCCCGTGACAGTCCCTGTAGGCACGGAGCTTTTAGTAAAGCTGGTTAAGATCAGCTTAGTTTTATGCTTTCATGTAACATTACTTGTATCAATAGTTTCAAAGAATGTGCCTCTTTATTTAAGTTACAAGGATGCTTCTTTTTCTGAAAACAGATACTGTAGATTTTACTTCAAGACAGCTACAAGTGACTGTAGATTTAAGTAAACCTTCTCTTCAGATTTAAGGAAAATTCATACTCCCTTTTCAAACACAGATCTAGGACTACTTTCATTACATTTTTGGAATCAAACAAATTTTATGAAAATTGTAGGTATGGATATGAAACTAGGAATTAATTTTGTGACTCAGCATAATCTTTGGAGGGGAAAAACCCCTTCTTTCCAGCTCAAATTATGATTGATGTAAGATTTCAATAATGACTAACCAAAAAATGGAGTAAAAAGCCTCCTGATTATCCCTGTGAAGAGCTGCTTCTTGAGGGTAGCAGTAGACAGCAATGGTCTTGGACAGGAGATATTTAATGTAAATATTGCTTTAAACTGCTTTAAACTCTAGGAATGGTGGCTATGTTGTCTCTACCTAGCCATTTTGTGTGATCTTGACAAAATATTGACTTCAAACACAATCTTTGTCCCTGAGTTGTACTCCCCTGACATTTTGTCCAAGAATCCTCTATTTTCAGTATACTGTTTAAAAACATTGAATCCTGCTTCTTTTTATCACATGATAGCAAAGGTAATGGTTTAATTCTAGGGAAGTACTAGTTTAAAAAAACCAAACCCGTGTAGTTTTCAGTACTTCACAAATTATTTAAGACCCAATAATGTCCCCCTGTGTTTAAAAAATGCTATTTCAGATATGTACTCATGTTCCTGTTCAAAAGATTTCTCTTATCCCACATAGATCACACCTGGAATGACTGCTTTTCATCACTCATCTTCAGCCACTTCATAGAGGTGGGTAAGATGGAGAGGTTCCTGACCCTTCATTTAATGCCTTTTCCATTTGACTGTGCTGGCTGACACTTAGTTTGTCAATAAAAAAGTCCGAATGCTACATTTTACGCTGGAGGAGATTACATTTCCTTTTCACTGGTGCAAAGCATTCAGGCCAATTCTATTCTCACAGAGTACAATGGTAGAACTCTCAATGAGGGGCAATCAGTCCTGGGAATCATTTGCTTCACCAAGTATCTGTTCAAATTGCTCTCTGATGTCTCCAAATATAACCCTCATTTTCATCACGCTGTTTCTTCTATTGCCTCAGTACCCAGGCTCCTGCAGGGACAGTACCAGCTCCCTTAAGATACTTGTAATCCTATTGCAGCATTGTGTGAACTGTGCTGATTTTTCCTCTCTAAGTAGGGGACATAGAATATATTTTTACTGGATATATTCTGCAGCCATATTTGTCTGTTTGTAAGATGCCTCTGCCCTCTTATTTTATCTTCATTTGACTGGGTTCTGGAGCATCCAAGTGTTCTTAAATATATCTTACATCTATTGCTCCATTTGATTGATGTATGATACAGCACTGCAGCTGTCAGTGAGCTGCTGGTGGGTAGGACCCCATTTGCAGTCCAATTTTTATATGTGTTTGATATCAGAAAAAAATTGCTAGCATTTAAAGTAAACCATTCTTCCAAAAGCAGGGGAAGGACTTGGGCAATTAATAAATCTCTTTGCTCATTTATTTCTGTGTTTTCCAAAAAGTAATATTTTTATTGTTAAAGAAGATCAGAAGATGGTTTGTAAACCCCTAATAAGGAAGAAGAGAAAGCACCTGATGTTCTTTCCCTGTGACTGCCTCAGCTTGAGTGGTATGTGTTACAGATGCTACAGTTAAGTACATTTATGGGCTATCCAAGGTGTACATACTCTTGTTTTGAAGACAAACAGCATCCTTTCTAAGCTAGTTCTTGAGTGCAACCCATGTGACACTTTTAATGTTAAAGTTTCTCCATGACCATACACAACCTTGAAATTGTGATTCATTCCCCACATACTGCTTGTCACGCTGAAGCTTTCTAATATCGTTCCAAAGCAGAATTTGGAGTTGGATGCTGACACTGCAGCATTGTGTCATGTTCTGTTGATGCCTGCTTTTATCCTAAACTGTATCCACAGTGTAACGTCACCTGGAAACACGCTGCTGGGAAGAGCTTGAGTGTGGTATTTACCTTCCATGACTAAGATCTTATTTTATTTTGTTTAAATCTGCTCTGGACTGCTTGGGGGAGGGGTGGGCGGGGAGCAGTGGGCTGTTTGTCTTATTTCAAGAACAAAAAAATATCTTTTTAGGGAAACATTGGAGATAGTCATATGGCCAATCTATAGCCCATTTTAATAAGTGAGGGACAGAGTCTGTAACTGAAGGGTTTTCCAGGGAGCGCAAGTGTGAGAACTGCATCCTGTAGCTACTAAATGATTCGTGTGCATCATTTGCAGCTTACACTTGTATACTCAGCCTGTCCACATTTGAGCTGTGTCTCTACAGAAATAATAAACCTGATGATTTTTGGAGACTTATGGGTTTGAGATGCTTTCTGTAAACAAAAGAATAACATAGCCAGTCTAGAATGGTCTAAGCCGGATGAAATAAAACAAAGACACCATCAACAGAACAGTACTTTAAAAAATCATTTTGAATAGACTAGTGTGTTATCCCAGATTTATGGTGATTGTGCCCCTTGAAGCACTTGCCAAGTTTATATGCAGCTTGTGTGTGGTTTTTGAATGCTCGGCACAAAGAGACATTGAGAGGGTTTTTTTCACGTGGTCTGCTTCTCCCATTAATCTCAACTCCCTAGGGCTTCTCACAGAATAATTTCAGATACTGTTAACTAAAATGTTCTGCTGCATAATATCTTTAAGATTTTCTCCTTATTAAGTGTGTGATCATTATCTGGTTTTGGGGACATCATTATCTGAACTGTGATCCTAATGAAGGGGACTAGGTATTCGTGTGTACATCTGGAAGGGCTGCGTCAAAGTGCTGTGAAATTTAAGAACTGTCTAAGGTGCACTTTGTGCCTTGAGACAAATTGAATGAGTGAAAGAAGAGAGGGCAAAATAAAGGGTCCAACTGATGCATAAAATGCTTAGGTCAGGGTGAAACAACAGGTTACCTAAAGTGCATCTATTGGATTTGGAAAACTTTGAGTCACGTCTTTGGATGACTATAAGAGTGTTTCCCCCACCAGAGGTATTGTGCTAATTACCTTGCTTTTAGAAATAAGACCTGGCTTAATTTGTCAAAATCCAAGCCTAAGCTGTGCTCTTGCTGTGATGCCTGAGAGAAATCAACCAACTGATGATGCTAAGTTGAGCAGCATTTGAAGATAAGGTGACATTCCTCAGAGACATTAAGCTGGACAGTAGCTAACCTATCCAGCTATGCAGGCTTATTACTAAGGAACTCACCAGAACTTTCTGACAAGACTCTTTTCTGCCAAAATGCTAACTTGTCAAGGATCAGCTGAAGCAGATGTAGAAGTCAGCCCTACACCAGCTTAGCTGGTAGTGGAATTCCTACAGATTTCACCTGCAACAGGACTGAGCTAGGATTCAAATCCAACTGTGTCTGATTAGCACAAGGAACTACAACTTGGCTTTTTACTGCCAGGATGTAAATCAGTGGTCTCATGTGTACACACATGCTAGTTTGGGCCCAAGTTGTATTAAGTTGTTGATACAATATAGAAATTCCCAAAGACAAAGCCTGGGTCACAAACTGATGAAAATAAAAATAGTTGGAATATTTAACTTGGAAGATGCAGGGACAAGTCCTAAGCCTGACTCAGGCAGAGCAAGGCCTTGAATTTGTGTTTTCACCGTTCTTTGTAAGCACACAGAGCACTGAGCAGGTGGAGCTCTCTAGTTGTCGGTGTTTTCCTTCTCTTAGCCACTATCCTTGACTTTTGTATCTTGTTTTTGAACTCTCGCAGATCATGGGCTCTTTGAGACAAAGGTTTTGCTTTACTCTCTTTTTTGTAGAGTGCTAAGTACAGTGAGACCCTGGTGTTGATCAGGACCTCTGGCTGAACATGAAGCACATTAGCAAAGTGTATCATTGCCCTCTGGAATCGCTTGTCAGCAAACGACCACCTGCTATCAGTTGAGTTGCACCTATACTGACAGTGCCATAAAGCTGGTGTCATCTTGTTTGGATGTATGGACCCAAACATCACCCTTAGAAATGTACACAATAACAGGCTGACTGAAACCCTGTGACTGAAATCACAGGATGTGATACAAGGCAACCTGTAGTAGTAGCTGTACAGCTGCATCAACAGGAACCTCTTCTGTCCAAATCTAAGCCCTTAAGGGCTTGGTAACATACTGAGATACATGTCAGATAATAGAGCCAGGGTATTTTGTTCACCTAGACAGAAACCTGTTGATTCTAGGGAAGAAGAGCAGGCTTTATCAGACTTTTTACCACTCTGATGTTTATTTCAGATTTTGAGCCTTAAACAAGGCCTAATTCTACTGCTTCCTACTCTCCAGGAATCTGAGGCTTTTTTACTAGAACATGGTTATTAAGTCCAGGGTATTATGGAATTGCAGACAAGAGACAGCAATACTGGAGCCAGCCCGATACTTCCTGTGCTTGCTGGGTATGAAACGGGGAAACTTTCTAACCATGCCAGTTATGGTCCCTGCATAGTTACTTCTCATGATGTCCTCAGGCTGCACTTTTCAAGATATTTATTATCATTCTTAAAGCTGCAAACCCTCATGTCATGTGGTTTTGGATTTTCACATGGCTTTCATAAATAGAAGTTTCTAGGCCTTAGTTTACAGGGAAAAATCTATGAGTCAAATCTCCTCAATGATTCAGGTAATAGCACATGGAAGTGGGGAAGAATCAAAAACAAGGCATACAAGCAATTCTGAGGGTTCCTGATTTTTAACTCCTGTCATTGGTTTTGACAAGTGGGAATTGATTGTACTGTAGGATAGGCTGTTAATTTGAGCTTCTATTTTGAAAGGCAAGAGGTTAAAGAGGCAAATGAGAAGGCCATCAGCAACTGTCTTTAAAATTACATTCCAGTAGAGAAATGGAAAACAGCAGTGGGAGAAGGGGAGAAAGTACCAGTTCCATACTGCACAGGAGGAAGAAGAATGAGACATCAAAGACTTCACAGTGAGGAAAAAGATTTCAGTAAGCTGAAAGAATAACAATATAAAAAAGAGGGCAAATTCTAGCATGATAGAAATGAGATAATTTGGAGTTAACAGCCTGACATTATTATTCTATCAGTGAAGTCATTGCAGCTCTACTGTGTAAGCTACGTACCATAACTTTATGAAGGTTGGTTGGTAAGGGTCAGTATTTTGTGTATTTTGACTGACACTCATAAATGGTACAAGCTTCTGAATGGCAATTTCTAGTCATAGAGGTGTAAATTGCCTGCAGCATTAATGTAACACCAACAACTAAAACATGTCCTTTGCAATGTCATTAGAATGGGAAATGGGTTGTAATGCAAGTTTGGAGGGAACTGAAGTGATGCTGTCTGAATGTGAAATTTTAGGGGGGAACAACTTTCTGCTAGTGTAAGGTTCTTGATTATGGCACTTTGTGCGAAATTCCATGGAAAACTATTCCAATGAGAGCTGGTCTGTGGAGACCAAAACCACTGTAGTATGTGTGATATAACAGGAAAATGGTTTCAATGCAAGTCTGCAGGGAGAAACAACAAGGTCACTTTACACAGAAAAAATAATTCAGTGCCAGTCCAGAGGCCTGTAGCAATACTGTTTGGGTGTGAGATTCTATGGGAAATGAATTTCAATACCTCTCTGTTAGGCTGAACAAAGTCATTAGGTTATTTGATGGAAAGAAGGCTCAAACAATAGCCTCAGAACAGATCATCAACATCAGTAAGCTTTCATTTGAGGCAGCAAAGACACCCAACCTTTCCTGTTTCTTAAACAGTGGAAGTTCAGCTTGGGCTCCCAAAGGAATGGAGCAGAATTTTAGCACTTTGTTGTCTCACTGAGCCTTGGGATGGCTGAGGAGCAGGTAGAGTACTGGCCATTGCCTTCTTTTCCCCTCTCTGGCCTTCGAACTTCCCAGTCTCTGCCTTGGTGGTGGGGAGTGCATGGATCAGTTCAGAGAATTCACAACTACTGCTCTGAGGCACCTACTGATCTGTTTTGCTCTGCAAAGCTCAGTAGACAACAATCCAAACTGGGACCATGGGAATAAGCATCATGTCAGGGAAATTTTTTTCTCTTACTCACTTCCTCTAGGTACAGTTGTAGCAGGCCCAGCAGGGCATGCTTGATCCAGATTTGTTTCAACAGCTCATGCTGTATTACACAAGGCTGTTACTATCCCTGTGTCCAAACGTAATCACAGTTTATGGAAATTTGAGCTCAAGTTATCCTGGCTGTCTACAAACCTTGGGATTTCAACAGCTTATAATGTAGTTGAAGTTTGCATCCAAATCTAAATTTCACAGTTCCACCCAAATATCTCCGCATAAGAGTGCACCAAAACAAGATTCCCATATTAAGAAGAGAAGGACAATTTCCAGGCAAGTGATTCACCTTGAGTCCTGTAAGCACAAATTCTTGGAAGATAGCATGAAGTAACGTCTTTAGAAATGAGGTTATGATGAGACAAGCTGAACATTCATATGTTTCCTATGCATCACATATATAGAAATAGCTTTTAACTGCCAAGGTCATCAGCATCCAAGAAATACCATAGATAGGTGGGAACAAGAGGTGTGAGTGAGTGGACTGATTCAGCTATGTGTTTTGAGAATATGCTCTTAAAGCCATGTTTTATATAATTGATAAGCAATACTTTCTATAAAATGACTGTAAGGAGCTGTTTGAAAACTGAATGGTGCTTGTTATATTAATATGAAGACAAAAGCTACCAACAGGACAATAATCTAAAGCATTGCTGACTTGCTAGTCAAAGTACAACCTTTTCTGAGATGACAGCTCTGTGTGGTCCCACTGTATTCACCAAGTCATGTTTGATCTCTGACTGAAGCAATCTTCTTCATGGCAACCCATTTGTTCACCAGTTCTTTCCCCTGTCATTCTAAAGAGAGACCTAAACTCCTTCTCATTTGTGATTAATTTCTGTATAAAATTAGCCATTTTCTGGGTAAATATGTCCCTCTTCTAAGTGTTCACAGCAAAAAATAAAGAATCGTTGTTCAGAGAGTCCAGAAAGAGCTATTTGTCTGAACGTAAGAAATCAACATCTCTGAGACAGATTGTCCCTCACTTCAGGTCTGTGTCACAACCTGTCACTCACTTTCTCATGTGACTCAGGAAGATGGGTGCTGCAAAGTGTAAAGGCAAGTCCAACTTTGGAAGGATGTCCAGATGCAAAATAAATTAGTGTCCATCTAAAGTTCTTGATATATGTTGATGTGAAGTTTAAGGAAGACACTTCACTGGTTTGTGTTTTTTTCCGCAATGAACTGCAGAAGCAGTAAATCATATCAAGAAACATGTAGTCATGCATGGCAAATGACTCAGTTCTTTCTACTAATAAAAGCAGAGGCTTCAGTTCCTGTCTTACAGGATAGCTGATTGATTTATAATATAACAGCTTCTCTTTCAGGCTTCCTAGTATTTGTGTGCAAATAGATTTGGAATGGGAACAGATGAAACCTGAAGATAGGGGCCAGATTGTGATCTTAATTGCTTCTGAAAATGGATCTTTTCAGATTTTCTAGATTGTAAAGGTGGAAAAGCCAATTTATAAAATCTTGTAACAATTCAGTGGAATTTTTTATCGTTGGAATTAATCATCTGCCTATCCTTAATCTTGATCCTTTGGAGAAAATGGACAGCCTGTATCTCATTATACTCCAGCAGAGCACCCTGGGCTTTCAAACTTTCTCTTAAAAGGACAGAGGAAATCTTATCTGTTGCATGTCATCACAGACACATTGGCAAAGAATCTTGGGGATATTCACAGCATGATTGGAAGCAACATAAAAGCAGAAGTACTTATTATTATAGATGCCTTGGGTTTAGATGTATCCTCCCAAGATCTTGGAGCAGCAGCAGCTTGTTCTTGCTTTGATCAGCTGCGGGCTGATTCTTGCTTCTTGTGTATGGGAAAGCAGTGGCAAATCTGCTTTCCCTGGAGAGGTATTTGGTGGATACTGCATGTGAGAACCCTGGGAGATTTTTCTCCCATGTACTTACAGCCACTGGGCCTCATTTACACAAAGGGGCCTTCTACACAGAGAAGCTACACAAACTTAAAATCATTCCCCAAATCCCTGCTCTCAGTTGGTGTATCTCTGTTACATAGACATACTTACACTTAGTTAGCTTAACTGAGTAATAGACCAACTGCAGTCAGTAGAAATTCACTGAAGGAGCAAAGCTTCATGAAAAATATCATCACTGTATCTTTGTACAACATCTGGGACCATAATTCAGATTCTAAGCCTGGCACATCTTCATTCCAAATCTCTTTGTAATTAATGGAGTCACTCTGAATTTGCAGTCAGAGGTCAGAAACAAAATTTAGCTCCTTTAGAATTCCTGATTCTCCGCTGCTTGATTTCCCAGTCTTTGCAGTGCATTTATATTAATCTCTTCTCTTAAATTGTTTACTGCTCTTTATTTTAATACCTAGTTAGCTCATCCTATTACAACACAGTATATTGGGAAACAGTTTATGCAACCTTCTATTACTACTGAGAGAAGCAAATGAAGCATCAATTACATTTGTTGGTCAAAGAAGAGGGAGCAGAAGTAAATCAACTTAGGCTGTAGCAAGGTCATTTAAATGTAAGGTAAACCTTTATGTAGAGTACTTTAGCTGTGGATCAACATGCCCAGGGGAGTTATGGAGTCAGCATAACAGGAGATCAGAGAGTGAGTAGACACCACCATCTCAGGGAATATTGGGAGATAAAGAAATCGGTTGTGCTGTGCGTGATGAAGTGCTTTGGACTAGATGACAACCTAATATTTCATTTATCTTAAATGACTTTATGTCCATTCCTCTCTAAATAAAATATCCTTGGGTTCAAAAAAGAAGATGAATGTATACAAGGGAGATCAAGTGAACAGCAGAAATTACCAGATCCTCTCAGTGCTGGAAATGTCCCATTTCTCTTTCCCCCCAAATACACACATTAGAGCAATGAGAGATCTACACTTTGATGTTAATTCACATCTATACAGTCTAGAGCACACACACAAATCCAGTAATCCTTTGTGGTTCTGAAGCACAGATTCCTCCTCATTTCCCAGCAGTAGAACAAAGAATCTTGATGGATGTCAGAGACCTATCAGAATGGACCCTACAGATCAGTCTTCTGCTGTTCACTGAATACCACACGCAGGCCATCACACTGAGAGCACATGCAACCATTTTTTTCCCTTTAAAACGACAGCATTATTTTATTATTTCAGAGTCTTACATAACTGTGTGGTGAAAATGAGAACACAGATCCGGGCCACAAAACATTCCAACAATTCTCATTGCAAAAGAAACATAAATTTCAGCATCCATCAAACAATTCTCCCTCCAAATGAATAGTGAACATATAAACCCACCATCTCAGCTTGAGTTCCTTTGCAAAAGAAAGCCCTCTGGAGTTATTAAAAATAATAATAAAGTAATCCAGGCTCCCAACAGACAGCATTTGAACATCATGTCAAGTTCCTATAAAGTAGCGCAGCAACACCTCCTTTTACTAATTTCCCGAAATCCCTAGTGACTTCCCACTGCCACAAATTAAGCCTACGTTCCTTTCTGTAAACCTAGCAAGAACTGCAGGCCCAGTGTCCCCTGTGCACAGCTCTTTGAGGTCAGATGCTTTGGGTTGTCTGGTTGTTACTCATGCCTCCAACTGTGAGGCCCAATATTTCCCCTGCCCCATCATTTTCCTTCCACCCCCCAGCTTCTTACAAATGACTGTTCCTCTGCAGGGTGTCATGGAGAATGACTTTGTCGGGACAATGCAGGGTCAGTGACAGCATCAGGCGCGTGTTGAGTGATCTCATAGGGAGGGAGCAGTGTTCCACTGAAGGCAGCAGTCTTCTGCCTTTCATTTTAATTGGATCTTCATTCTGACGGCTTGGCAAAGCCCAGCCTGAGATCTGCGATGTGCCTAGTGCAGATGTGTCCATCTCTGTTCAGTTTCTCTTTGTGTCTGTAGTTCTCCCTCCTTTTAATCCCAGACTTACCTTACCTCTGTGTTCAGGACTCCCTCTTTATTTTGTTGTTGCCCTCTTCTCTGCATATATATTCCTGATCAGCTTCTTCCCATTCATTCCTTCACTGACCAAAGCAGCACCATGCTGCGTGGTTTGGCTCAGTTCACAGTAACTCATCACATGGCTGCTCAACGTGTCAAAGGCAAGTCTCCACATGCTGCTGAACCAAATCCAGTGAAAGCAGAGAGCCTACCTAAAACATGGGGATACCTCTCATTACCACTTCTGAGAGCCACCAACTGCCACACGGACAGGAGCTTAGTTGAGGGAGCAGGCAGGTTCTTAAGTGGCTTTTGGGGAGCACAGAGCAGCTTCTTAGTGGGAAGTTCTTTCCTGTGTGGGATGCTAGGGAGGAGTAAAGGTCAGTCAGCCTTTCAGTTGTCCTAGTTAAGGACCTTATGGTCTTTGATTAGGCTGGCCAACACAGCCACAGTAGTTTGTACTCCTTTATTTCAGTGACAGTAAGAGAACAGTGGCAGTCTTGAGATTCTTGTAAAAGAGCAGCAAGCTTTGAGGTTAGGTCTGGGAGCATCCATTTATTCATCAGCCTGGGGAGTAACAGGTAGTGGTTAGAGGCAGAGATCGGCAGCATTGCCCAGGGGGTTCTGCTCCATTTTCTCTGCCAATGTCTTCTGCTGAAATTTCTCACATTATGGTACTTCACTTTTTCCACACTTGTCTTCATAAAAGTAAAGATAAATAAATTTGTCCCCCTTGTGAAGCATTGTGATGGCATTGGGTGAAAGACACAATATTAGCATAAAGTGTTACGGTCATTACTATTCATTCAGTGAGCACATTCAAGGGAAGTTTGTTTAAACTAGTGCCGCTTTGCCTGATTAAACAGTCAGCCATGAATGAAGCCACTTAGAGATGGATCTTTGGCCTGGTGCCACGGTCACCAAAGGTCAGAGCAAGGGCAAGCAGAACTCCTCTCTCCCTATGCTAATGTACAGCATGGCAGTAAGTACTCAAAAAACTTAGCATTCCACTCACAAGCAGGTGGGAAATATATGTAAGAAACCCAGCTTCCAGAGCAGCGTGCTTTTCAAAAACCCTTGGTGACAGGAAAAATATGTAAAGGGGGAGGCAAAGAGGTCAACGGAAAATGTTATAGAGTTTGGTGGTGACATAGTTGTAGCTGAAACTGCAGGCAGAGAATAGTTTGCTTGTGTGTTCACATAAAAGCAATCTGCCCATGAGAGGGAGAGTGTCCATACGTGATTTCCCTTTCCTTATCTTCTCAACAAGTATGTTTGCTTACCACTTTACGGTATTTTTTTCCCCCTGTGATACTCTGAAATGTCTGGGAGGGCAATGAGAGGTACAGGTCTGGTGACCCACTGGTGAAATGGAGTCATGGTAGAAACAGAGCTGTCCAGAGAAGTAGGGCCAAGCCTTTTAGAAGCTGCTAGGGAAGCAGATCGATACCTCTGCTGAGAGGACTGGCCTGATGAGTGCTTTCTCTGCTCGTGTGCCTACTGGTAACACACGGAAGGACCGTTTTGGAGAATATGCCCTGAGCCAAGGCTAAGTTAGAGAATGCATGGATGACACTATCATGGTGCCAGCAGCTGTGAATACTTTGCTGTGGTAAAGTTATTCATATCTTTATCCCCTGCAGCTAGAACTTCCAGTGAAGACTGTCAGGATGAGAGGTTTCTAGATAAAGCCTGGTCTTTCTGGGTGTTGGGTGGCAGCAATAAACCTTTGCCATCCCTCTGACCACCACTGCTTAAAGCCCACAGATTCACTGTGCTTCCACTACATGAAGTTCTGCTTTGTCAGCAATAGCTGTCACTTCATCCTCTTGCTTTGGGCCTCTGGAAGCTTAAATACACTTATTCTACCAGTGCATTAACAGCGAAGGAAGTCTATATGTCTCCTCCTCCCACCCCCTCTAGCCCTCTTGACACAGGTCAGGACATACTTTCATCCTATAGCCCCAAAGCTGATTTGCCATGTGAAGCGGCTCCAGTTAGATTTCTTTCTTGGACAGATTCCCTGGCCTGATTTAGGTGCCCAGACTGTGTGTCGTAGGCTCAGCAGATCCCACCCAGGGGATTTAATCTGACAGTTATTCATGGTGACATCCTGGGCAGCCACCAGCAGCACAAAATGTTCAAGCACCGCAGGGAGGAGGAGGTGGGACAGATGAATGCCACCACTGCACACCAGAGACCTGCTGGTCTCCCTGTCCCTAGAAAGTACCCTTTTTTGCCTGCTCTTCTCAGAAAAGAGATGGGTTGCCTTTCTGTTCAGCATGTACCAGTCCAGCTGCTCCCAGAAGGAGCTTGTTACAGACAGATACACACTCAATAAGCTGCCTCAAGCAGAGTAAATTATGTGTTTGAAAAATAAGGGGGGTTAAAAAAAGAAGTGCAAAGCAGTCAGCATGATGGAGCTGTCACCTGGCTGTGCTTCTTGGGGACCACAAGTGTTCAATTAGTGGAGAACTAGGACATTTATTGTTGCCATAAGACACCCACTGAAAGTTCCTAGTGATTGTAACTTGTTTTCACACACAAGCAGCTCCACGGCAAAGTGAAGGGCTGCAGGATCAGGTAACTGAGATGTGGTAGGGTTGCACTGACTGAGCTGGGACACATGGGAATCCTGCACTCTTTAAAGTGCAAAAGGAGTGTATGCACACACATGCCTGAAAATGTGGCTTTTGGTGTAGATGTGTGCAGCATCAACGTGCCTGTCTTTCTTCAGGTCCATGGTGCAGGCCCTTGGCATTAACGAGTTCTGTGATACTTGAAGCATATAGAAGAAGATGTTCTGTATGATCCCTGAAGGCTTTCTCTGAGCTAAGCATTCATCTATGGAAATCCTGTAACCCAGAAAATTTAAAGGAGAACGGTGCTTTGGAAATGCTCTGGCACAGAAACAGGAATACTGAGCTGAAACAAAATCTCCAGTTTTGTCCTCAGGTACACAGCTGAAGCTTCTGTTGGGGTCAGTAGTTACTCACAGATGACTCAGGACAGAAGTAAGGGCATTAGCATTTGCCTCCACTAATACTGGGGTAATTCTACGTGAGGATTGCTCTCAGTCTGAGCTGAGTATTTTCAGCCTCTTTAACAGCACTCCCAGGAACTCTGTGTTCCTCCAGGATCCCAGACCACTGAGTTGCACAAGTGCCCATGATCTGATGTACGAGTTTGCTTTTGTCTATCCAAGCAGATCTGGAGACATTTCTGTATTCCATCTGTAGACCAAATTGTGAGAGGACAGGAGTGTTTTTTTCTTGATGCTAAACCACTTACTAAAAGATGTGGCCATCAGAAACATTTTTTTTTCCCCGCAGGCTTGGTCCAAGCATGTGATGTTAGAGTTGGCAGGCATCCCAATAAATTGGGACAGTGTTGATTTCCAATGATTTGTCCCATGCTCCGGGTAAATCCTGAACATCTGAATTTGTTGTGTGCTGCATCTGACATCCTACATAGAGCATGATCTCACTTCAGGAGTCTGTGAAGCTGAGACTTGGTCTCAAGAAGCCTAGTTTCATTTTTTTTTAAGTTCCTGCTGGGCTTTTAAATGGGACTGTGCTCCGTGTAGTTTGTTTTAAAACAAACAAACAAAAAAAGTTGGTTCTTGTAAAGACAGTGCCCTGGAGCTGCATCCCATTTTTCGTATGTGTCATTTGACAATCCTCTGCTTCCCCTCTGCTTTTCTTGCAGGAAAATCCATCTACATTTAGGGGTTTTTTTTGTTATCTGTGCATATGTGCAAGGAGATTGCATGCAATTCAAGCTTCTGAAGTCAATGGCTAAGGATTCTAAGAGGATTCTGTGTTCCAGCAAAGCATTTAGGGGTTAATCAAGACTGGAACAGGATCCTGAAAGGGGATCTGTGCAGTGAAGGAGTCAGATGTTTACTGACTTTTTAGACATGGGAAGAGGGGAGTGAAAAGTTTCCCCCTAAAAAATAAGTAATATTCAAGATAGCCAAGAAATGCTTAAGATTGGAAAGGTTTTGCAAAAATTATTGTGTGCTTTTTTTTAAAATGCCACTGAATTTTAGAGCTGGTGGTGATCTTTGTGAGATAACTGATCATGTGCAACTTGTTGTGGATGTGCCTCTCTGGAGTCAGAGTCAAGGCAAAGTTCTTCTGAGTTTCTTTTTGCCAGGGAGATGGATCCCTTCCCTAGTGATCCTACCTCCAATCCCATTCTTTCCCTGTCATCTTTATTTGAGTGTCATGATGTTTTGATGGGAACCTCCTTCTTCTCCTAGCTATAAGAGGGACTGTCTGAGTCCTCCCTCCTTACTATTAAGAACATCACTCATGTGGTTGCTATTCAGATCCTCTAGTGATCACTTAGCAGTTGGCATCAGTAGGTGGAAAGATACTATCACAGGCTGAGGATCAAACTTGATATGAAAGGCAAGAAGTAGCTGCTGTGGTGACGGGGAGGGCTTTTGGCACAGCTATGGGGAGTGTGCACTCTCAGCAGTGAGGAGGACACTTTTGCCCAAGGACTGCTCCCCCAGACCCTGTTGTCTTGCCAGAAAAGCAGTTCCTGCCTGTGAGCAGCAACACTTGAACAGAGAAATGAGATAATTCAAGAAGGTAAAAGCAACTCATTTCTCAATAAGTTGTTTGGGAATGAGCTTATTTCATTGACCCCAACTCCCAGGACTCCCAGCATCATGCTGCATAAGGCTCCAGAAAAGCATGAGATTTGCATTTACATTTTACAAGCAATAAAGAGTTTGTACTTATTTTTAGTTATTGTCTGGTGTTCTATCCTCCAGGGTTCATACCTGGAAGCTGCACTTTGCAACCAAGAGAGCTGAAGTATTTTCTTCCTTTTATACTAAAGCAGAAAATTTTAAGTTTATTGCATGCATTGAGAAGCTGGGGATTAGAAAAGCTGTCAAGTACTGAGGGGGCCATAGATGAAAGCCTGACATTTGGCAAGCTTGTATTCTGCAGTTGTAACCACCATCACTTTAAGAAGTGGGAAAGATCAAGAAGATTACAGAAATTGTCTCACAGGGGCAATTTCCTAAGTTTGGGTGCTCTGGAACTGTTTGAAAGACGTGTGTAGGAATTTGCAGGTCTCAAAATGAGAGGTTGCTTTTCCCAAATCATTCTGAATTCATAGAAATGGCATTGCTTTGTTGAGAACGATAAGAAATTTGATAGAACACATTTGGCTCAATAACAGACTGATTTGGCAATGAAAGTAGGTCAGTTCCAGGCTTCTTTTTCTATCCCTTCCTTTCTGGCAGTTGGAAAGAAAATGCATTTTTGATATTAAAAATACAGAATTGTGAAATCTGGCTCTGGCACAGGTCAGTTTCTCTTGATCTTTATTGAACAAGCAATCTAATTTCAGCTTCCAGACTTCATTGTAAAACTACCAGTTTAAACTTTTCTGTAAAGTGAACAGTTAAAAAGATATTTTATACCAGTGAAAATTACTATTACTGGTTTTTAGGAAAAATGCCATCTCTGATATAAAGGTGGTAAGGCCTTGGAAGGGTTGGTTAGGTAGATACCCTTGGGACTTTCCAAAAAGAACTTGTCGTTACGAGAAAAGAAACAACAACCCAAGCAGATGGTTAAGATGAGCTAAAATCCTATTGAAGAAGACAAAGATTTTTCCTATTTGTGTGTTAGCAAGCCAAGTAGAGGCGGTTGGAGACTGGGCTGTGTCATGACTTGTTGATAGGTGAGAATTTCAAATTGCCTTCCCCTTGGTAATATTTTTCTATGTGAGAAGACTACATATGCCTTTGTAGAGGACAGTGAATGCACAACAGATAATACGGTACCTATGTTAGACTGATGTAGACATACATATAGATGTTCAGAAAAAAGGCTGGCCCCTCAGGAATCACTGGGGAAGGAGCTGAGTAAGTGGTCCTGAGTTAATGTGTAGACTGACATGGTCCTTTGAATGTCACCAAATGTGGCCATCGTGCTTCTCTGGGCATAGTCCAGTTGAGCCCTGTGCCCTCATTTGTGATAGCAGAAGGTGCTTTCCTCTCTCCTGAGTTCCTGGTATCAGGGAACATTTTCAGACTCCATGTGTAGCATTTCTGGTGCTAGTCTTCAACCTAAGCTTGGCACAATGAGATCATGGCTCTCTCTGAGTGTCCAGCCTGGCCTATAGCAGCTTTTTGTGGCTCTGTTTCAGCAGTGCAGTCCACGCTACCATTCTGCTTGCTCAGGAAGCTGAGCTGTGTGTCCTTTAGAGCCAGACCTGCTCTTTGTTCCAGGATAAATGTGTCTGAGATGAGAGACACCCAGGCTCTGTGTCCTCCTGCTCCCACTTGGACACTTACTTTAGGTCATGCTGTCTCCCTTCTCCAAAGACATCCAGGGCACAACTCCTGAGGTGGCAGGCTCTCCAGCTCATCGCTACAATGTGTGTGGACTCACCAGCTGAGAGCTGGAAATGGGGATTACTAGGGCACGTGCCACACCATGGGAATGAGACAGGGCTGCTACGAACCCTGAACTGAGGCAGTTTAGTTCATGGTGTTCCTCCATCATCGTGTTTTGCAGGTTAGAGGCATCAATGTCCTTTTGAGTGAAGTGCCTTCGCTCTGCCCACACACTGCAAGCACCCCATGACAAGCTGTACCCAAAATTATTTGAGTGATCTGATGCAAGTATTTCCTAGGTGGTGCTTGGTTTTTCCTAGCATGTTTTGGAGTCTACCCATGCTAGCAAACCACATCTTATGCTGCAGGTTTGTCACATGTTGCTACATGTGTTGCTGCCCAACTGCTTTGATAGCCTGGATGTCCGCGTGAGCATTCCTGCATGTCTGTGAGTGGAACCAGTGCCTCTGGACTTGGCTGGAGATCTAGAGTAAAGGACATGTTGCCCTTTCAGCTCTTTTCCTAATTGCCACTTTGAAACAGGGAGATGTGTGAAGCCAACAGGTATCCAAGCAGTAAAATATATCCCTTTATTTGTTATAAGAACTGACATTCTGGGCCAGGCTAAAAGTCTGTGTTGCTCTGTAACCTGTCTTTGGCCCTATCCAGCAGTGGAGACAGATCAGGAGAGGTGCAGAGTGATTCTTTTCCCAGTGTGTCCTCCAGTCTTCCAGCAGTCTGAGACTAGGTATCTCCTGAGTCAGAAGTGGTATTCCACTGATAACCTGGGAAATCTTGGCCCTTCTTAACTTGGGGGTTTCAGGAAGGCAGCATCTGCTATAGTGGTGGCTATTTTCTCTGGATAGATTGCAAAAGCTTCTGAATAGGCCAATGTGTAAGTAGGGAGGAAACATGTACCACTGATGAAAATACCAAACTGCAGCCTTGGCATAGCACTGCAGGTAAACTGTGGAGACGGTTTGCTTTTCCCCAGACAGAAAGTCCTGGCTGACATCTCTGACTACATGGATCCAGACTCTGGATCCCAAGAAGGACTTTGAGGAATAGTTCATTCAGACAACATGTGGTCTGCTTGCATCTGGTGGCAGTGATGACACATATCCCTGTTTCCTGGTCAGCAATGTCTCAAGCCTGCTCTTGATGAGAACCATCACCAGTAGCTGTACCACTATCTGTAGGGCTGTGCAGGGAAGGCATGCCCAGAGCTCAGGATCTGACCCTCAGAACCCAAAGGTTCAGAGGTTAAAACAGAAAATGATAAAGCAGATCTCCAGATCTGCTGGCGTGCGTCACCATCCCTTCTGCCCCAGCTGCTGAACTCACAGCTGCCCTCACGCCAGCTGGACCAGGGGAGTTAAGGCAGAGCTGCTGCAGGCAGCACACACATTTTGTGCCTCTAAAAGGTTTGGCTTATCCGGTCTGGGACTCAGTGTAACTGCGTGGGCTGACAAAGAGCACTTGTCCCTTCCCCCATCCACGCTCTGCCAGAAAACGACTTTGTGAGACGCTAGCTTCTGCCTCCAATCTGCTGCCATGTGGGAGCCTGGCGCTCACGGGCACTGGCACACATGTACGTGTGCGTGCGCACGCAGATGGGCACGCATGCACAAGTACGCGGAGGCACAGTTACTCTGGCAACGTGAGATCTCACGTGGACCGAGGCAAGCAGGCTGGGGCTCCAGGCACTGCTGACAAAAGTCATGGACCATCCTGGCTGTGCTGAGTGTGGGATGGGGAGCTCCAGTCAGTGAGATGCTGTTTGTGTTATGGGTTTGGGTCTCTCATGGGCAGGACCCAGCCTGCAGAAACTCCTCAGGAAGAGCAGCTGGGAACATTTTGCTTACACTAAAAGCAATTGGGGATCTTAAGTCACCTCCAGGCATAAACAGTGGAGTTAAAGAAGGAGAACCCAGCTGAGAGGACAGAGTAGGGAAAGTGAGCCTGAGTGTGAGCACCTGTCAGCACAAGGACCACTGGAGCTCTCCATAGAGCTGCCTGCACCATTACGCAGTGTAGGTGGTACTGGGAGGGCAAGAGCACATT
Source organism: Actenoides hombroni (assembly GCA_024336885.1). NCBI lineage: Eukaryota > Metazoa > Chordata > Aves > Coraciiformes > Alcedinidae > Actenoides > Actenoides hombroni. The sequence goes on along the minus strand of WUAM01000431.1, from coordinate 75,268,520 downwards.
TCTTCAGTTTCAGTGGGGGGAAAATGGTACTATGCTTTGTTTCTCCCACCTTCTTAGCACCTGTTGACTGCTTGCAGTGCCTTAGGACAGGTTTAAAAGTCCTGGGCGTCAGGAGATGTGGATTGTATATACTGCTTTTGCATGGTCTAAGGGTTGGCAAGATAACAAGTCAAAGCACTTTCAGCTCCCAGGTGAAATATGGTATATTCCCCTGAAACTGAATTAGTGCAAATCAGTTGGAGCCAAATATTGAAGTGCTTCCTCTACACTTCTATAGTTATTTTGAGATTGAAAAGTGGTCAGCTTTCATCTGAAGTTTTGCTGATATTATTGGTAAAGACTATAGGAAAGATCCCGCTATTCAGGTTGACTCAGAGGCAGGTACTCCCCCAGCAATGCACTGTCTAAGCAATAGCACACAAACCCAGGAAGGCCTTTTGCTCAAGGTGTACATTTCAGGTCAGGTGATTTAAGACTATGCAAAACCAACTGCTACAGAAAGAGTTAATAGCAAGAGATGTGGAGGGGGAGGGTTTGGGGAAAGTCACAGTATCAGGTTTTCCTCCAAGGGGCTCTCAAATGATTCTCAGTCCTGCCAGAAGTCAAACATCTCCTCCCTAGTGAAGCTAAGGATGTCTGTCTTTCTGACTCAGCTGCGAGAGTCATGTTGCAGAATTTGATCCTTATGCCTTTGTCCCTTTCCCCTCTCCTGGTCGGCCTCTGCCCACTACTCTTCTGAAGACTGAAAGATTTCAAGACCATGAAAGTGCAAGTGATCTCATCTGGCCCTGTGGGCAGTGCAGCAGGTTCTGTCTTCACATACGATACAGTTTCAGCCTTCATGCTGTCCTCTGCTGTAATGCTAGATGGGCTGAACAGATGGGGAGGTTGGATGGCAGGGCTCGGGCTGACAGCTGCTTTGCAATTATAAGTCTGGAATGCGATTTGAGGGGTCTAAGGTACTTAGTGCTGGGGCCTTAGTGCAAGAGTGTGTAGCAAGTAGGTCAGGCTCTGCACCAGAGGAAGAGTGCAGGGAGTAACTGGTGTGATGGGCAGCTCTGGTCCTTCCTTAGTAAGTTTATGTTTTGGCATCATTTTGATCACTGAGATTTTAACTCCCCATTTTTTGTCCATTTATTTCTCTGATTTATCCCTAGGTTTAATTTAGTATAAAGACCAAATGCTTGTGGAATGGGACTGTGAAATTTCTTAATGACTTTACAGCTTTTGACAATTGGTCTCTATTGGGAGTGTAAGAGGGTTTACTTCTGTGGCCTCTCTCTGAGGAAAGGGAGCATTTATACCCTGGTTTCTTACGTGGGAAAGCAGAGGCTTGTGGAGATTAACAGGTATGTCCAAACTTTGGCCTCACTGAAAATTCATGTGGAATTCAACAAAACATCCCCATTCCACAGCATCCTCCTCCCTGTAAGCACCCAGTATAGACCGACTTTAATTAATCTGAACCTGATTTGTCGCTAAAGGGACTCTCTTCTAAAGAGACCAAGGGCATTTCTGGGTAGCACCTGACTCAGCTTTACCCATGCTAGACCATAGCGTGGACTTGGCCTGTCAGGTCTCAGCTAGCTGAGGGATCTCTGCACGGTTCTCCATCGCGTGGTGTAGATTCAGGGCATGGCCACGCTGCAGGTGGGTGCAGTTTGCATGTTGAGACAGTGGAAACAGGACAGGATGGTGTTTGACTCTGGGGGAAAAAAGAACTTTGAGTTTTCAAAACCAAAACACTGTGCAAAACAGGCAAGTTACCAACTCCAGCAAGTGGAAGCCATGTTAGGGAACATGATAGCCAAACACGTTTTTCTCTGTTTTCATGCAGCAGCTGAGATAATTGACTTCTGCTCCCTTTTTATGGCTCCCCAATTTTGTCACAGTCATGTAATTAGGACCTGGTTTGCCTGTGGATGTTTTTGCTTTGTCAATCAGTTTTGCTACTGAGGAGAGGTAATCAGGGACTTAAATATCACAATGCGTTATGCGCTTTTGACTTTTACAGGTAAAGTTCATTTATGAACAGACCCAACTGTATCTGTATTTAGCTGACATAGAGCTTTCAGCTTCCATCCTTTTAAGCTCAGACAGTCACGGTAACTGATCTCTGCCCCTGGGAACAGAGTTGCATACTCAAAAACATGGCAGCAAACCGTAACTGACAGAAGAAAAACAGGACAAAGTTAGGAAAAGCAAGTCCTATTGGTAAAGTCACTGCTGGAAGGCCTTTTCATGGAGGAATTGTAGCTCTGTCTTCTCATATTTTCTGACTTTGCAAAGCTCCTTTTATAACTTCAGTCCAATGAATTGTCATGACTGCATTGTTTTCCAGCTTCCACAGGCAGCCGTGAGGGATGGGGGACAATGCCCAGTAAAGTATTCTGGTGTAGGGTCATGGTCAGAGATGCCTGGTGGGCAAAATTAAAAATCTCTGTAGCTTGAATGTTACCTGTTCAACCTCTCCCTTGTACTCTGATACACTTCTATTTCTAATAGGTATTGATAAAACAGAGATCCAAAGGATTTTCATTGCCATCCTTAGACACAGAAGTTTTTCAATGTCTAGAGCTACTGCCTATAGCATACAGCAGAGTTACGTTGTTAAAAAAGCGTGTGGGGCAGAAGCTCATTCTGGAAACTTTTGTGAGTGTCATCCTCAAATATTCCTCTTCCAAAATCTCTGAGAAAATGGGCATATTTGGATCATCTGGAAGTGGAAATACTCATGCTTTTTTGTTTCCATCAGACCTAGAAATAATCCCATTTTTAATAAAGCAATGTCCTTTTTCAAGCAGCTTTTTACAAAATATGGTTCCAATATTAATACAACTGCATCATTTCTGAACTTTTAACGAAGAGTAGCAAACTCAGATCTTGAGAATTTTTGCCTTTCCTTGTAAATGTTTTACTCCTTCAAATTATAGTAATCATGTAGAGCGGCAAGATTTCCTGAGTCAGTGGAGAGTCTCCATTCTCTGAGTATAAATCTTCCAGGGGTTGTGTGGGAGACTAATGTTGTCTAACTTATGGGGAGAAGTTGGCTTGTTGCCCTTATCCTACATGAATAGATATTGCTGTCTCATAGTAATGGCATCTGTAGTATTACTAGCCTCAAGTATTTATATCTTATATGTTGGGTCTTCATTACACAAGTGTAATGAAGTGGACACAAAAATCACTAATTTGTTTTTACGAGCCCAATTTGCTCTTAGTCTTAAAGCGACTTAAGTTTCTTTTTCAAGGTTATTTCCCAATCTTGTGAACTGTAAAATGGCTTTAAAGAAAAAAAAAATAAAATAAAAAAAATTTGATTCATATCTTCCCAAGAACTGGACCTACAAAACTGAAAACATTGGCAACATAGAAACTTAATTTCTGTATCATTTCCAGTCATGATTTTCTTGGTAGCAGTGCCAGCAGCAGGTGTGGGAAGAGCTCACCTTGGGCCCTCAGCTTGAACCTCATGTTCATGTGTAGGAAGGGATTTTTTTAAAAGCTTGAACCTCACATCAGGCTTATGATAAAATGATGGGACAAATCCAAATTTTACCATGTGATGAGATACTGAATCAGAGCATTGACCTCTTATTTTGAGGTGGGCAAAAGAACAATGTTTGTTTTGCAAGAAATATTGAGGCTTTTGAAACGTGTATCCAAAACTTGGCTTGACTGACTGTGTGTGACCCAGATCCAGCTTTGGGACATTTAGCAGTGTCACCATGGTATTAGGCCACACTGGTCAGTCTGATCAGCTCTGTTTTTCAAAGTCAGTCTTTGCTGCATCTTCAATATAGACAAGGGTTGCTTTTGCAGTGTCCCCCCAGAATCATGCCTGCAGTCCTCCAAAATGGGTGCTGAGTCCTACCACTGTCCAATGTCACTGCCAGCTGTCCTTGCCCCCAGATCAGGACATCAGCTTTTGCAGAGTAAACATCTAAAAAGATCTGAAAGGGCTACAGGATTTTTTTTTGCCATAAGGAACAGCAGATGGTGCCAAACTTTGCTGCTCATAGGCTTTCCTTCTTTTGCTTGGATGTTCAGGAGTCTCTTGGAAAATCTGCATCAGTTTTGCCACAGTGATAACACCTTCTTTTGAGTGCTGAATCTACCTAATCCAAAGGGCTTCCCTTGGGTGGTCAGCAACAATCTAATCTGCATGGCTGGCAGCTCGGGAAGTTTGAATATTAATTCATGAAGTTAAATAACTGTAGATTCAAGTGTTTGAACTCCATCAAGATTAAAAACATATCCTCTGCCAGTGTGAAAGACTGAGCTTTATAGGAGGATATTTCTAGTATGTTTGTAAACTGTATGAAACAGTAGCTGCTTACTCAGCTTTAGACACTAGATGGTTTGCTTTCCAGTATCATAGGAGAAGTTCATCTCAAATTAGACTTTGTGCATTTGCACAAGTGCAGGGTCACCAAACTCAAAGCCTTTGAGATGCCCCTTCCCTGTAGGATACCATACTCCTCTTCCCCCAGTGCCAGCCTGCACAGAAAGTGGTGTATGACTGGGAGAGGACACTGGCTGTGCCAGCATGGTTTTTGCTGTCTAACCTAGAGAGCTGAGCTGCTGCAAGGTAACGAGGATGCTACAGGGCAGTGATTACTATTACTAGAAGAGCTCTCTCTGTTTCACGTCTTGCCTTTCACATTTCTTCCATTTCCCTGGTCAGCAGCAGTCCAGGTCCTCATAGTGTTGTGGCAGCCACTTAAGAAACCGTTCGTCTCTTCAGGTTATCATAAGGAGCTCCCTTCCCCTCCAGGAAAAGGCCACAGGGAGGCAACATGGGTACTTGCTACGTGTTCCCTCAGCCCTGTGAGACCCAGCCTGCAAACAGCAGCACAAATTGGCCCTTTCCACTTTCTGTTTGTAGACTTTTTGACTCCATTCTTATTCTCACAGTAAAACATCAATCTGGTCTTTTCTCAGCACAAGGAGGAAGCAGTACACTTGTTTGATAACTCTAAGAGCTTCTACTTTTAATGGTCGGAAGTAGGTCTGAGCATGTCGGGTCACCCTCAGTGAAGTCAAGTTCTCAGATTTACTTTCTATACCTTCGTTGCAAGGTGTCTTTCATCATTTTCCCCCCGGTAATGATCAAATCATTTTTTTTCCCACTGTCAAGGGATTGCCTTCTTATATCCAATCCAGAAGGACTGATTCTGCTCTGTATCCTCCCTCTCCCATGGGTATCTGGAGTAGCTCCATTAATTTCAATGAACTTGTTCATGATTTGCATTGATGTAACTGAAGCAAATCTGGTCCAGCGATCTGAACTGCTGTTGTCATGGCAACAGGCAGCCCTTTCAGAAACATAAACCACCAGGCAGAAGGTATGTTTAGCATTGAATGGGGGGGACTCCTGCATTCAGTCTTCAGCCATGGGATGAGAATGTAGGCTATATTTGGAGCACAAGTCCAGGGCTCTATTTCTGACTCTACCAATGAACCCTTGGGAAAATTGCCTCCCACTGCCGTAGTTTTCCTTCCAGTAAAACGGGGATAGTATTACACAGGAGTGTTTTGAAAATTGATTCAGCCTCCTAAAATGCTTTGAGTGAGATCCTCAGATGAAAGGTGCAGTAGATCACAAACTATTAATAATATCACTTTATGCCAGCATAAGAAAAAAAAAAAAAGTCTGTGTTGTCAGTGATAGGTTCTTATAGAAATGCAGGCATTTCCACAGCACCACTGGGAATGGACAGCATGAAATGGGGAGAGGAGCGGGCCTTTTGCTCAGGTGTGCCGATGTATCTTAGGTTATTTTGGGCTGACCCAATGGAAGATTCTAACACAGTTTAGTCCTAGCTCAGGTTCAGAAGCAGCCAATAAGAGACCTAATTGAGCTCCAAATCCTCTTCTTAAATTGGATAGAGCTGTGAGTATTAACTGGGTCCTCTGAATCCTTGTCTAACACCAGGAAGGAAGCAGTAGGTTTGCAGAAGTATTAACAGCTGATGACTTAAATTCATTATGAGAACAGTACAAAAAACAGTTCACTGAGAGATGCTGGTCAAGTTTAGGTCATGCCCAGGCATGACCTTTGGTCTGTTTTGAAATTAAAAATGCCTCAGTTCAGGATCTTGATTTGTATATTCACGAGAAGCAAAAAGACTTTGTGACAGATTGCAAGAAAAAAACCCAAACAGCAAATTCACCTTGCCTTGCCCTGAGCATGCAAAACTGTTTCCATGGCTATAGAAAGGCACAGCTGAAGGATTTCAGAGCGCGTGCTTTTGCTGTGTTTTAGTTACAGCAAAGATTGTGGTAACAAAGGAGATCTAAGGAATTGCAAAAGGGAAAAAAAGTAGCAGTAATTTCCAGTGAATGGAAGCAGCTTTTGTAGATTACTAAATTTTAATATCAGAGGGGACCATTCTGACTTCCCACAGAGCTTTCACCAGAGAGATTTGCTGCTATGCTTCTTCCACCAGTGCTAGAAACACTATTTAAACATTTCCAGCCATTGCTGAATCTGGCTGAGGTCTCTACCTGTAGTGTTAAAAGCTTCGTGGAAATTTGAAAACTTGATTACACATGGTTGTCACAATGGGCTACATTATGCTGACACTGGTGTATGCTACAAAGAGAAGAGGTATGCACTAGAATAAATTTTTTTAAGACATCAGAAGGTTTATGATTTTTTTCAATTTTGTTAGAAAATTTGGATTAAAAAAGAACTGCTTCATTTCTTTCTGATGAAGAAAATCATACCCTTCTAGTCTTATTTTGTTAGCTTCCTCCCTGTAATCAAAAGAAAGGCAGGTAATGGGATACCTACTTCCCTTTACTCACCACTGAAGGTTTTCCCCCAAAAAAGCACAAAACTCCCAGTATCTTCCTGATTAAAATATAACTAAAAATTCTGTGGGGTTTGTTGTTTCTTTTTTAATTTAAAAAAATCATTTGGAAATGCTTACTCAAAACATGCACATTTAAAAAACACAAAACCACTTTTCAAACACATTTTTGACCAGCCATAGTTAGATGACAAGTGCTGGTGCCAGACCATTTGCTCTAGGGTTCCCATTGTTAACACTGCTGGAACTGTACTGGTAACAATGGAGGAAAATATGTAGTAAATTTTGCTAATGAGAAGGCGACATTCTCACACAATCATTTTTTATCGTTTAAAAGAACATTCAAAAGCACAATATATAAAGCAAATTCCAAAAGGATTTATCCTGGGAGAGAAGGCTGAAGCAGAGAAGAAAGCCCTTTCATTCCACCAATATTAACTCAGAGAAATGCATTTGGCACCAGGATTAAGAAGTTCTGAATGTTGAAGGAGTGCATTTTTTTTTTCCTAAGAGCAAATGCTGTCAGAGCAGCCAGGCTAATTAGCTTTCCTGTTTTAGAGGATGAATATAGTATTCTTAAAATCAAATAGGATTCTTTGGGATTGTCTCCCTGTATTTCCAAGCTGTAAAGCGGGGTGAAATGCTCTCCTCCATCACCCTGTCCCACACGTGCCTGTGGAGCACCCTGGGCTACAGAGGCGACTGGTCCCTTGAATTGAGGGTAATTGGTGTTCAGACAGAGCGGGGAAGGTGAAGGGTTATTTGATAGGAGCATCTTGTCTTGCAGTATGGCAGCTAAATAAAGTAAGATTAATGGAGCTAAGTATATGTGGCCTAGCTCTACAAGATGATTAAAAGGTGACTTTAAAACAATCTACAAATGTTTGAAAGGAATCATCATCAGGAAGGGAAAGAGCTATTGATAAAATAGAACTCAGGGCTTGATGCTGAGCAAAGGAAAACATGCTGGGCACTAATACCTTGGTTTCTGGACATGAAGCCAGTGTAACTAGGGTAAACCATAAATACTTACTATGGAAGTTTGAATGTAAGAGTCGGGATAGCCAGTTCTTTCACTGACACACAGAAACACCATGTAAAGAATAGCCTGAAGCTGATAAAAGCAATACCATGAATGATTTTGAAGGCTTTTTGCCTCTGAAGCTCCAACAATTAATTCAGACACAAACATAAAGGAATGCATCAGCCCTAAAGATACATCTCTATGCCTACAGTGAAGTTTGCAGGGTCTGATGGACCACAAGTCTTTACATTTCAGTTGCAGAGACCATTCATTCCACAGTATAGGAGGCATCCTGGGAATGGCTCAGATGCATCATCTGGAATCTCCTGGCTTGATATCAAGGAGATGAAGTGCACACTGAGGTACCTGAACATCAGTCAAACCTCATCAGGGAGAGTAGTGCCTGGGGCTGTATGGCCAAGGCTTCTGGCAGTGTTCATACCTTTCTACAGAACCATCTCCATTTTCTTCCTACTATTTGCTCAATGTCAGAAATGTGCTTGGTATCATACAATTGCAAAAAAATATATTCTGAAGCATTGTATTAGTGTGATAGGCTGTTTCCTGCCCTTGCTTTGGTTGTGTTATCCTACAAGGAAGATTAAACAGAGGCAGCGTAGTTCTCCCTAGCTGTCACGTTTGATTATCTGATTCTACTTTGCTGTGGATTTATAGACGAGGAACTGCTCTGGTAAGTCCTCTAGTGCTCTCAGCTGGAATCTTTCTGCTTCGCCTGTTTTTCCTGGGCACAGCTCCTTGCAGTTTGTTTGGGAAGGTTCCCGTGGTGGCACTTGTGGAATGCGGAGCAAGAGTACCGCAAGCAGCAACAAAAATCCCTTTCACCATCAGGCGCTCTGATGAGGCATGGACGCTCAAGCGTGGCTGTTTCAGCAAGTCATTTTATAATGACAGGTGTCATTTATTTTTGGATTTTGAAAATGTTCCAGTACATTCGCTTTCAAATCCTGCCTCTGAATCCACAGGTGCAAAAAAGCCTACAGACGTGAGGGCACAAGCATGTAAGGTCAAGCAACAAGGGCAAGGCAAGAGCACCTGTAGAGAGACTGCCAGCCCCCCCTGAGGTGTGCTGCTGGAGGGGTACGTGCTGCCATTGCCAGATCAGTCACAGCATCTTCCAGCATATCCCTGCTGTGGACCATAATGGTACCAGACAGAGAGAAGTACCCACCATGTGACAGCAGAAGGAGGCGCTGCTGGGACTGGAATTATTTCCCCTCAGCCTGTGGAGTTCCCTTGTGCCCAGAATAATGAGTAGACCCAGTAGCATTTAAAAGCAAACACACATGACTGTGTCTCTGATAATGACACTGGAAAAGTAACAGAATCTAATTATAATTAGAAAACAGCCCCAGCAATGTCCCAGCATCACAACGACCATCCTGACTTTGCCACAACAAATGTAAAAATATATCATCATATTTATAGCTTGGCATCTCTGTCCATTTGCAGCCCGGTGACGGGCCCCCCCTTGCCCTATTCTGTGTACCCTGCTGTGCTTCACAAGCAGTAAATAACAGTGACTGGTGTTTATGTGGTGTCTACCACCCAAAGACCCTGATTTTGTTTCTCAAATTACTGTATCTACCTATTCATCTAATCTGCCTCATCTGTACATTGGTGCCATTGGTGTATGTTATTAACAGTCCTGAAGTCTTGCAGGACACAGCAGCAAGTCAGTCTGAAAGGGACAGCAGAAACTTGAAAGGTGCTTCAGGCTAAAACTTCCTGCTTTTTAAGATTCCTCTATTACTGCTCACTTTTTTTTTCAGTCAGACAATTAATTTCTCCTTTCTTCATCCACGTCACAAAGGTTTATGAAGTTGGTTTTTAAGATAATTCTCTCTGAGCTCAGTTTGGGCAAGGTGTGATTTTGGCCTGGCCACAGAAAGAGTTTGTGGTGAGAGGGAGATGTGAATTTGGTAAGTGTAAGTTCTGCCTGCAGGGCAGGAGAAGGGAGATGTTTTGCTGGAGTTTGTCTGAATGAGTTGCTACAGGACCAGATATTTCATCCTAGATAATTTACCTTTACTTTTTATATTAGCCTGCCCTGGCGTGTTGCCATAAGCATTCAAAGAGTTGCCATGCTCCCTTTTGGAGGTGACTGTATTCTGCAGGGGGAATTTGATGATTTATAGAAACACAGATTTGAAAACATTTAATTGCTTGTTATAACAGAGTAAACACAAATTCTAGCTAAAAAATAAAATACAAGCAACTCAAGACCTTCTACACTTTCCCTCCTCTGAAATTTTCTTTCCAAATCAGAAATTGTTGAACTAGTTACATGGAAATAAAAGGTTGGTCTTGTCACCCTTTCCGGTGTGCATGACTCCCCTTGAATCATTGCTGAAGGTCTGATAATGCTTTTTTCCTCCAGTTCTTGGAAAAATTTCTCCTAAAGTCGGGTCTTATTGTGGTGACACTGGGTTAGATCAAAAGCTGACTTGTGGAAGTAAACAGAATTATCCTGAACTTGTTAATGATATAGTTGATATCTGAGTCTGATCTCATAAATATATCACAATTGTAAATATACAATTATAGTAAATATATCACAATCCAGGTGTTTTCTCTGACCTAGTGAAGGTTTGACTGCTTGTGAAGCACTTCCTGGCTAGTCCCAATCAGTTGTCTCTATGAACACTGTTAGTCAGAAATGACCAACTGACTCTTAATGAATTTAACCCAGGTTGGGGATGAGTTGCATCAGTTCAGAGTTAGGCATTTTTGTTCCAAAATAGGAACAGCCACAGAGGGAATTAATCAGGAATAACTGTTCTGCTTTTAAGCCATAGTGCCTGAAAACAAATTAACCTCTCTGTGTGCACAAGCCTGAAGGATTTAGCTGAAATTGCTGAAAAGCCTCCAGATTTGCGTGATAATTTCAAAGGGACTATTCCTCTGAGTGAATACTCTGTAGAACTGAGCTGTAATTCTTCCATCCCCAAATATCAGTTCCCTCTCTTGCACTTAAGAGCTTTATGTTTGGTTGTGATGTTAAAGGGCATTATAGATTGTGTCCCTAAAATTTATTTTCTGCTGGTATAGCCTATGGGATGAGCTAGCAGTTAGGGTCAGTGTATGTACATGATGAAATAATACTAATGAAATTACAGCATGGGACTGGACACAGCTCTGACAGATGGTCCCTCCTGCCTCAGGACCAGCTGCTGTGACATGCGTGGGCTCCAGTGTTATCTGATGAGGTCCCACCTGTGATGCCCATCCACTGCCCCCGTGCCCAAGCCTGAGCTGGGTAGGATTCGATTCTGCCTCATTCTCAGTTTAGTTTCATTTCCTCATTGCTCGAAGATTCAGGGTGTACGAAGGTGTAAAGTGTAGTGTTGATACTGTATTAAGGCAGCAGGAGGGCACTTCTCCTCTGCCTCCACCTGCCTCCTGTGCATCAGCTTCAACTGGAGCCTGGTTAGTGAGTGGACACTAGACTGCTCAGGTTTGGGCTGTCATTCTCAAGCCACTTTGTGGAGCTGGCCCCAGGCAATAAGCACTGAGCTCTCATTTCCTATCCGTTTGTGCAGCAGAAGGGAGCTATGGTGTTGTGTTGTAGAACCATCTAGAGAGCAACACAGAACCAATACTGACAGCAAGCAGCTTTCAAGCACTGTAAGCAGGAATATCTGAAACATCAATCAATTTGGAAAAAGCCTGAAACCCTTAAGCACACAATTTACCACCTTATGCAAATAGAGGCAAATACGGGTAGGCTTATATAGTGATTTACTTTGTTTGGTTCAGTCTTATCCAACCTTTAGAATCATTCCTACTAGCAAAAAGTCAGCTTGGAAGCAGCCTTCAGACACTGCTGCCTGCATGGCCTTGGGGTGAGCTGCTGAAGAGGAGGAAGGAATATTGGTGTGAGGGAATGCAAAAGCCAGTAATACTTATGATTTTAGTGTGTTCTGTATTTTCCATGTAAGACATTCCCCAGATTTCGAGGGTAGAGGTTATAAAAGCTCAATAATAAAAGTTCTTCATCTAAGCAATCAGGAGCCATGCCAAACAGGAACAATTCTGGGAAACAACCATTTTATCTTTGGTACCTAACTGTATTTAAAAAAAATTTAAAGCCTTTTATTATGATTAATTTCTTGTGCTCAGGAAGTTTATGCAGCTGTCCTTGATGTGGGGTGCTAGTCCCTTGGTTTTTCAGGTCCTGTGAAGTCCAGCAGTCAAAGAAAAATGTTTTTCAGGCACAGCTTTTTTTTTTCTTTCTCCTCTGGGTACCTTAACTCTGTGGCAGAATTAACCAAAGGAACTTACTGTGAGAACTACAGAATCCCGTAAAGGGATTTAGAGGGATTTGGGAGATTTAAAGATTTTTCATCATCATGATTTGGAATGATCAATTTCTTTTTTGTACGTATTTTCCCATGTTAAGCTCATGAGGAATATGAAAATCCTATTAGTGGGGTGAAGCAGATATTTCTGTTCTTAGAGGACACAACAGCCCACCTCCTGTAAGAGGTGGGCAGTGAAGGCCATCTCCTTTCTCTTGCTTCACACTTTCCACTGGAGTCACTAGGCTTCAAATCAGCCATCACATCTGCTTAGTCCAGCTTTGGAACTTGTGATGAAGCTGTTGTAGCAGGGGAGATTGAAAGCATTCACCTATGGACTGACCTCCTGTTTGTCCTCAAGCCAGTCCTGTGTGCCCACATGGCAGAAGGCATCTCTTCTTTGTTTGAATCCCTCTTTATTTATTTATTTATTTTGTGTGAAACAATGCATTTTGTAAACTACTGTTTATTATACTATCTCCTACTGTATTTAGTACATCTACTATTTTTTATTTACAATCCATGCTATTAATCTAAATGCCATTCAACTGGAAGGCATAAGAAATCCTTCAGGTTGCCCACAGAGGGCAGCTCAGTATATCTACAAGCAATCTTGGTTTGAACTGGAAATTGCCAGTACTGACTGCCTGCTTTCCCCGGATAGAAGGCTAGAGCTGTAAGCTGAGCCTGCCTCAGTCATCTTTCCTTGTATGTGGAAGGTCCAGGAGAAAGAGCCTTAAATCCCAGGTGCAGATTTTGGAATTGTCTCCAAATGTCATCTGATGATCTCCAGAGACAACCTCTGTTCTTTTTATGGAGGAGAATATGGAAAACATAACAAGAACCAAAACTTTGAAATAATAAAATCTTCCCAGACTTGGCATTGTTTTTTTCCATCAAGAGACAGGTGAAGCAATGTGGAGCTATTGAGATCTTAGGAGCAGGACTGGAACAGAGTCCTGGAATTAGAGAAGTCAAGGACAGAGTCAAAAGTAGCTGGCAGTGTAGTAGTAAGTATGAAACCTAGAAACTATAAGGAAGGAATGAGTGTCTTTGGTCAAGGCAGCTGCTGGACTGAGGAACACAGGAAGAAATGACAGAGATGAAATTAAGGGAACATGTGAATCAGGTGATGAGTTATAGACTGTACTTCTGTCCAAAAATGTCCCTGTGCTTGAGCTATTGAAAGACCTGTAAGGTAAAATAGGGTTTATCTGTTCTTAAAAACCACAGACCCGGTGGTGATGAGCAGGAATGATCAAACAGAGGATTGGTCCTCAGTCACCAGCAGGTAGTCCCCTTCACATTCCAGTCATGTTCCTCTTCCAACACTGAAAGGTTACACAGGATTTCAGGGTTTAGCATCTACAGATGCAACATTCTCCCTGTAACTTCAGGTCATGAAGATTCTGTGTTTGAATGCGGAGGTGAAAAGTTTCACGTGAGAGGTTCACACAGGCTGAGTGCAGTGCTTTGTACTCCTTAGCTAAAAGGTGTGACACAAATTGTCATTTAGATCATCCCAGAAGATCCTTTAAGAGAGGAATGCATGCACTGGGGTGACACAAAGGCAAAAATTGTTTGAGGGAACCTGTTTATTTGAAAAACGTGCCTTGCTGCTCCACTCTGAATTGTTTGTCTTCCTTGGAATGAAAGAATGTAGGACATGGAGGGGAGGCTTGCCAGAAAAGCCTTTTGGAATTGCAATGAAATGGCCGCGTTTGTGCTCAGAAGGGTCTCAGGCTTGTTGTGTTCACATCTGCTTTAAGTTATCCTGATGTTGTTTTTTTTATTTTTTTTTTAATTGAGTTTAACATACTGAGAAATGCACAAAGCTCTCTGGCCCCCAGGCACAAGAGGAAAAACCTCAACAACATCCACTGACCCTGCCACCATGTGCTTCCCAACAAACATTCCCAAACAAATGCTGGCGATGACAAATCGGCCTAGAAGCAACTTGATGGCGGGTGCTTAATTGCACACTGCAGTGCTTGGCGCCTTGGAGAGATGAGGGTGGAGAGCAGATAATGAGGGACGGATTTGCTAACAGTGGGCATCGGCCAGAGTTGGCATGTTTGGGGAGCACAGATCAAGACAATTATCGCGTTTCGCTGCATGATGGATGTTCAGCCGAGTCAGCCAGCTGCTAACCAAGACCAGAGGGAAGCTGTTCTCAGGTCTTCGGTCCCATTTCTTAGCAAAGGTGGCTCTGAGCAGCCTTTGAACTCCTCCTATATGTAGAGTTTCTTCAGACCTATATTATTTCTGGAATAAACTGTCCACAGGCTCTCAGTGGTACCCAGGCAGCTGAGGACAGCTGCAAACCAGCATGGTGTGACCATGGTTTTTCCTCCCTGCCTTCTGCATGCCCGGTTCCCAAGGGGCAAGCAGGGAACCAGCCATGAGCCATTCAGGCATCTCTGCTCTGGCCTAAAAATACCAGAGGTTTTTACTGAGATGATTTCTACTCAGTTCAAAGAGGGAGAGCACAAAAGGGATTGGGTCCTGTGGGTGTTGGTTGGCCTAGACAACAATTCAGTTGGCGTGGGCTTGGTTTGCAGACAGCAGATTTATCATTTGAGCCTAAAAGATGACAAGGGCAATCGCAGGGCCTGCCTGTCCTGGGGGAATCTCAAAATCTCCACCCTTTTCTTTTGCACGTGAATGCCAGTGAAGAGAGATTGAAGAGAGACCTGTGTGCGGGGCTGATGGACCAAGCACTGCTGCTTGTGGGTGCGATTACTGATGGCAGGGCAAGGGATGTAGGTCTGTTTCCATGTGCAAATATTTGGTTGTTTGCATGCAAGTACGTACAGTGAGAGGACACCTATACATGTGTATCGTGGACCCAGGGGTCTGCTGTAAAGGGACTGTAGTCTTCCCTGGAAGGCAGACATGGCACCTTCCCCTTCCAGCTTTGGGAATCTAGTCCAAAGCTGCTGTGTTGTAAGTTCGTTTGCCTTAAAGCACCAGGTTGTAAACTGCAGAAGGATTTCCCTAGTAGTTCAGCTATGAATGCAACAGGCACAGGGCAGAGAGCTAGAGGTGCCATGTGGTGTCACCGCAGAGCACACACTGGCAGGGTGTAAGTCACCCCTGCCAAGTCACCGCCGTGGGGGTACAGGGAGATGGGGTGGGGTAGCTACCCTGAAGGCACTGTGTGTGTGTGTCAGCATCATGGGCAGCTTTGTTGCTGTGTGTGTGGCTGTGCTTGCGTGTCTGCTTGCAGGAAATGTGGATAGGGCTTTAATTATGTCAGACTGTGCAAAGCTGGGTACCTGGACAGGATTGGGCAGAGCTGTGCGTACACCCATATAAGAAGACTTCTAGTGATATGCACATAGGTGAGTATCTTTGTGCAGTCTGCTCATTGTGTCCAACATGCCCCTAAAGGATCCTCCTGCCCCATTTTGCACATTATTTGACTCACTGGCCTGTTCTCAGGTGCACTGGGTGTTTGCCAATGAAAGAGATTGTCTAGACATGATGTCAAGCTGACCAGCTTCAAATCTCACTGAGCCCTGGGGGGTAACCATAAGCCTAGGAGAAGCCTTATCAATAAAACATTTTCCCTGCAGGAGGGTAAAGAAAATAAGTAGGAGGTGATTCAGGTTTGTGGGAGGAAGGGGGAGCTCTGGCTTTCTGTCCCGTCAGGCTAGCCCTAATTTTCAGTGTCAGCAAGGTGCCCATTGCTGTACCTTCTTTGCTGGATTATTTGTTGTTAATGATTGTTTATTTTTAGATAGCAAATCTCAATCTGGAATGGTGTTCTGTTTTAGCTTGTGGGTGAGGTTTGCTTTTCTTCTGGGGAGGGTTGCAATTTACCACTAAGCTCTTTTGGCATCCGAGGGACAGTTAAAACAAACAACAAAAAAAAAAATAGCTCTCATTCAATCAGCAAATAAAGCAAGAAGTTATGTAAGAGGAATAATATTGACATGAGGCTCCCTGGCTTCTGTGCATCTCCCCCTCCCTGGGTGATTACAGGTTTCAGCACTCCCAGAGAGGGGGCTGGCATTGCATAAGAGCCTCTCTACTTCGAAACATTTCCCCCTCTTTTAAATCTAAGGGACCTAGTGTATTTATGAGCAACCTGGGCTTTTTAAGCAGATGGCTGGGTTTGTTATCACTTTATTTGAATGATAATGATAACTCTGTAGGCTGAGAGGATTAATGCAAAAAATGGAAAGCACTGGCACTTTTTTTTTCTCCATGGTGTTTTCCCACACTCAAAGGGCAAATCTTTGCCTAGTGTAAAGCAAGGGGGCTGCACTGACAAGTGCCCCAGGGCTGGTGTGTATTTCCACAGGATGGAGTGAAAGAAAGAAACAGGCTCCAGCTTCTTTTTACTTTTCTTCTTTATGGAGTGAAAAGAAGCCAGAGTAGGTTGGGGTTTTTTTAAAGGTTTTTTAAGTATATACTAGCAGCTCATACCCTGCCTACCTTATATTTCATGTAAGATGGAGGACAGTTAGAGAACCTGTAGGTAGAGAAAACCATGAGCCCCAAGAGAGGAATTGAGTTATATTCAGTTTATAGTTTCTATTTGTATTGACAAGTCCCTTTGTTAAGCATCTTACAAAGAGCGGAACAAAAATCTTTGCTTATTAAAGAATCCACCACTCTGCCTTGTAAAAAGAAAGTGAGCTCTCACCGTCTCTTTTGCTGGTTTCTTAAAACATTGAGAATCTGCTTTCTCTAACATGGGAAGACTGAATTCAAAACAATGAAATGGAAAACAAGTGTTTCCATAAGTAGAAGAACTACCAGAACCTGGTGGATTTTCACCTGTGGTTGAGTGTCAGTGTGGATTCTCTCATGTCTAATATGGTTTGAATCCTGCCACAGATTCTCCTCAGAGAGAACTAACAGTGTCTCTATCCCTCATCATCTGCTTATTTATACAATCTATGTAAGGAGTTCCTGTCTCTGAGACTGTAAGCCCTGCATCTTTAAACTAGCAGGCTCAGGACCTGGAGTTCTTTCTTTTTTCTTTTCTCTCATTTTTGCCATTCAATTCTTCCATCTTTTTTCTACTATCATGCAGGAACAAAAGTAAAGGAAAGTGAAAATTTGTATTTATCACATTGGTCTGGTTGCAGAAGTTGTATGAAAACCAGTAGATTTTAGAATCTTGTGACAAAATGGTGGCAGCTGCCAACACTTTCAGACTTTTGAGGTCTCCAGTCAATTTGCTATCTCAGAAAAGAGTAGACTAGCCACACCAGTGTTCTTCGGGAGAGAGACAGAAGAGGTAATGATGTTCTGGAGCTTTGTAAAAAACACTGAAGAAGAAGTGAAGGAATGAGTTAGGAAAGCTAAACCATAACCAAACTTCAAAGCATGCCCCCTCTGCATGGGTGCTGTGTTCTCCAGTGCCACTGACTGCAGCAAGGTCAGCGTGCCCTGAGGGGACCTTCACAGAGGCAGAGGCTATTAAAGAGCTCTGTGTGCAGATGTGGGAGAGGGCATTGGAGCTCATTTTGAGTTTCACTGTTGAACTCTAGAAAGTGAATCATGAGTGAAGTTCACTGGAAATCCTCTGACAAAATGTTTTCTTCATCAGAAATCAATGATTAACTGAAAGCAAACAACCTCTGTTTCATCTAAATTAATTAATTCCCACTGAAATACAGGCTAAATTCCACTGTGTCTATGCCTGGTTGCTAGTATGACTGGCAGAAAGCTGGGCAGTCACTGAGGGTCTGCAGCTGCCAAGTAGCTTTGCCATGCTGTACTGGGACTCTCAGAGCTTTCACACTCCCAGCCACACATCCAGGAGACCAAGCAGACTTGGAAGTCCTGCAGCTCACAGCATGGGTTAGGGCTCCAGTCTTCTTCCCTTCTGCAGGAAAGGCAGTTTACTGATACCAAATCCTGTGGTGCCCAAAAAATAACTTGCAATGTTTCCAAAGTGTTGGTTCAGTGTGAAAAGCTTCTAATATTATGGGTGTTGGAATGCTCCTTCCCCACATATTGTCCTCCAGCAGAGAGAAATTGTCTGGTTGATTTGAGCCCTCACATCTTGCTGGGAAAAAAGTCTTTCCTTCACCAGGATATACTCGGTACAGACACTTTGCAAAGATGGACTTAATTCCATGGATGGCTCAGCTCCTTCTCCTTTGGAAATTGCAGTACTTGGGAAATTGCAGTACTTGGGAAAGGAGGAGGACTGCAATTGGAAGCACCTAGATAACCTATCATCACAGGCAGCACAAGTTCTTAGGAAGGCCATGAAGGTCCCAAGGCACTTCCATCACATTTTCTTTATGATAAGGAAAATTTGAAGAAGTCAAGCCTTCACTACTTAGGGATGTTGAGAGCAGCTCAACTCAGAGCAAGATCACTATAGGAGCCGGGCAGCACTGCTGATGGGATGATTACCTGCAGAAAAGCCTGGCAGTGAGCAAGAAGACTGTTATGCAGAATTTCATCCTATTCCTGATCTTCCCTGAAGCTCTTGAACGTACCTGAGGAGTAAACACCACTTTAATGGATTCACTGTAGATTAAGTAAAACCTATCAGGAAAGAAATGAAATTACTATAGCACAGTCCAAGGGGATGCTTTCCTTTGTTTTGATGGAGACAAGATATTCAGTGTTGTATAGAGCACATTTTATAAAAACTGGAAGCCATCTTTGTTGGCTGAAGGAGATCTCAGTAACATCACCGTGAGCTTGAAATAGACTATTAAAGATGAGTTTTGTACTAAGGTCTTGTGTAGGCTGTCATCTATTGGAAAGGCAAAGCCATCCCATTATATTTATACTCTTTGCGTATTAATTTTCACCTGCTGTTACAAGGTTAAAACAAAATTTACAAAATTTGTTCTTCGTTGTTGTTAAAATGCTCAACATATTTAAAACACTTTGTATTCCCATGCTGAAAGGTATTGTGAAAGCAGTGTTCATATTTATTATTAGAATGAGGTTAACAAGCAATCTTGCCTGTAGAGACATCTGGCAACAAACCCATCTGAACTGAGCAGAGGCCACTTACTAATAAGGTTTCTAAGTAGGGAAAGGGACAGGGTGTTCTCAGTGATCCTGTAGCTGGAATTAAAACACGGAGATTGGGCTTGTCTGTATGATTTGCACATCTTGCTTTAGGATCCTTTCTGAACATTACTACACGTATAGCTGAAATCAAATAGTCCTTTATTTATGCTGGTTTCAGCTAATAGAATGAACCTATAAATTTATTCAACTTACAAAAAGGAACTGCCTATAGACAGCCCAGAAGCATTCTGGGAAGGCATTGCCAGCAGCCACAATATTTCTTTTCTTTCAGAGTGGATAATCGGAATCAGTTTTTCCTGCTTGCTCTAGGAGTTACTCTATTCTCTCTTGACATAAGCTGTTTTGGGTAAGCTAAGCACATATGAGCCAACAGGCAGCAAAGGAATGTTGTTGGAGACATAATTTTTTCTCTCTCATTTTAAAGACAGAGAAAAGGAGGAAAATACAAGGGTGGCAGGTGAGGTGGGGAGGCAAGTCAAAGATTTGCAGGCACAGTAACAATGATTTGATGCAGAAATTGGTAGGTGTACCCCAACTGTATTTTTTAAGTCAATGCCTGACACAATCTATGTCTGCGTGAGGTGTGATGGGGTTCACTAGAACTTAGAGTCCAGGGATGGCCCAAACTTGTAGTAGGTAACTTTAAAGATACTGAATGAGGGAAAAATGCAAGGTGGCCAATGGGAAGGAAAGCACAGGGGGCTTAACTAACTGACCTCTGCTGGGGAACCAAATAATCTTCATTCTCAAATTTTAAGAGACCTGACACATGAGATTTCAAGTTTGAAAGAAAATATTTGAATTAATCCATCAAGTTTAAAGCAGTACTATTTGATTAGAGAATAGAAAATGTAGAATCTATTCATAAGATGGAGGGAGGAAATAATCTGGAAAATTATTCAGTGGTGAGTTGGACCACAATAGCAGATAGGGCTATCAGAACAATTTTTGAAGCAAACAATAATTAAAGACAAGGAAGTAATGAAAAAATGGGATAAAATACAAGTGTTTACTAAGGATAAATCATGTCTGACTAACCTCATAGTTTTCTTTGATAACTGATCTAAACAAAGAAAATGTGATACATCACATCTGTTTAGACTTCAATGAAACAATAAATGTATAAGGTCATGATGGGGAATTTTTAGCAGAGCTGAAGTAGCTGGGGTTTACCACAAGACTGAAAAAGGGAAAAGGAGCAGGCTAGAGGGGAGATGACAGAGGGTAATGGTAAAATAGGAAGTTACCAGTACAATTCTTCAAAGAAAATCTTGATGCCTATCTTAATAGCTTCATGAATAGCATATTTAAAAGATTATCCCCCTGTACTCAGCACTGGTGAGGCCACATCTTGAGTATTGTGTCCAGTTTTGGGCACCTCAATGCAAGAGAGATACCGATGTGCTGGAGAGAGTGCAGAGGAGGGCAATGAAGCTGGTATAGGGCCTGGAGAATAAATGTTACAAAGAGTGATTTCAGGAGCTGGGACTGTTTGGTTTGAGGAAGAGGAGACTAAGAGGAGACCTCATCACTCTCTACAACTACCTGAAAGGACATTGTAGAGAGGTTGATGCTGGTTTCTTCTAACAGGCAATCAGGATTGAACATAAGGGAATGGATTCAAGCTGCAACAGGGTAGGTTTAGGCTGGACATTAGGGAAAAAAAATTTCACAGAAGGAGTAGTCAGACACTGGAATAGGCTGTCCAGGGATGTGGTTGAGTCACCGTCCCTGACTATGATTAAGAGTCATTTAGATGTGGTGTTGGGGGACATGATTTAGGGGTGCACTTTGTAGGGTAGTGTCAATGGTTGGACTCAATGATCCCAAGGGTCTTTTCCAACCTGAATGATCCTATGATTCTATGATTCTATGATTCTATATCCCAATGAAATCTGTTGATAACACAAAGCTAGGAAAAAATGTCAATGCAGAGGAGAAATAGGAAATCAAATGTGAATGAAGCAGAATATTAGGCTAGTCCTTGTAAAATAGCTATAATGTAAAATGTTAAAGTAACCTTTTCTCTTTACAACTAAGAAGATGAGGCCAAGAGGGGATGCAGTTGTTCTGGCACACAGAGCCAGGGTATTAAAACTTACCTAAGTTGAAGATCAACTTTGGCACAGAAATAGAAGGACGTGAACTGCCCCAGAATATTGTTATGCTCTACTGAAAATATATGTTTAGCCTGCGAATTAGAAAAGTTTTCTAGCTTTCAGAAAAGTGCAGTTCTGGAGTGATTCATCTATTTCTGAGGTGACATTTGATCATTTTATGAAAGGATTTTCTCTGATGCATAAGCACTGTTCCTGTCCACTTGTCCATATTGTCTGTTCTTGCCTCCTCTCCTAAGGAGACTGAAATTCTGAGGAACTTTAGGTCACAGCGGGTCTGGAAACATTCCTTCATTTACTGGGGTGTGTTGGTTCACTTCTGACATTGTAGATATGAGTCACATGCAATGTGCCTGCGAGGAATGACAATCTGGTAAATAGAGCCCTGGGACACAGGGAATCTGTGCTTCATTCCCATCCTATTCCAACTTGTTTGCATGCTCTCAGATAACCCACTAAACAGCTGAATAAGAATATTAGTTAACTGAAAGCTCACTTCTGAACCACTGTCCTCCATGAGTGGTCACCTAACATAAGGAAGAAGTTAACCCTTTCTTTCTGATTTGATCTGAAAGTACCTGAGTTACCCAATGCTCTTTCTAAATATGCTTCCATCAGAACACTGCAGTGCTCATTTTCCATCTCTGCCCAGTCACACATTAAGTATTTGTCAACGTTCTTCCACCAATTCTCCCAGGGGAGTTTCAGCTAACGTGCTGTTGGAAAAGTTTCTCATTTGCAGGCTGGAGGGGAGGAGAGAAGAGAAGAGCACCCAGCATTGGATACCACAGTGGGGTGGGTACTCACTGCTTTGAACCACTGGGACATCTTCCTTGTGAGAAACTGAAAGAATAAAACTACAGCCTGATTTGGAAGAGCTCCCGCATCTTTGGTCTCTGCCCAACCATGAAGGCACTCACCTGGGATAGGGTCTCTTCTCAGCAAAGGATAAACTTATTTTTCAAGGAAGAATTACACATCTCATTTCATTCTTAAGTAGAATAAAAACAGTTGCTGAAACCTCACATTTTTATTTTTTTTATTTCCTCCAACTTTACCTGAGGTCCTCCAGGAGGTCCTCCTCCCTGCTAAGGATTAATAGCGTGTGTGAGGGCTTCTCTCTGAGTCAGTGGGTATTGTAACAACAATCAAAGCAACTTGCTTTGATCCCCACCCAAGGGGTCAGGAAGGCTGAAGGAAGCAGCTGTTCTAGCTGTGGCTTTTTATTTTGCTCCCTGTACTGGAAAGAGAGAGTTTGTGATTTCCTCCGAGTCCAGCCAAGTGCTGGCTTTGAGTGACAAACCCCACAAAGAACAGCAAGTTCGTAGAATGTTTTCGCAGCTGTCAGCTTTAACCCAGAACAAATGACAACGAAGCAACTGCAACCTTTTGGTCCTGGGGCTACCCAAACCCCAGCATCCTTTTCTCTTCCAAACTGGAAGACTTGCACTGGCTCCATTGCTTGCTCTGGCTGCACAACCTGTCTGATTTGCCTCGGCATTTCGAGAGTCCTGCCATGTCATAGCACATATGGTCCCTGCAAGGCTTCAGAGGCAGAGCCATTCCTTATCTCCCCATCCTCAGAGTGGATATTCAGTGACTGACCACAGCTGCCTCTTCTATTTTCCTTCAATCAGTGTCATCACGATGGTCATGGTTATCATTGTGGCTAGTCACAACGTAGCTTGCTCCCCCCTTTTAAAGGCTTCCAGGCACTTCCAGGTCAGCCCAGTTATTTGGGATTATGTTCTGAAGTCTGGTTTTCTTTATGAAACATAGCACAGTATAAATACTTAGATTTGCAAATGATGATGTGCACAGAGGCTGACAAAGGCTCCCAGCAACCTTGTGATAGGTTAACCTGCTTTGGTAGCTGGAGAACAGCAAGGCCAGAATAGGATTCATCTTGGATGCTCAGCCAAGTGCAGTATAAAATGTTTACATGGACATGTTGGTACTAAGCTGAGAAGAAATACCAGGCTTTATGGTAACAATTATGCTTCTCTAACCATTAGGCTACTCTGCAAGCCCTAAATTCATGGAGAATTTCAAGGCAGGCCCTAAAAATAAATTGGGGGAATATCCTCTAGTTTTTGCTTATTGACTGACTGCTCTTCCTATATACTTAAGCCTAATGGCAATTTAAAATATCTGATTATCCCTGCTTGAGTGACTTTAAGCTTGCCTAAAACGTGATTCAGGGCCCCAAGAGAAGTCAGGTAAAAGTGACAAAAGCAAATACTTTTTTGTGTGAGTACTAAACACTGTCACAAAGGTAGAACATCAGTGAAGCCCATACACACATTTCAGACAGAATATTAGGCAGCATAATTCTGTCCTCCTAGAGATGGGAATATTCATTCATTCTCTGAGTCAGAATTAAGGAAGGCCACCCAAAACATCGTTACAAACTCTGCAAAACATCCTTCTATATAGATCTTGTGTCCTGGATTCTCAGGTTTGGTTTGTTTTCTTTTTTTGTCTCTGTTTTTCAGTCCTCGTAGATTTATGACTGTGAAGACAAATCACTAGCAAATGTAGTCTTGGTTTCATCCACCTAGTCTTTGCCATTCATAACTCTTCCTGGTAAAATCACAATTATGTGGCTGTATCCAGAGCAGAGGACTCAGGCTCCCACTGCTCACTTTAACAAGTTTTTTACTAACGATGACCAACATTTTCAGAGGGGATTAGGATCCTGGGTGCCCAAACATGATAAAAGACCTTGCACAGCCACAAACTGCTCCCAGCAATACAGTTCCTTAGCCAGGGGCTTCAACTGGGGCAGCAGAGATTAGAAAATGTTTCTGAGAGACTTTACCCAGGGAGACTTGCAATAAATAATTTATCTGCTTTTCACAGCTGGGTCCAGAACTTACATCCTTTTACCAGTTATCTGCAAGAGAGAAGGAGAAATTGCAAGAAAATGTCTTTCCCCAGTTCATGAATAACCACATGAATTTGCTTCAGAGTTTATTTGTCTTTGCCTAAGAGTTTGATTTGCCAGTGTGAGCAGGATGTCACATCAGTATTTTTCTTCATCTGTACCTATAGAAATGTGAGCAATTAGAATGGAGTGTTACTGAAAAGTCCATGCACAGCATTTCTGGATCACAGTCTTAGTTCCTGTACTGTTTTGGTGAAACACCTTATGGAACAAAAGAGCTCAATTCCAACTGAAGAGTCAGTCCTACCTTGTGTCAATGGTTGTGAAGCTTCCTAAATGATGGTTCAAAAAGAGCTCAGAGAGCCTGAATGCTGGAGGTGTTGGGAGCATTGGCCATGTGGTCTGTATTAAAGGAAGGCAGAAAAAGAGATTCCTGTGTCTAATGTTCATTCGTACAAGCTGAGATGAAGACAGGCAAGCTGACTGGAGCTATGCACTGACCCACAAAAGTGCTGTGGCCTGTGAGGAAATGCTGGGAGCCCTGGGCTGGTTAATACCTTGGAAGAGACAGGCTGGCTGTGCTCAGATACATTAAGAGATGTTCTGAGGGAGAGCACACATCAAATACTCTCATTAGTAAAATGACAGAAAATGCTGTTATGGCTTGAGGCTGCAGCAGGGAACATTTAGTATAAATATTAGGAAAAAAAAATCATAATTCCAAGAAGAGTTACAGCAATTGGAACAAACTATCAGGGGACACTGTGGAATCTCTTCTAAGCTTCCAGCCATTGCTCTGGGAAGATTAAATAAATCCCAGTCCGTGGCAGTGGTTGGGGTGGTCTGCATGATCCGCAGCACTCCCTTCAGCGTCAAACAATTCTCTGAATGGGAGGGATGGCTTGTTAGTAGAGCCTGCAGCTTGGATAATGCACTGACGGCTCTTTCAATTATACATGGCTCTCCAGGGCAGGGCCTGTGTTTCTCTCTGCCTTTGGAAAGCACCCAGAACATATTAGGCAGCACCACAATACAAATAATAACAACCCACTGTCCCCATCTCAGCAGCGGAACAGCCGCTTTCTTCAGATTCCCTCCTGTGCTTTGAGCTGCAAGGCCAGACAGTAGCCCACTCCAGCTGAGCAGACACTTAAAAGCCAGCCGAAGGGCAAAATCCCATGGCTACAGCACATGACACCAAGAGTTGGCGTCAGTACAGATCTGGCAACTCTCCGTTCTCTTCCCTTTCCGTTTCCTTAAGCAGGTAGTGGCTCCAAGGACAGGACTGCCACTATCCAGTTGACAGTTAATGCTTTACCTGGGCGAGGAACACTGTCCTGCTTGGCAGATGATGCACTAGAGAAGACAGGATGGTCACAGGTTATGACAGGCACAGACTTGCTCACCTGGTAGTGCTACTGGAGCTGGACCCCAGTGGGTGGTAGAATGGGTGTGGTGGCAGCACTGGTTAGTGGACCAGACAGGCCTAGGATGTACCCTATTATGGTTTTTGTCATAATACTAATTATTACTGCAGAGCTATTATAAGTGATCCTATCAGTGTAATGCTGCCCCCTGTTCTACAAGAGCTGTCCTCCTCAGGAGGCTGAACCGCACTGAATAAATTTGAGTTGCCCTTGCTAAAACACCTCCCTTCCTGCCAGACTGTGGGGTTTTGGAAAGAGGCAGGATAGCATCTGAAGCCAGTTTCTCTCATTCACACCAAGAAAAAGCAGAGCAGCCAGCTGAGAACCTGGGAGGGTGCTAAGAAAGAGCATCCCTGCAGTTCCCAGCTCTCTGCTGCAGTCGTTGCACAGATGGGAAGGTGGATCTTGCAGCACTGTGAAGTCCCCTTTGGCCTCATCAGCTTGGGGAGTGGGGATTGAGGCCCCTTTTTCTCTCATTATTCTCTGTAAAGGGACTGCTTTTACTGCAGTGAACAGTCTTCCAGCATGCTGCTACCCTCTTCGTACTACAAAGGAAAGTAAGACTGGTAGCATGTTTTGGCAGGGGAAGATGAAAAGACTGAGAGCACACAGACACCCACAGTGACTGTCAACTATACCTCTTCTGAGTATAGGTCCTAGGAATACTAATATGCAATGTCACCTGTTTATTTTTCACTTATTTGCTGTAACATTTGAGCAGGAAAAATCATTTCAGTTGAGAGACATGCAGCAGTCCCTCTCCAGTTGCTGAGTGGCTTTATCAGGTGTTCAGCATGCCGCATCTGTCCAGCTGGATTGCTCCAGTGTGTGTTGCCAAACGGGAAACAGAGCAGAGAACTCTGTATTTTTTTGGCACCACACTCTTGCTGAAGAGTGTCTGCAGATTTATAGAGCTATAGCAATAGTATTGGCCACAAAACAATACTGGCTACACGACACACTTATGATGATACCTAAATAAAAACAGCTTCAAGCCAGAGAGAACATTCCCAGGGATGTCAGTAGAATCTAATTTCCTACTTGGAGGGTGTTGAATGACTTATAGCTTCTGACTTTGGTGCCAGCAGATAATTCTTTAAAATGTAGGTTTACAAAGCATTGTGCAAACATGGTTCCTCCTCTACCCTCTGCAGGGATGGAGAACTGAAGGCAATGGCTTTATTTACAATATGGAGAAGGTGATCTTCAAGAGAAGGAGGTGCAGCGACATTCAGTGATTTCCCAGTGACATCAAAGTGATGCCTTAACAGAACACAATGAAGAGCATAGCTGTACTTCATCCCCAGCACTGTGCTTAGACCATAAGGTAGGTCTGAGCTGCTTCCTGATCTTTCGCCTAGCTAATACAGGGCAGGCTTTCCTGACTACTTTGATAGACCTACAGAGCACGAGCCGCTTTTAACAGCAGACAACATCTGTTTGATATGCCAATAACAGAGAAGTGATAATGCTAGTGAGAAAAACACCAAGACTCAGATCTCAGGGTTCGCAGCAAATTCAGAGTTAAAGCCAAGGTTTCAAAGATTTGAAATACACAGCATTGTTCCACCAGAAGATCCACAGACAAACTGGAAATGACATACAGGGTCCTTCTAGTTTCAGCTGTAATTGTAAAACACAAAGCCCCACAAAATAGTTAGTTGGGGATGAAGAGGTACATGAAATTAAATTCTGCAGTCCACACAGTACTTCTGGGGAAAGGTCAGAGCACAACTCATCAGCCCAGGACAGAGACACCTTAGCAACCTCATTAAGCTGATGAGGTGCAGCTCTAAAAGGCCTTGCCCAGGGAAACTTCTGCTCCTTCTATCTCAGCTGTGAATTTTTCATCTGTAGACATGGCTTGAAGGCAGACACACCATTAAACAGAGGTGGCTGTGTTGTGAAGGGTGAGTGACATTGAGAATTTGCTATGAGGTTTTTTTATCATTGTTATTTTTTATTAGAAAAGAGGTAACTGCAAGCAATGTCTCCTAAGGGAAAGCTGTCTTAGAGTCTAAGCAGAGCCTGGTAGCTGACTCTGTGACATTAAGTAAGAGTTAAAGAGACTAACTGCCTAGAAAGTGGGGTGTTGTTGATGGTCATGGTGAGGCCTCTAAAAGTTGTTTCTTATGGTTGCACCCCCCAGCACCTTTCTTCTTCATGAGCACCAAAGATGGTGTGGTCTGATATTCAGATTTGAAATCGTTGTTGGTTTGTATTTTGCTGCTTTCTAGGGAATATTAATGTGACACCACAGTAGTGCTCCACATAATTGTAGTCATAACTGATCACAGCCTTTACAGACTTCAGATACTAAAAAAAAACCCCATCTCACTGAAATCCCTGCAAGAAGAGAGGGAACAAACTGTGTTTTGTGGCAAACGGGACAAGAAGGAATGGGTTTATGTTGCTGGAGGAGAGATTTTCATTGGGATTTGAAGGCAGTAAAGTCCTGGGACAGACTGCTTAGGAGTGAGCAGAACCTCCAGCACTGCAAAGCTCCGAGGGCAACTGGAGAAGTGCTGATAAGGCTTGACAAAGGTAGAGCTAATTCTGTGGCATGGAAATGAGATGAGCTGGGCTTTGGGGTTGTTTGGGGTCTTTTTTAGTTGTTGGTTTCTTTTTTATTTGGTTTTTAGGTTTGTTGGTTTTGGGGTTTTTTTGTTGCTTTTGGGCTTGGAGTATAAAAGTGAGCATTTCAAAAGTGCTTCTTGTTGATTTTTATCCATTTCCACTGAAATCTCTCTTTATCTCACTCTTGATGTCAGTGGGAGCAGAGTTAAACCAATTTTGTAAGTGTCAGCCTTACAAATCACTTCAAATGGCCACTGTGATGCTGAAGCTTTTGGCCTGGGATAGCTTTCTTCCCTCTGGATCAAGGGAGTACTGCTCTGAACTGCCTATTAGTTTGTTTTCTTCTCCCTTTCTTATTCTTTTTGTGGTTCCAAACGATTCTTTGTGACAGATGTTAGTGTTCATCTCTTGCTTATTAATATTCCCATACTATTCAGTAACATGTTTCTGCTGCTACAGTGCTGCCTGACAGCTTACACTTGCAGTATGTGGAGCCAAGATGTGTAGAAGTCCTGTTTGGCTCCATTTCTTCCTTATGGCCGATTCAGAGGGAGGCTAGCTTGGTGGGGGGAGGAGGAGAGAGGAGTAATTATGCCAAGACAGTGTGTTTGGCAAGAGGCTTCTATCTTCCTCCCATAGCAACTACATAAAATGTTTTTAAGTGAGCAGGAGCTAGTATTTTTTTCCTATTCAGGCATCTTTCTTTCTCTGGATCCTTTTCTGAAGCTGGGATTAAGCGGAGTGTGGTTTTCTGCTACTCATCAGCAGCACCAAAGTGAGGACTGGTGTTTCCAAAATTAGGTGGGTGTTTTTGAGAGGCAGGATGCTGGCTGTAGAAGACCTGACAGAGCACAGCCAGCTGTCTCAGATATTCACCTTATGCCAGGCAGAATAGAAATAACTGAAGCATCTGGACATTTTTCAGAAGTGTCATCCTTTTGAGTGACAGCTTGGAGCTGAACCTAGATATGGGGAGCTGGGTGGGAGGAAAGGCAGGGCACTGCTGGGTCTAGGAGGGGAAACAAAGCAGTTAAAGTAGACTCAGCTGGTTCAAGAGGTGAGCTGGAAAGGGGAGTGGAGGTGCAAATGAACTTTATTATTCACCCTTACTGCTGCTGGACCT
Source organism: Actenoides hombroni (assembly GCA_024336885.1). Classification (NCBI taxonomy): domain Eukaryota; kingdom Metazoa; phylum Chordata; class Aves; order Coraciiformes; family Alcedinidae; genus Actenoides; species Actenoides hombroni. The sequence continues at coordinate 75,239,208 of WUAM01000431.1, read as the reverse complement.
GCCTATCAGTGTGAAACTCCTATCTGAGCCTCCCTCCCTGTTCTCTGGGCACCCAGTGCTAGGAAGCTGGCTTGGGGCCATCTGAGCTAATTCTGGAACAGTTCTCAGGTTTTCTCTCCTGACAGACTTGGGAAATCAAGGAGAGGCATACAGGCATATATTAACCCTGGGACGATTGCTGCTTGCCAGTCCCAGCTTTGCATCTCATTAGCAACAATCTTCAGACTGCTGACCCTCTCAGTTGAAGAAATGCTAGTGGTCTGATGACTCGACCCCACCTCTGAGTGCCCGGCCGGTTAAGAAATGGAAACATTGCTGTAGTTGAGACTGTGCCTTACACTCATCTGTTTGTTTGTTTGCCTTCCCTAACTCCTGGGCGGCACTCTCTGGGTAGCTGGTGTTTCAGATGAGCCCCAAAGAGGGAGAAAGACCTTGAGGGTTGACTTCCTTCCAAGCTGAGCTGTCTGTTCCAAGAAACAGAAACTTTCCATGCTGTATAAAGCAACTGGCCCATACGTTGTTTACAGGGTCTCTCAGATGTAACTCTGCACATTGCATTTTACAGGACATAAATAAAAGACACATAACAGGCTTTCATCCCCAAGCTCAGTGAGGAGCTGTGACCCAGCCACTGCTGCATCCACGCACATGGGGAACACCTATTACGTGTAGCAGAGGTGGGAAGATGAGAAGGAAAGGAAATAGGGCAGAAATAGTAGTGGTTTAAAGGAAGATAGTATGAGGTGAATTTCTGGTGCAAATTTCAGTCTTGGTATGTGTTCTGAGAGCAGGTCTTTATCTGGATGATATAATGATCCTCCTTCATTCATATAAGCTGTATGTATAGTAAAGAGTGGGAATTGGAGGAGGGCTGGGTGTAAATAAATAAAAATATCCATGGGAGATGGAGAGCTTGTTATTTAAGATGGTGTACC
>WUAM01000431.1:75219400-75238223 GCA_024336885.1 Actenoides hombroni | reverse complement strand
TAGCAAAACTCGTGATGGAAAAGTCATTCTATTGCCAATAAATGACTGCAGATTTTTTCTTTTCATTTATGAATATCAACATTGAAATGACAGTGCACCCAGCCTGAAAGACTTTGCGAGGGCAGGCTGATATTCAAGGGACAGAAAGCCATTTAAACACACTGTTGATAGGGGAGACTTCTGCCAGAATCAAAGGGGACTGATGTGTTTCAATAGGTGGTGGCAGCTGGATCTCTGACATCTTTCTGTCAGAACAAGCAGTTCCTTTCTCATTATATTAAAGCAGGAGAGAAGGTTGTCTGCCCTTGAGGCTGTAGCTGGCTGGAAACTGGAGAGGTGTGTTTATCTTTGGCTGTAAAATCCTTTCAGTCATTGAACAGGCGGCACTGTGGATTAGATGGTTCCTTGTTCTAGACGCCTGGTTGACTGCGGGTACCTAGAGCCTTTTGCATTTTGTCACCAGCTCAGAAATTGCATGGGATAGGATAGGAGGAAATATAGGTCAACACTCTTTGACAACTGTTTAATGGCCTGTGGAAATAGAGCTGTTGGGTCCACTCCAATTTCCGTAGGGTCATATGTCAGCAATGCAGCTCCTCCCATCACAACTGACACTAATTGTCTCCCTTATTGGCAGCCTCAACAGAATGGCCAGGGGTGAGGGAAACCTTCAAGGCTAAAGTTCAGGTGTGCTGGCAAGATTGTGTGGCAGAAGGTTAGAGCTGCTTCCTTTGCTGTAGTTATTTCTGTAGAGATACGTGGTCAGGCTCCTGTATTCGTGCTCTTGTGCTTCTGGGGAGCGTCTTGTTTGCTGGACAAGAGATGTGGGCAGATGGCTTGATTGAGGTCTTCTGTATCTACCTCCTGGGAAGTGAAATAAAGTACCTGGGGCAAAATAAGAGTAATGCTTAGGTCCTCAAACACAGCTGGGGTCACTTTTTCTCATATTTTGGGGAGCGGGGGAGTGGTGAGCTTTGGTTATAGATGTAAAACAGGTATGAACAGGTCAGTTTATTAGAGATGGATGGTTGTAAAGGTGGGAGGACTCCCAGTAGACTTCACAGCTCATCCATTTCCACCACGTCCGTAGTTTTATGAAACACTCCTTTCTCTGCAGAGAGCAGTGCGATGCAGGGTCAGTGCAGTTACATGCTTAATTTATGCATCACGTTACCAGGACTTGTGAGCCAGTAGGATCAATGCTGTATGCACCACTAGTTAAATTAAAAATATTGTGTTAACTGTATGTGACTGGCAGTGCCAGTCTATTTAGACCTTTGATCCACAGGGTTCTGCTATAGAGAACTGCAGAGCTGTGAGGTTAGAAAGTTGCTGAGTTGGTCATTAACTGCAATATTACAAGAGAAAGGATGATGGATGGCAAAAACCTGGGGGCATTTGTTGCCTACAGAATGGCACCACTTTCACACTGAATAGATGCTTTGAAATGGTTGGCGTGTGAAAAATGTTTGCTTTCTGCTTTTATTTGCATGAAGCTCTTGAGGAGAAGCCATACTGCTTTGTCTTTCATCAGAATGGGATTTATTTTTTCGCAGGCATCTCAAATGACACCATGGATGCAATAATTATCTAGGAATGCCTGTACTGTGAGATGCTTGCATGTCAACAATAATAATATACACATTGGATTAACATATAGCTTGAATCTACAAGTCCTTAGGCTTCAACTTTGTAAAGGTGTAACATATGCATATTCATATGCTTAAATGCTGAGCTTTGGCTTTGGGGGAGGCAGTCTTCCAGAGAACAGGAAAGTGTCTATTCAATTCTTTCATACCTTGTCTGAAGTTTTCAGGTTTACAAATTGTTTCTGCTGAAAAGAGATATTACTTAAGTCTAAATGTTTTGCTTCAGTTTTTTCAGAACAAAATATTATGGAAATGTCAAAACATCTTGACATTTTTGAATTTCAGTACTGACTCTGAATTTAGAACAAACAGCCCCCCTTTCATGCTACCTATCTCCTCTTCATGCCATACCCCCCAAAAAACTAAATCCAACAAGCCTTCAGTATTGTTAAATAACTTGAAAAGAGAACTTTTGGAGGAGTCAGAGACATTTCTGAGTGTAAAAAGCTGTTAAATAATTATTTTTTTTTTTAAAATAGTATCTATTGAGAGAGCATTGCCTGTGTTTTTTAGTTTTGCCCTGGACTATTTGCCCAGCTGAGGTCATTTTCAGGTGGAAGTGAAACACATCAGTAAAAATCTTGGCAAGATTTGAAAATAGAACACCATGCAAATCTGCTGTGAGTGGCACCATTAAACCTGAGTAAGTTTGCTGGTATTAGGTGGATGGGAACAAGAGTTTGTAGAGTAGTGAGGGGGAGCTTAAGTGGGACTATTTACAAAAGACCTCAAACTTAGCATTTCACATCAATATGTTGCTTGCATTTAGAGACACATAGAAGGTTAGTTAGGCTCCAAATACCTTGTTTTTTCCTATATGCTGGTGAGAATAGAAGTGCCACACTGAAATAACTGTGGGCTCTCAAAGTAAATACCTGGTGCTCATATTCAAACCACTCTTAGTGTGGCTTATTTTGAACTTCCAAGCTCTAATAATATTTTTACCACCCTTCAAAAAATATAATCCACCTGCTTTTTTTAAAACCAGGTACTTATGAGCAACGCTACAGTAATAAACCCCTGTGTGCAGCAACTGTTAGTCAACAAAATACTGTATGCCCTAGGATAGCTTCACAATAAAAAGCCAGTTCATCTGAAGTGTGTCAGTGCCTTGATGAAGTGCAAACAACTTAGGAAGGTGGCAAAAGTGTTGTTGGCTTTGGTTATAAAGAAACTATTAAAAGCAGCAATACCTTTTAAAATAATTTTAATATGTTTTGGTGCTGCTTCACAAAATGCCAAAAAAGCTTGAGGAGGGGCAGGGGAAGTCTACTAAAATACAGTTCTTCAGTGACTTTATTTTCTAGTCCTCCCTGTCCTCCTTTAACAATTTGCCCAGCTCCTCAGGTGCTCTGTCACGGTGCTGTATCACCTTTTCCTCTGTTGTTTTAGCTCCAGTGACACTGGTGAGCATGCTATAGGACTCTGAATTAAGTACCCTTAATGTGAGTCCTCTCAGTATCACTGCTGTGCAGTGCAGTAGGTTTTGATGGACATGCTGTTATGTAACAATCTAGTCCAGTCCAAACTGCAAATGTGGAACACAATGTTGCCGTGGCTCAAAATGATGGTCACAATTACTGGTATTGGAAATTTCCCACACCATGCAGTTCTCTTCCTCAGCATAATAAACATCTTCAACCTCAGCTCTAGTTTATGTTATATGATGTCAACACTTCTGAACCATAAAAGCGAGGATATGCCAAAATCTTACACAGCAGCAGATCCTAATGTTCTCATCTAATGTGTCACTTAGGCTCTAAATGCTAAACTTGTGGTGATCTGCATCAAGTAAAGAGTTGTGTTTCACAAAATAAGGACCAGATGAGAAGGATGTACTGTCTGTCACTGATGAAATGCTGTCAGATGCCTCCTGGATCTTGATGAGAGTTGATGTCAAAACAGTAATTATTCCTGCAGGAGGGAGATGTGAGCACAGAGAAAATAATGAAAGGGTTGAGGGGAAGTCCTCTAGGTTTGGAGCAGGCTTGTTTTCTTCAACATGAAATGCTAGAAAATATTTTGACAGAAGCAGCATGGATATGTCCACAGCAGCCTATGGAGCTGTTGCCAGTAGTTGTGCTGGAGAACTAGGTACAGGTTGTCATAGTTTCACCTCCTCCTTGCTAGCATGTTCCACCATGGGTTGCAATTGCTGTTCTAGAGTGGATTCAGCAGCAGCTGAGACCTTCAGCCTTGGGGAGCCCAGAAGTGCATTTATGATAGGGTAGAGCTAGTTCATCAGCTGGGCTGACAGGTAGTGAAACAGTCTCCTGTCAGCTCTTGCACGGGATTCTTAGAACTGAAGTTTCGTAAATTCTTAGAACTTAGAACTGAAGAGGAAGCTTGCAAGCTGTTGTGGGGAAGTTACAGTCATGTTCCTTGCAGGTAACACACTATGGTATGCATGTACTTTATGCTCTCTGGGGTGCTAGTGATGCAGAAGACAGTGGTCTCTGACAGAGTCGTTTCAAGATGCAGAATCTGCTACTAAGAAAATAAATTTTGAAAGCATCATTCTAACATCAGTGAGAAGCAAGAAGAAATGCCAGTGATGGAGGAAAAAGCTGATACCATGTCAAGATATGCTAGTCTTCAGGAAGAGTTTGTAGATGGACATGGTGGAGGAGCTCCTTGTGCTAATGTATGATTCAGGATCCTGTGCCCAATCCTGCAGCAGTGGTGGCTGCTTCCTGCCAGCTGGCCCTGGCTCCATGTGGGAGGAGGTGGTATGTCACTCCGTGCCACTGCCAACACAACTATGGCGAAGACTAACCTTGGCTCTTGGGGAAAGCTGCTGTTTTCCTTTCTGAGGCATTTTTTTCTGACCTGACTACAGCGTGACTGGACCTATCGCTACCCTTAGGGCTGCGATTTCCAGTTCCTCTGCTGTGACACAGCTCTCTGACCAGTGGTGTGGTTAGTTAAAGCCTATCAAAACCAGTCTATTTAGACTGGTTGTTCAGATGGCTGGCTGCTCTAGCTGTAGTCACAGGGCACACAAGCCATGCATGGTAGAGATGACTCCTTGTGTTTTCAGGGTAAATTACAACCACATCACATACCATGCAGTTCTTACCGAAATCAAGTCCAGTTTGAGTCTTTGAGCTGGAACAGAATGAATAGACAACATCTTTGGTGAGTGCGGGCCAGCCAATGGCTTAAAACCCAAAAGAATCAAAAAAACCCAAAACAACCCTACCCAAAACACAGCCAAAGAACTCTAAACAAACTCTGCTTTGTGTTCAGAGACTGAACCATAATTTGAAGTGACTTGCTCAAAATCCCTTCATGGTGTGGATAGCTGAAGCCATTGGGTATTTTGTTTACGTGTCTATAGAACATGTTTCTGTTGAGTTCTGGCACTGCACACTGCTGCTTGTTTAAACATGCCTGGGAGGAGAGGCAGTGTGAAAACACTCTTTAAATCAATAAAAGTAGTTGTAAAACTGAACAAATGCTCTGGATTGGAACAGTTCATGATCTTCAGGATCAAGATGTGAAATTTTTGGTGAACTGCAGATCTCTACACCTTCTTTGGTGATCAGAAAAATATGCATGGCTATGGAGGGAAAACTGAGCTCTGGAAGTGTCCAGATCTAGCAATACACTTAGTGTCTTGGACTGTCTTCATCGGATTCAGAGCTGCTGCTTGATGAGTTAGTTAACTAATAGAAGTATTACTACTATTTTTTATTTTTTTTTTTTAAAAGGGAACTTAGGGCTGCCTCATATAAATTTTCAAAGCTTCCGAGGAAATATTAATTTTAAAGATTATTTTTTTTGTAAAAGCAGTTCAAAGGCTTAAAAATTAACCTTTTTCAAACTGTTTAATTTTTAGAACATTTTGGACTAAATTAATCTTGAGCCATTTTTCCTGAAATTATTTTAATGAGTACTTTTGATCTTTTTATTTATATACTGTCTCTACATATTGATAACAATTCTAGTGTAAATTAGCAATGTATGGTGGAGCTTTTAAAAAAAAAAATTCCAACATTTTTTAGGATTAAACTTCAAAATGATGAAGCAGTTCTAAATTAGGGAAATCATGAAAAGGATACTGAAGCTTGGAAACCTTGAAAGAGAAAAGAGGCACTTTATGGACAAATTTCAATTTTTTTTAAATTTTTTTTTAAACCTGTACTAATTTTTGCCCTTGCTGGGATACTTTCAGGTAACTTTATTTGAATCTTTGAGGTTTGTTCTGTGTTGTATTCATGTTTTCTCCCCTACTGAACTTTAGATGTAAAAAGTTAGGAATGCAAGTAGAAGAAAACAGGGAGAAGTGTGAAATCTCTGTAAACAAACTGCTGTGTTTCACACAGTGCTAGCCAAGCCCAACCATCAATGCAAGACTTGGAGCTGGATCCCAAGACTTTGTGACTGCAAAATTTCTTCCAATTTGTTCCTGCTGCAGTCACAGGAAGGGGTTGAGTGTTGCATGTCATCATGCCCACAGGGGCAGACTACAGGCCAAATCCTTACACCCAGCGTGAAGAAATAACACCCTGGAAATGAAACAAGGAATAAATGAAGTCTTACCTATATCACTGGTAGTGAATGGACACCAAAAAAAGCAAAATCGGGCTAGGCAGCTTGATTTCCACGCAGCCATGCGTTCCTCTTGGCTTTTGTGTAAATACAGAAAAAACAAAGTCCCTGCCCATAAAAAGCACTTTATTCCAAGAATGAGAACAGCTTGGTCATCTGACGGTTTGAGCTGGAAGGTGTCCAACCCAATTGGTGCATGTCCTGTGGAGTATAGCACTGCTACAATATAGTGTGTTTTGGAAATACCTCTTGATTAACAAGTTTGGTGGAGTGGAAGCAAAAATAATTAGAAAACATTTTAGAGCTCCCTTTGAATGTAATCCATGGGCAGTGATTTTAAACAACCTGTCACCTTCAACGATCTCAGGGATGACTCATACAAGGTTAAGTTTGAGGGTAGGGATATCACTGCAGCACCTGGTACTTCCTGCAAGCATGAGGAGGTCATTGCTATGTCTTTAAACAAGCATGCTCACTTTCTGAGGAGCTGTTACTTGTCTTTCCAGATTGTTTTAAATGAGCAGAGAGAGGCACTCTGAGTTAGTGAGTGGTGAGAAACTCATACCTGTGCTGATTCATCTCAGCTACAAATGTGCCCCAGTCCATGATGTGGACTTTGCAGCAGCAGTGACTTGACTCCAGTGGTGTTTTTGCATTGTCTCAACAGGACAGTTGAGAGCAGTCTGGAGCATTGTGCCTGTCTATGTGCACATGTGTACACACGTGTAGACATTTATGGATAGAAATACACATGCTCATATATGCATCTCTTAAGTCCAAAGCCATGTTTTGGATAAACCAAAGGCTTCATCACAGAGCAATCATACAGGATGGTCTAAGTTGGTCTGTGTATGCTGAGAGAAGGAGGGGAAGCCAAGAAAAATATCCACACAGTGCAGAGATGAAGTGAGGGACCTTGGCAACAATTCCAACTTCATCTTTCTGAACCCTTACACTGCTTCTAGGAGAGACTGATGACTCCTTTATGTAGCTTGGGTATAGGATGCTGTTACTATAATTTGGAGTGCTTTGAAGCCTCCTACTAAGCACCAGAAATAAGCTTTCCTCTTGCATTTTCTATATAGACAGAGTAATTCTGGCCTAAAACCACCAAGTTATACCTAACCCTATGGACATCTGGCCTGTTATGTATGAGATTGTGTACAGCTTGGTGTATGAATTGTGTACTTTTTTCTTGGTGTGTAGCACACAACCCAGTGCAGTTATGGAAATAGGTCATTTCGTCTGCCTTTTCTCATTGGAAGGCTCTAATATGCTAGCAGATTTTCCCCCTCTGTCTAATGCAGTAACACTGGATGGCTACATGTGTTCAAATCTAAAGTTTCAGAGTGTATTTTAAGTCTTAAAAGTAAGATACCTCTTGGTTTAGAGTGTCTGAAAGGGAAGAAAGATGAATGTGCCAGACTCTGTCATGTTTTAGCACAGCTGTAGTTTCAATCACCTCCATGGTTACCTCATTATCAAGCAACTACTTGATGGTACAAGTGCTTTAGAAGGTCATGATGACGACTCAGGCAGATGTTCCTGCTGTTTCCTGCTATAGCACATCTTGATGCTTCTATGGTATAAATGCTTCTGTCCATCCTTTGAAAAGCATGTTAGTATGCTAATGCTGACATGTCCAACACTGGTCAAATATTAGTAATATGTAGAAGAGGCAGCTTGGAAGTTATTCAAATAGTATGAACATGAAACAAGGCATCTCTAGAGAGAAGACCAACTGGGGCTGTTAGAAGAGCTTTGGGGCCCATAGGAAGTGGAGGAAGGGCTGAGAGAAATGGCTACAGACATGGCTAAGGACCCTCTGTCTGTAGCATCTAATTACTACTTGGTCAGAGGGCTTTGAGAACAGAAATCTGTTCTTCAACCTAGCTTTTAGCAGCCTGGAGCAGAATTATTTTCAAGTATACAGTAAGTGTTAATCAGTTATGTATATTTGCTTTTTGTGCCTTCACCATGAGGTAAGATCAGGAAGGAATTGCCAGCTGGTGATTCTGTGAATGGTCCCGAACATATCTAAGATGCTTCTGTTGTTAGTATCTGGCTTGAAGTGAGATGGCTTCACACAGTGATCTATGGCTTGTATGCACTGCTGTGTTTCTGCCTTTAGAGATATGTATTAGAGTGTGTTTAAGGGTTTCTGAGAGGTCTTAGTCCTTGGAGTGCTTAAATAGAGCCCTGCTGACGTTTGTTCTGCTTCTATTCCACGGCAGAAGACAGGTTACCTTTAGCCAAGCAAGCCTCTGGCTTACTCCCTTCCACCTGTTTCGTTTCAGAAGAAAGCAACTAATAACTTAATAACACTGTCCAAGCAGCCTGAGGGGAACTAGGTTACTGAGAAAATGTCACTGCAGGCTCCTCTCCATTTCTGGATCCTGCATATACATATGGAAAGGCTGTAGGAAGAAAAGCAGTTTTGTGACTCTTCTCTAGTAATTGAGAGACCTAGATTAACTTCGATGCTCTAATGTCACTCTAAGAAAACTCGTCTCGTTTCTCACCTTAGTTAGCAATCCTTTCCTTGTCCTGTTCTGCCTCTGCCTGTTTAGGCTGTAAGCATTTGAGGCACAGTTTGTCCACGTGATGTGTTTGTGTAACACACTGGCCTGTGGTTACATGCTCATATCTGTGCCCAGTCTGCAGAGGATATTGGTCTGTTATAGCTCCCAGCTGGCTGGCCTGGCTTTGTACCTCAATCTGCAGAGAGTCCTGCTTTTATTGCTCTGCTGATCCCCATTTCAACCCTGGTACTTGCCAAGATGGCATCTGCCACATTTGTATAGAGCAGGGCAAAACTGACCTTGATGTCTGTGAGAAATGTTATGGCAATAAAAATAATAAGAGGAAAAACAGAAAGTGAGAATCTGGCCTGTGAGGCTTGATTTTTGTTGTGTGTCATTGATGGAAGTATCATCTGATGTGCCAAATGGTATTTTTCCAGCATCTTTTACTACTTCCCCCCCCCTCCCCTTATCAGTGTTACACTGCACTTGTAGGAATTCCCTCCCGTTGCCTCCAATGATTCCAGACATCAGCTCATCCCTGGCCCCTTCTGATAGGCAGCTCCTTTTATATTTGCTCTTTCAGCCTTACCATTTCAACAGAGCAGAATGCCGGTGTTGGTTTTCTCACTGGGAGTGACTCAAAAAGGGGATTTGTGTGTGGCCAGGCTCCAGGGAAGAAAACACACTGTCAATGTACATTAGTGCAGTGCCAAGCCCTTCCTGGGCACGGTAACTTTCCTCTTAAGGCTGCTACGTGCCAGGAAGGGAAGACACGCTGAACAGGAGAGGAAGCAGCAAATGGGAGCAGCTTGTGCTAAAAACTGACCTGGCAAACTTAGATCAACTACGTGCCCTTTTGCTGGCACTCAAAGTGATCCTCCAGAAGACAAATATGTCTCTGATGTTGTCTGGTGATTGTTCTCATCCCACCTAGTAAGTTCTGTGCCTGCAGATTTCGTAACAGATACCTTTATACTCTTGCGTGTGTGCGCTTGTGGGGTCCTGGAGGTACTTAAGGTGGAAGATAGAATAAGTTACCCAGATGAGAAGCAGAAGCTATTGTATACTAGCATAAGTCATGCTATTTCACCCAGACCAGTTCTGTGTTCCTGTCACACAGCCTTCAGGACTTGTGGGTGGGAATAATATGAAGAGCATGAAGGCTGGTGTTATGAAAAAAAAGTGGCTTATGGGGAAACAAGGCATGGGAATTTTGCCCAATGTTAGTGGTGAATTTTTACCCCTCCTGTCCATAAGTAACTCATTCAGAACCCACTGCTGGGATCTTAATTCTGTTCCTAGTGCGGTGTAAGGTGGCATAGTTACTTACTGGGAGATGTGTGTTTAAGGAGCAAGGTAATTCATCTTAGTGCCACCTGTTACCATTATACAGATACCTGCTCTGACCTGCTGGAGGACCTGTGAGTTCACGTTTATTGCGGGAAGCATAGCTGAGTTTAACGCATGAGTTTTCCTTGAGGTTAGTCCATTCATATTCAGGTCTCGAGTGTTTGGCACTTATTCAGGGCCAAATTTGGGTACGCTTGCAAACACTGTTCAGTGCCTTGCCTTCTATTGGTACAATGGCAAGGGCTTGTTCTGCATGAGCAAGAGGTCAGGATGTGTCAGCTGGTGTCTGATGTGGCCAAAACTCCCACCTGCACATGATACACAGCAGGGTGCATCACTGACAGCCTCAAGTGACCAGTAATTAGGAAAAGAACACCTTTCTGAAACAGGAGTAACTGGTGTTTCCAAGGGTTGATAGGTATCATTTGTAGTGTATACAAATGCAAGAGAGACAAGGCCAGGAAAGATAAGATGGTATTTTTCACTGAGCCCTGCTGGGAGAGGGGCAGGAAGAAAAGTGGGGCTGTTCATAAGTGCTTTTTGGCTTACAGACAGCAGAAATGAGGCTCTCCACTTCGTCTTCAGAGGTTTTCTCACCTGTGCAATGGAAATGTATCATCTTGAACCAGTTGATGAACCTCAGTTTGCACATCTTGAAAAAGATGTTCAAACATTTACCAGCTTCAGGAATGATGAAGATTATGTTTTCAAAGCTCTTAAAAATCATCAGGAGGGAAACTTCCATGTGTGTTCCTAACTACAAAGTACATTAGTAGGAGACCATGTGTGAAAAGTTTGGTTCTGCTTAGATTTAAGGAAAAAAACCCAAAACAATTATGGGTAGTCTGATGCATCCAGCAAATAGGGGAATGGAAAAGTAGAGCAATTTTAGTACCAATGGCTCTTAATGCTGTGGACTGAGCTGCTAATAGTGTCTGTGTGGTTGACAGGTAGCTGAAGAGAGCAGGATGCCTTGGCTATAACTACAAATTCTTTGAGACCCTTCTGCAAGGGCAAATGGTAGGGATATGGTTGCCTGCCAGCCTTGTGTCTGGGGGGAGGGGTGGGGGGAAGTCCTACAAGTGAGACATTGGCAGCTCCATATAAAGCCAGCAGGCTGATGGCAGGAATGGGACTGAAAGGACAAACAAAAGGAGCCATGTGTAAGCCCTCCAGATTCTTATAGATCAAGAAAAGAATAATAACTGCAAATAGCAGATTCTGAGTTGTTTCATGCAGCTGTGAATACTTTTCTCTGAAACCAGCCATGAGAGGAAAGTGTGTGAGAAACAACGGTTTTCCAAAACTGTTCTCCAACTCATGTGGAGAGGAAATACATAGTGTGTTTTAGAAGCTGGCTGAAGGAAATGTTCTGAACTTTTTCCTGCCTTTTCCCCTAGCGGCTTCTTTCCTTAACATCGCAGTCTTTATGAAAGTGTCATGTTCTAATGTAATAAAAATATAGTTCCTCTCTATTTTTAGAAATTACATAAACAAGTCTAATAACTGGAGAATGATGGTGGTCAGGGAGCACAAATTGGCTTTGGATATCCAGCAGAAATAGATGTGGACTTAACTAACTGAAGATCCCATAAAGTGCATTTCTTTTCCTTTTTTCTCTTTTCCTGGAACTGTTATGATTTCAGGATTTTGGGATCATGTATAAAAATATCTGGCCAGCAGACTTGGCCAGAGGCTTGGAAAGATAAATTATTTTTTTTTTAAGAATTACTAAAATTAAACATTAGAAGTTTTACTGATAACCATAAAACATTATTGGGTGATTTTTCTGTTACATTTCCTAATTTCTAAGCTAAAGTCCAGTAGTCATTGGGAAACCAAGTCCCAGTCTGAGGATAAAAATGAAAGCATAGAAAAAAGTAAACCTGGAGGGATAAAAAATTTGAACAAGAGCAGTAAGATTATAAAAATGAGGCAAAAGCAATACGTAAGCTGGCTTTTGGCAAAGTGTTTCCTAATTGCTGCCTTGTTGGTCTGTCTAAACTCAAGAACTTTCACATGCTTGAGGCATTTAAAGCTGAATGGCGCAAAGCATTGGAGAGCAGATAAATGCTGTGCAAGGTTTAGAGAGAGGATAAACACTGCAGGAGCCTATAGAGCTTCCTCCACTTTCAAGGTAGCATTACCCTTGGACCAAGAGCTTGGTACAGCATTTCTCAATCTCAGCAAATGTCTGTGGTGAGTGGGATGTTCACCAGCCTGGAGGCCTTTTGTCTTACCTGAATAAATAAGTCTTTTTAGTGCTTTAGACTCTTGAATCCCTCTCAACTTGCAGGACTATAGATTCTACCTCAACACGGATACCAGTTTTTAGGAGCTAGTGAAGTGTGCGGTAAATAAAAAGTATCCTGTGTTGGCAGCCATAAAAAGAATAGACTAGAAAGTCAAGGAAGTTGCTTTAGCGTTTGCTGTCTGTTGGTACCAGAAGGGCTGGGTTTGCAGCAGGACCTAGGCTGTACTAAGCCAAGTATATGCATAGATATTGGAAAGCTGGAATCAAGCCCTGGCCCTAAACTGGGAAGCCCAGGGATGAATTCTGCTTTCCCACGTCCTGTAATATGCTCTTGGCCACAAAATTACGAACTGAAATAGGAACAGAAGCCAGGCAGTGCTCTGACTGTTGTCCCTCTAACTGAGGTTTTTGTGGCAGGCCCAACTTGGCATGTTTTCACAGTATCTGGCAAACGAGGTGGGATTTTCAGGCAAGCACCTGCTTTTTAGGCTTTAGACTAGCCTTGGAGACTCCTTGGTGGATCTGTGGTGTCAGGATTTAAAGCATGTGTGACAGCAGAAATTTGCGTGCCTAGAGCAGTTGATAGGCACAAGCAGACACCTTGAGTGAGCTTCTGAGTTTGGAGCAGGCACTGAGGTACAAGCTCAACTAACCCCAGCTCAGGAGGAGACTATTTATACATATGCAAGGGAAGAGAATAGACTGTACTGTATGTAACAGCTTTACAAAGTGTTTGAGATATAAATATACTCATTCCATTGGGTCTTTCCTCCAAAATGACAGCTCCCTGATGAAAGCTGCGTTCATGTCAGAGTCTATTGATCAAAGTCATATATAGGAAGGTTAGATCAAGGTTGCATTTGGAGAGAAAGTTCCCTATGCAAATGCTTTCAGAAAGTGAAAAATTGGATAAAGGCTCCTTCTCTTTAATGTTCAAAAATACCTGGAGAGCTGTATGTTATATGTATGCATTGGATTGGCAGAGAAGGATAGCTACACCAAGAGCATTTATCTCTCTTCTATAAATTTGCCTGCTCTGACCTGGCTGAAATAGTACATTGGTGGGAAATATGCTTCCATCAGCCTGCAGGTCAGAATATGCCTAATTTTTCTGATGCTTTAGTTGCAGATTTCATTTTATTGAACTTTTGTTCCCATCCTCCTTCCACGTCCTATCAATGAAGCATGAGATTGTAGCACCAACCCCTACTCCTGTATTTTTTTACATTTGCTGTGAAAAAATCACTATCCCAGATGAGAGAGAAAAAAAAAGCTGACTTTCCTAAACAAGTCAGGCTAGTGACCAGAAGACCAGCATCCTTTCTCCAAAATATCCTTTTTTTTTTTTTTTTTGAGAAGAACTCCAGAAATCCTGTAGATGATAACAGAACAACCAGACTAAAGGTAGAATTTTCTTTCTAAATCAAGTTCTTATTCATATGATCTAAAGTGCCCAAAGTTATGATCCTTCCCAACTTTTTCCAAGATCTATTGCTTGTTTCTGAATTATTATTCATGTGTCTAACTGGTGGTTTCAGAGAAGAAGATAATTTTATTTTTGACTGCAGCTAAATGCTTGTGGTATAAGTAAAGACTTTGATTGCTTTTGATCCCCCCCATGGGTACATGCAATTGCCAGCTTTCCCAATGCTATTGTTTAGTCTGTATAGCTCTCTCGCATCCCCTGTGATTTATCTTCACCTTGAACCAAGTTAGTCCTTTCCTTCATGCCTTTGTGTATTGAAATATGTGTCACCTTCTCATTGCCTATTTCTAGATTCTTTCCAGGTTTGCCACAGGGTTGGAACATGATATTTTGGGCACGTTAAGCTATTGCTAAGAATTGAAGCTTCATTATTTAATACAGTGATGAATTGAACTAGACTGCTGGGCAACAAAGAACCAAGGAGAGAGAGATGCCAGCAGTTTCAGTAGTTCATACCAGCTCTAATTACTGCTATCAGCTAGTATCCAGATGGATCAGTTTGGTCTCCAGGATGAATCTATTCCTTGCATAATCTAAATGAAGGCAAGAAAGTTGTGTTTTGGATGAACCTCATGTCTTGATCCAGGCTGCTCTGCAGTTGGCAAGGTGTCTCCATTTGTCTTTCTCAAACTGCATTGCTGGATCCTACATGGTTTTTAATGGAGGAGGGTGGAAAAGGCTGATGTCACCATTGAGGGTGTATATTAGGTATGCCTGAGAATCCCAGAGACAAGATTCAGTGGAAAGGAAGTGATTGCTCTTGGGGGAATCGGGATGTCATTTCACATGGGGAAACCTGGGAGGGGGGGTGGGGGGGGGTGTGCGTACCTGCTAGCTACTTGATATAGGAAAGGAAGGAATATGGTATTTTGTAGTAGGTTGGGGCAGATGAAGTGTTTAATGAGGATTGCTGATGACAGCAATTGCATTTTTCTAGTAGATAAGCTAGTTCCAGATTGCTGGCTGTGTGTGGAAGACAGTCCTTAGTCCAAGTTTCAATTCTCTGAATTTCTTTTGCTTTCTCTCAAAGTATTCTTCCATCTGCCAAGTATATATTTTGAACGAGCAATTGCAGTCCTGTTCAGAGGAAAAGTAACCCTGCAACCTGTTGGAGTCCTGCTGGAGTGCTGGTAGAGCTAGCAAGGAGGCTTTAGCACTTCTGAACTCTCAATCCTTCCATGGGGGCTGGCCAGAAAAACATTTGGCCTCTCTTCTCCTGCTAACAATGACTGTGCTCTGTTAATTCTCTTCTGGGTGACAGGCATTCCCTAAAGAGAATGGTTTTGTGATTAAGGCCAGCTTAATCTAGTCAAAGTTTGATGCTTTAAAATATGCGGGATGGATCCCTGACATGGTATAAATTGACATGGTGGTATCCAAGTCACACTGCACATCTGGTCCATCTGCTTTAAGTGATTGCCCCTTGGGTTTGTCTCCTTGATTTACAAGTGGTCTGTGGATTTTGCTCTTGACTTTCAGGAGTTGGAGGGCTTTGATTTCACCATCATCCTACAATAGCAGCAGTTGTTTTTCTGTGATTGGGAAAACTTTTTTTGCCCTGTGAACCTACCGAGCTGACAGCCTTCTAGGAGCATCTAACAGTGAAAGCTGTAAAAAGCAGAGTAGGGAAAGGGTCAGTCCCCCTGCCAAAAACTCTAGTTCACCTTTCCCATCCTTTCACTTTTTCTAGATGCAGGGGGTTTCTGTGTCTTCAGGATTTCACTTCTAATTGGCCTTCTGTAGTAGGTATGGCCCAAAATAATTGAATATCATCTGTTATTTCACAGGGCTTTGGAACAAGCCCTTGCTTGAGGTCCGGATCCTAATTTCAGAAACCAGGCCAGACTGTCTGTGGGAAGGGGCGTTGGAGAGAAGAGAGACAACCTGGGTCCAACCTGGCACCGCTGCTGGGATAGGTTTTTGAGTGCTAAGGTGCCTGCCTGTGGAGAAAGGAGGAATGATGCTTGTAATCTACAGGGTAGATCTGCTCTCCCTTGCCCATCTGGGTGATGCAGCGTAACTCGTGGAGAGCAGGACAGTAATACTTGCCCTGTCCCACAACAGAACCACACCTTTCTTTGGTGATGAATCTCCATTTCCTTGTGTCTGAATTATTTTTCTCTTTATAATCATTTTTTTGGGAGCGAAAGGGGAGGAAAGGGCAGAGTTAATAACCAAACAAGCTCCAATCTTCATCTAGCTTCCCTTGCTTTTAAGGAAATGAAGTCGTATTTATGTGCAGAGGTGATCCAGAAATGTGAGCTCCTGCCAAGACATTTGTTTACACAAAGCTTAAGGGGGGTGATGTTTGTGTGCTCAAAGCTTGAGCAACTACCTTACATTAGAAGGAAGGTGACAAATGTTTCAGTCCCGATTTTTATAAAGACAAAAGCCCATCACCAGCAAAACCAATATTCCCTGCCATCCTGACATGCCTGGGAGCACGTAAGGTAGTCTGTACTCACCCAGCCTTGTTGCTTGCAAGTATTACTATGAATTTCTTTCATGCTGTCCAGCTGAGATGGAAAAATCATTTAAGAACACCTTTTGAACCGTTTCCCTTCCATTATACTAGTTTGTTTGGTATGGCTATTTTTGTTTGAAAGAAAAAATAAGAGAAATCCAAATAAAGTACTATGCAGAAGTTGCACCAGAAGCATGAAAAGGCCTGTTGGCTTTCTGACTCAGTCCTGTGTTTTATACTCATGAGAACACTGTTCTTTTTAACCACTGTTTCCCTCGATGTGTGGGAGCAATGAAATAGGAAATATGTCACAGTGGCTGAACAGCCATGACATCTTTCAGAGAGTTTTAGGAACTTATTTGTTAGAAATGTTTTGCTTTATTATTTTTTAAATTGGGGAAATAATGGGAAAATGGTATTTACATATAATTATGGCTCTTACTGCTGTTTTAGCATTTTATCACTGCTTGTAATCAGGACCCTGAAAATTGTTTTGTTGTAGCATTAGCTGTACCGCCGTTTTATTTGCCTAGTACTTCACAACTGAACTTAAGAATTTAGTGATGTTCTCCTTGTGTTACCACTGGAACTAGATAGTTATAATGCAGCAACAAAGACCTAGGGATTAATTTTTGAGATACCACTGACAAATGAAAATCACTGAGTAGCAGGCTTATTTCACCAATCTCACCGATGTTAGTGGGATTCACCATGGTCCTTAGTTATGCTGCTAGAATTAAGGAAGTCTTCAAAATGAGAAGAAATATATAGTAGGCCTTACCTGCTGTTTTTGGTTTTGGAGATCACCCTACAGGCTCAAGCAGTAAGTAATCATTTAAGATCTTCAGCTGTTGAAGAACAAGCCAAGATTTAGTACTGATGTGAGGAAAAATGCTGTGACTGAAGATATTTTCCTCTGAACACCAGGACTTGGAAGACAAATTACACAGCAACTCTGAGGCCAAACCGTAAACATATTCCCTTGCTGACCTCAGCTTCTCAAAGTCAGCTCTCAGCATAAACAACTTCAGGAAAAGCAACTTGCCCAATATGAGTCTGCGTTTACTAAATCGGCATCTGCCCTTGCACCCGTTGCTTCCTTTTTGGTGAATTGAGGAACAAAGCACTCAAAGAGGCACTTTGCTGGACGCTGAGTTGCCTGGAAAAGGCAATGGGAGTTCATTCTGGACACTTGATGTTTAAACTACTCTGTACATAATAATAGGTGGCAAATCAATTTCCAGCTCTTCCTCATGTCAGGCTGGTTTTCCTAGTTCATCTGCATGACCCCAGATCTGCAGTTTCTGTAAAGGCAAAAACTATCATTTAGGAAGTGGCTTTTGCTTCTGTAGTGGAAGTTGAGTTGATTTTGTAACTCTGGTATCACTTACTCTTTAGCTTGGTGGACACACAAAGATAGCTGGAAAATGCTAAGGCTGCTTTGCAAAAAATGGCATGAGAATGTATAGCCATAGCCAAAATCTGTCACTGTATCTTCAGAGCTTTTTCCTTATTTCTCCCTCTACCCTCACCCCAAAAGCTGGAAACAATAACCGGTTCCATATATGTATATATATTTTTTTCTTTTAAATATGTATTATTTAACTTACTATTATTCAGATTAAAAAATGTCAACTATGTACTGTAGAGCACTTCATGTGAAAAGAATGGCACTGAGAGCAGGCAGTGCTCAGCAGAGGGACTTTTTTAGCCCAGAGGAAACCTTTAATAGTAGGAAAAATGGTTCCTAATCAGAATAGGAAGAAAAAGTAAAAAATTTTGAGCCATCTAGTAGAAAAATAATCTGAAGAGGTTTTCAAATAAGAAGCGTCAACATAAAATGTCAACATTGCCTAGCAAAATAAAGCTGCCCAATATGTCAGAGTAACAGTTTTCAATTTGAATTGACATTTTGAAATGAAAAGCACTTCCTATTGAGATGTTGGCTTCACTCCAAAGCACTATCAATTGGAAAATTTAATAAAAATTGAGATTTCCCTTTGAAAAAATTTTACTTTAGCCTGAGCTACGCTCTCTGAGGGAACTTGTTTTTTATTCTGCAAACTTCAAAAAGTATTAGGTAAGATATAGTAAGATACTTTTTCAGCTTGCTGTAGTGTTTGTGTAAATGTTTTTATCTTCCTACAGCACTCCGGTTTCTAGAGTTACCACAGCATTCTACAAAGGAGTTATATTCAGGTGCCCTTGTGAAACTTTTGCTCTTTTTTCTTTCGTTCTTCATAAACTAAATCAAACTTTATCATAAGCTAAATGTCTGTGTTGTTATAAAGGCTTTAAAAAGGCAAAAGGGAACAGAATCTCCAGATGATAAATACAAATAGCGCCTAGTGGAAAAATTTGTGGAGGGGCGGGAGGGGAGGAAGAGGAAATAGCTGTGAAAACACTTTTTGAACAAATAGCTGTGCTTTAACTTTGTATTGCAGGGTTGCCTGGATACACTGGAAGAACAGGGATCCTTATATATATATATATATATATATATATTAACTAGCTTGGTGTGTACTTATTGCTCGAAAGTGC
>WUAM01000431.1:75167186-75212257 GCA_024336885.1 Actenoides hombroni | reverse complement strand
TCAACTTCACATTGGAGCTATCAAACAATGTTTCACATTCCAGTATATAATTCGCAACGTACCACAATTATTTGCATTTGTGTAGTGATATTTCAATAGTATCCTGAGGTTTTTCAAATTCCTCTCTTCCATGGTAGTTTTCTTAGCAAGTTCTTGCCAGCCTTTCTAATCCTCCCCCACCCATCTGGCTGTGCCACTCACATTTAGTCCTTTATCCTATAAATCACTTTTGGTTTTCCTCTCATCCTTTGACTTTTTTGGCTGTATTTCTGGCCTGTAGCATCCTGGGAATAAACTGAATATAGAGATGTCTTGCCTCTGATCAAGGAAACTTCCAGTTTCTTTAGCCATGTGTTGTTTTCATTAATGCCATATTTTACTCTAAACTTTGATCTGATTTACTTTATACAGTCCATTTAACATTGACATTTTGCAGTGTTTCTGCTATGAACATATCATTCACGTTGCTTCCCGTTTCTCAAACATTCTGTTTGCAATCCTCACAGGTCTTACAGGCTTTTCCATTTATTTAGTCCCTCGGTTTATGAACTCCTTTTGAATTGTTTTCCCTGCCTTCCCCTGCCGAAATCAGCATCTCCTGATTTAGATTCAGTATCTAAATTTAATTAGTGTGCTCTCTACTCTCATTCAAATCATTAAACCAGTCCACCAGGAGCAAAGTGAAAAAGTGAGCCCGGAGCAATGTAGGCCTATGCAGAGGATCAGACAAATGTACAGCAATAAGCATTAACAGAGAAATTGTTACTATCGATACATTTCTTTCCTGGGGAGAGTGTTGATGGAATCTAAAGCCAGGCAAAATGATACATGACTGCTTAGTCTCAGGTGGCATTTTTTTGCAGATAAATTTGGATTAAGCTGCAATAAATTCATGGCCCTGCCTGTTTAAGCTGTCGGCAAAGAGTGTGAGGAGCTCAGCCAAGATGTAACTCCAGAATGGATTAGCATCTTGCAATCTCCCTGGGACAACACAAGCTCTAATCTAGCTGCATTACTGGGATAGAAGTAGGACATCTGAATGACAGAATGCAGTTTGCCATCAAAGCGTAAGCCTTGATTAAAGATAACCCAGAGGTTCTGGAGCAACATAAATGAATGCACTGAAAACCCTCTGAATAAGAATGACAGAAAAGATGGACACTAAAGGATTCTCATCTAGGATTTGTCGTACAACTTGGTCTTTTGGGCCCTGGCCAGACTACTGCCGGTACTAAGAGATCAGTGTTTTGTTCCGATTCTATGGCAATCAATAGATTCCAAGGGCATATTTTATATGTTCAGCAAATCAGCAGATGCCATTTGGAGATGGATTACTCTGTGCCTTCTATCCACACGTGCTTGACATATGTTCCATTACTTATGTTCTCCTCAAATAGATCAATAGATCTACTGAACAGGCTATTTTTTCTTCTTCTCCCCGTTGTAATCAGAGAGCTTGTGTTATGCTTTTAACTTCTTTAACTCCACCCAAGAGTTATAGTAGTAGCTAATCCAAGATCATCTGGTTTTCATCTGCAAGTCTGGTCATCTATTTTATGAACGAAGACACATTCCCTGACAGGTAACACTTCCTGTAGTCATTGAGAGGCACATGAAGTGCAGCAGAAAGACTCGGATGTCAGTAGAATATAGAAATCCAAGGCACAGGGAAATATTTATAGCATGCACATTGTGGCTCTGTCCTTTTGATATAATTGAGAGTGGTAAGTGAGAACATGAGGTCATGTGAGGGAAAAACCCTGGTGCCCCAGGTTTTGTAGTCACCAGGTTCCTTTACAGCAGTATCTGCTATACCAAAGGCACTGTTGTGTTGTGATTTCCAGAACTCCAGTTTTGTTTATGCTTGCTTTGGCCAAATGTGTTTGATGAGGCAACAGTACCATGGTCTTGAGTTAGTAAAGGGGGGGGCTAAATGACAACTTTTCTTCTTTGGAGAAGAGGAACGGTGGCCCTTTGAAAGACATAAGGGCTTGTTGAGGTAGCCAGTTAGAGGCATTATTCAGGGTAATATCAGAGTTCTACAGTGCTGATACAAGGAAAAAAAATCAGTCTGGTTTTGTA
The DNA here is from genome assembly GCA_024336885.1 of Actenoides hombroni. Lineage (NCBI taxonomy): Eukaryota > Metazoa > Chordata > Aves > Coraciiformes > Alcedinidae > Actenoides > Actenoides hombroni. The sequence continues at coordinate 75,210,175 of WUAM01000431.1, read as the reverse complement.
TGGTTGTCCAGTGGAAATGACTGAAGACTGCTTTCTGTACTTCTTCATAGAAGGTAGTAGTTAAGAAAGCCACTGTGGCTTGTTGGAGGTTCAAGTGAGGGAAGCAAAGGATTTTTTTTATTTTTTTTTTTTTATTTTTTAACCTGTGGTTGAGTCAAGAGAAGGAGTTGGCAGCAGACAGGCATGCTAGAAAACTGTAAAGTGATGGAAACAAAGCTATACTATCAAAATGGAGTGAGTTGAAGGAAACTTTCCTTTAGGCTCACTAAAAAAAACCAGAAAATATGTTTTACAGTTATGTGTCTATTTGTTTCTTCTCTAAAATGGATTGCTTTTTCCTCCAGAGATTCTGCAAAAGGTGTAGGCACGAGGAGCAGACGCTTCAATTGCAAATTTAGAGGGCAAGCTGTCTACCTTATGGTTCTTATTCTAGAAGCAGCACCCCAAAGTACCCATTTGCAGAGAAATTGTAAGGTTTCATCACATCTTGTTTCCTAACTTGCCATTAGAGAAAACTTCCCAGGCTGAGAGTTCAGCTTGCAGCACAACTGAGGAGTGGAGTAAGATCTGAGGGGTTAAGTGTGATGTGTTTAGACAAGATGAAACAAGTCAGAGGCTCTCCACCTGCCTGTTGTTAACTCACATACTTAAGCAAAACCCAACCAACAACAACGTCTAGAGACTTGTATCCTGCAACACTCCTTTTTTCTTTTCTTTTTTTTTTTTTTTTTGTCCTCCCTAGATTTTGGAGAGGCTGCACCTGACCTTTGTATGCACTGACTATAGATGTGCCAAGCAAGCAGTTCAGTAGCAAGCTAAGTGGAAATAATTATTTTAATTAGTGTAATTGGATTACACCAAAATGTTTTTGGGGACTGCTGTTGTGCTTCAGATAAGTCGTTCAAACTGTCCTGGCTGTACATTGCTCCTAAACCAACACGTTATATCAGGGTTCAGGCTGGAAAAAAGGCATTGGCCAGAAAAATGCTTTATTTACTTCAGATTTGATATTTAATAACACTAGGAATATATTATTGATTTCAATAGGTTTTTACTAGGATAGCAGATTGTTCTGTCATCATGTTCACCTTGCTTTCTGAGGAAATCATAAGGTTATAGGTATTTTCTTAACCTTTGTCTATTGCTTGTCATCAGCAGCTGAAATCCTGTGTCAACTGTGGACAGAAAAAACAAAGCTCCTTGTTATGAGACCTTATCTCTTAATGGGAACAGGTCATCAATCAGCTATCAAAGCTCTGAAGGCCCTCAGTCAGCATAAATTATAGAGATAAATAAAGGAGATCAGATTGAGACATGCCTGAAAACTTGAGTATATTTGGTGGTGAAATAGTTGCATCTCAAAAGGTATTTGACTGCAACTGATTACATCTGCTTTCAATTAGCAGAGGAAATAACTAGCAAATCATCAGTGTTGTTTCCCTCCACAGCAGGTTTTTCTGAGGCAGCCTTCCATAACCTTATGTACTTGATAGCATATTTTAGCACTAGTACGTGGTGTGGCTGTTTCTCCTCTTGAGAGGAACTGTAATTCTCACTGAGGAAACCCACTGAATGCAATTAATCTTTTTTTTTTCTTTTTCTGTAACATGGTCCATTACACTTCTACAGATCGGTGTTTGCTACTTGTAGTTGGTGTCTGAGATCAGTCAGCATTAAATGTAAGCAAACTCAATTTCAGAATTTCAGCCCTGGTTTCATTCCTTGGCTTCTGCCTGTGAGTTGTTAAAGTTGAGATTGAATTTGACTTTCATGCGTACAGTTCTTTCATTCCTGTGGATCATCTAAATGATATTGTAATGGATGACATAGCTAATACCTCCTGCCCTCGGTGAGATCCTAGCAGGTTACTTGAAGGCTACCTGAAAGTTGGATTATGGTGGCCAAAGTAAATGTTTGGTGAAGATAACCAATGGTGATTTAGTTTTATCATCCAATTACTTATCTGAGGAAACTGAACAGGGAAAACAAGCTGGGAGAAATTGCAAGAATGGTTTATTCACGTGGACATATAGTAATATATTAAATATGCTAGCTTTGGTTTATTCTAGAGCCTCTCTTTTTATTACATCCTTAACAGTCAAGTGAACATCGTTTTAGAATAGTGGAATGTTTTAAGCAAACATTGCTGACCTAGATTTTCAAAATGGGTGAGCTTGAGGACACTGTCTTCATTTTATGCCTCGTTAACTTAGCCTGTTCTTCAGTGTTTCCATGGAAACTACCTCTTCTTCAGTGACAGATAGAAACTTTTGAAGGTTTGGGTAAGAAGAAGGTATTGGGAGGTACTAGGGCAGAGAATGTGTTACAGAGCCCTAATGGAAGACAACAGTGAATGAACTTTGAACATAAACAGAGCAGTGATAGTAGAAGACCATAAATGTCAGTGCATTGACAGCTAGGATGATTCAAAGGTACTAAGAGATGTGAAAGTACAAACTTAACAGAGCATGACCTTGTTCTGATAGTTAATGAAGTTAAGCTGGGCTAGAATAACAGGCATCAGTCTGACTTTCTCATTATGGATGAATAAGCAGGGCTCCAACCCAAAATTTCAAATGCAATGGTGATGAGAAGGTATTCAAAGAGCACTATGCCTGATGCAGCTTTGTGCATAAGGCACCTATAAGAATGCACTTCTGCTGTATGGCTGTATTGCATCTGATGCATTTCTAGGCTGTTGTGTATACTGTACTGTCCCTGTCAGTCTGGGATTAATTGTATGAAGTTATCATTAATACAATTACATGATTGTATAACAGATTGAACTATTCTTCTCGGCTGATGTTTTCTAAGGACTTCAGAAAATACAGTCAGCAGTCATTGTGTATTGATGTTCACTGGGTGTTCAGTTCTTAGCCCTTTTAAAAATCACAGCCATGAAACATAGTAGAAACCAAATTTTCCAGTACTGCTTCCAAGCAGGTGCACTTTTGTTTTTCAGGCTTAGCTGCTTAATTGTACAAGCATGCTTTGTCACTGGTGTTGGATTGTTAGCTATCTCTAGTGCCCTATAATGAAGAGCACAGCACAAAGTACTTAATCTGGTTCATCATGGATCTGGAGTGAGGAGTAAAAGTCAGACTTCACAGATCCATTGTCAAGCTGAGTGTATCCTTATGTTGAATACAAAGTGTGTTTTTCTTTCTGATAGTGTAAGCCTATCCCATCTTTACAGTTTCAGACTAAAACATTTCCTTTCTGCTTTGAGAAAACTTTAAATTCAGATGCATTGCTTATGGTTTTACATCCTGCTAGTGTGATCTCAGAGTTTAGAAGTCAAAAGTGATATAAAGTGTTTAGATTCTTGTCACAACAAAATTTTTCAGCAGAGCCAGACTGAAAATTATGCAGACAGTTGGGCATTAAAGTACAGAGAGCTGTAGGTGTGATTCTGGATTCTACTATCACGGCACTCTGTACAGGACTCTGCCTGTGTTTTCCAGTCTGTAAAGTAATATGATGGTATCTATATTTGTATAAGTAATAAGAGCTGAAAGGTCTGCATATGTGCTGGGGGATCTACAACTATTACTGGCCAAACAGTAGGGCTTACTGCAAGTCAGAAGCCCTTGAGTGGTGCTGTTGTTTAGAAGCAAATTAGCCCTACTCTCTTGTTCAAGTGCCTTTTATTGCCTGAATACAGAATTCATTGTAAAGAGAGATTAATTGGGCTCTCGAGAGGGGGACAGGGTGTCAGAGCTTGTCTTTCTCCACCGTTTTGCTTGCAGGTTTAAATTGTGGTCATGTAGTTCATAAACAGGAGCTACAGAATGAAGGTGAGTCTGGTACAGCAGCCTGTTGAACACAAGCATCTATTCCATGAGGCGTAGTTGATGCGAGGACTCTATGCTCATCAAGTTCAATTTAAAAGCTGGAGTGTAAATCTAGCAAGTTTCAGATCAGCATCCTAGAGTTTAAAATAGTGTCAGCCTCCTGCCCTGTCATTGCACTCTGAGAGCCGGCAAACTATGAGATAGAGGCTTTCAATATAATGCTGGTGAGACTTTGATTGGAGCTCTTGGCTAGCATTATGTAATGGATCATCTCCAGAACTAGGGAGGCCCACCATCCACCAAAACAAAGATCCCAATCCTGGAGACTAGTATGCAGCAAGTCAGCTTTGCTCCTTGTGCTTTACTTCTGAGGTGCTGTTCATTGCTAGGAGAATCCTTGTGAATTCACCATTTGCCTTTCTGCAGAACTCAGTCGTGGGCACCAAGATCAGCTGAGCTAGAGCTGAGGAATTCTGCCTAGCTTGTATATAAAAAAACCAAACCAACAACAATGTAAGAATCACAAACCAGAGACAGTTTGTTATCACAAATAGTGGCAGTGACTGTTCTCTCTGCTTTGCATGCATTGGCCTTGCTGTTCCATTTAGCATAGAGGTGAGCTTACCTCATAACTTCTTGGTTTGCTCTGTGTACTCTCATTCTAGATCCCATGCAACACTAAGCCTGACTTTCCTGGAGAGGACTAAACCAGAGGTCTAGGCTCTTTCTCGCAGGTGAAGTGTAGCTTGGAGCTGGATGCCATTTCTTCTCAGTTCTGTCTATACCAGACTGTAAGGTCACTGGGGAAGGTGGCAGGTGCCAGGCTGGATCAGTAGCCCATTTAATCTGTTAACCTGAGAGTGGCCAGGCTTTGGTGCCTGTATTGATACATTCATTTAGAAAGCTTCTGGGGCTTAATGAAAACATTCAATTAGGGAACTAGAGTTAGTCTGCCTGAGCTGAAGTGTCACATGAAAAGGATAAGCGGGGGCAAACCTGCTTTAGGAAGAAGTTTCTTGCAGCTGTGGATAGTCTGACTATCCTAACACTGTGAAGGTTTTTCCCCTTGCCTATTCTTTGATCGAGTGCAGACAGGTCATTTCAGGAGACTTTTGTTTATCTTTGAGCTTTCAAAGGATCATGAAAGCACAGGGCAGTACAGAGTTAAAATAACATATTTGGTTAATGTTATGCAGTAAGTAGAACTGCAGAGTTACCTGGACTGCATGGAAAGGCCTCTTTCAGTTCCTATTTTCATAATTATGTGGGCATGGTTATTTGCAAAAGCTCAACTGCTGTGTGCATCCTTGAGGATCAAATGCTGCTCTTAATCCCATAAGTGTAACTGAACTATAGTTAGGCTGAGATGTTAATGTTGCTGAAGCTACTCAAGTACTGCATCAGTATGCCCAGATGTAAAAGGAGAGATAGACTTATGAAGGTATAACAAAGGAGATTGCTAGGCCAGGAGTGCTACTGGTTTAACAGTAACAGTGATCTCTCAGTGTCTGTTGCCACAGGTTTTCCCTGCGTTTTGAATCAGCCTTTCTATAGAAATCACTGAATTTGCCCCAGCACAGTTGTGGCTTGACCATAGGCCAGCTGGCCTCCTCTGACTGCTAGTCCTTCACCTTCAGCACACTGCCTCTGATGGCACAAAACCAGATGTTTCCAAGGAATATCCTTTCTTCACAGAAGAATAATTACTGTTGCTCTCATTTCTTGGAAATCAGACTTTTAGGTGCACAAGGATTGTGAAACAGATGCTGGAATATGCAGTTTTACCAGACCTTCTCCTGTGTCAGCTGTCACATCCATAGGCCGAACAGATCATGCAACACATGCCCCTTCAAGTCCCCTTGGGTGGGGATTAGTGGGATCTTTCAAGAGCAAGAATTGGTTTGTCCCAGCTTCTCCACTTCACCAGCAATGCAAATGTTACTTAAAGACTATTTAGGAAGAAGCCCATCATGATAATAAGTGAATATAGAAAACAACATCTTATGACCAAACATTATGAAATCAGCAGACCACAAAAAAAAAAAAAAAAGGCAGAAGTTGCTGGAGCAGATTCCTCCTTTGCTTTCATGTGACTATCTAATCTTCCCTGACCTGACAAGTTATTTGAAAGTATGTTACTGTGTGAGCCCAGGGCATAAATATTATAGCACCTCTCTGTATTTGCTAGTGTGAGTATAGTAAGGAAGACATACAGCAGCAGAAGCTTGGTGCTGGTAATGCAATTCACTGTTACAGCTCTTTAGAGGCAGAATTCACTGTAATGATCTTGTCTGGGTTCTGAGAAGATTAAATCCAGGAAACCTTTAGGAACTAGATAAAGGGCTTTTTTTATTGTTTGTTCTGAGAAACAGAATGCTATTAATGGGAGCTGCCTAACTTCACATTTCACAAGGAAAGAGTACCTGACTTTCTTTGTAAGACACCTAAAGCAGAGATTGTCCTTAATTATCCTCAATATTTGTCCTATAAATTGTCCTGTGACAGTTACACTCATGCCCTGGCTTGGGGTATGGGGAGGAGCACCCTGGGGGCACACTTCCTGGGGTGACCCTGGGAGGCAGTGTGTGCCCATGGCAGCTGAGATGCACTGCAGGTTCTTGGACCCTTGGATCCTTCCCTGACTTTCCCTTTGTTTCCAGAGATTAGTAATCAAGTTGCTGAGCTTTACCACAAATAACCTGTTCCTGTCACCTGATGTCTTGCTCTGGGTGTTGCTGCTCCGGTCAAAAGCAGGGCACATGCTCTCATGTGCCACAGGGGAAGCGGGATGGCTCTCGCACTCTGGCCCAAGGTCCAAGGGGGTGAGGGGGGCGGGAGGGAGTGCTGTATTTCCCCATACATCCCAGCCTGGATGGAGAGTCCAAGTTACAGATGAGTTATCACAGCCACCCCCAGACAACTCACTCCTTCCGTGAAGCTCTCACAAAGTGTGATTAATTACAGGATAAGGATAGAAAATGGTTCAGAAGTGAGCAATAGCTCTGTGCAAGAGTTAACTTTATGTCCTTTGCATGGCCCAGTGCTGCTCATGCTCTCCAGCCGCCACAGGCTTTCGCCCTCCAAGACCCCACTGATATCACGGTAAGACAGAGATCTCAACTTTTGGACTTGGTGTTGCAATTCCCTGGAAGTGCACTGTAACTTGATTTTCTTTTTGAGATTGTGGTGGTTTTAAAGTAGAATTGTTTTCATCTGCCACTACCAACCTCACTTGGTGCTCAGTGTGGATGGAAGGTGGGAACTGACAGTAAGAATTAAATGCATGACCACAGTGTAATGAGTTGTAATTATTAGGGTGATGTCATAGTATTGGTAGGTAAGATTATGAAGATATGCAGTTTTGTTACCTTGCTCAGAAGGTACTTCAGGCACTAAAGTGTATGGCTTGATGCATTTAATTTCTTTCAGGTAGTGTCTCACCTGCTGTAGAACCATCCTGGTTAAACATCTGTCTTCTAACACTGCTATAGATGTTTTGGAAAAGGTCTCTCCTAAGCCAACAAGAAAGCATCCTGCCTTTCTTGTCTGGAATTTGGCCCTATCCTGATTGAGCAGAATGTTCCTCCTTGGCTCTGAAGAATGGGACTGTTTTATTATAAGTTTACATAACTTGAAATACTAAAAGGCCCTAAAATAGGCAGTGTGGAAAACTTCACAACGTTATAAACCACCTGGGCTTCAGCACAAAGAACAACTTATCCTTGTCATATAACTCCATAGCACCAGCGAACAATGCACAGCTCTGTCAGCCTTTCACAAACTTGTTGGTCAATGTGCTGAGTTTCTGAAAAAATAAAATCATCCTCCATGAAGAGGTATTCTAGACCAGCTTTAAGACACTAATTTAATCAGGGTTTACTGAATTTACCTCTTCAAGCAGAGTTGTATGGTAGGGAAGCAGTTCCCTTACAGAGCACTTGCACCTGTTTAACTGAAGTCTGTACTGTCAAGATATTCAAGGTGTCCTCTTCAAGCCTAGAAACCAAAACTGAGCTGTCAACTTGCAGTTGAAGTATAAGCTTTCAAGGGCAGAGGGAATTCCTTTGTCTCTATAAAGCAATCACCACGTGCCCTGAAGCATGAGGTTTTCTTACCAGGCTACTCAATTTTTATTAAGATCCACTACAAAAATCCACTGTTCTCTTTCTAAAGGTGTTACTGAACAATTTCCCCAAAACTTGCTTACATCTACTGAGCTCACAGGGCGATTTTCATCAAGTCCTTTCATTTTTAATAAGATCTGCCAGACTTACTTTGCAGATTGTCTCAGCATGAAAGGTGTTATGAAGTCCACCTCTGCCAGGCCAGCTAGGAATTGCCTCAGGCTTTCATGATTGGGAATAAAGTAGGAAGTATAGGATCTCTTGAAGAAATGAGGAATGCATTTTATGCTTTCAGGTGCTCTGGGACAAACAGAGCTGAGGCTGGGATGAGAGTCTCACCCTCTCGAGTAGCTACAGCTTATAATTTATGTTCCGTAAGTGTCAATGTTAGAGTAAATAAATACTGTCTTGTAAGTATTTGGGAAAGAGATGAAAGCAGAGGCCTAAGAAAGGTAAATTCTTCTCTTAGTACAGAGAAATTGCAAGGGATCGCAGGACTCTTGAGATACCCTTCCAGGTCACCAATGCAATCCATCCTAATGCAGCACTTTGTTATCCTTGCTCCCACAAAATAGTTCTGCCATTTACATACCACACTGCTGTTCAACCCTCGGAAACCCGCTGGTGCTATCACTGTGCACTTGAAAGTAGATCTCCCACATCAATGGCCCCTGCCTGCAACAATCCACCTCCTCACTGGCCCTTTTATCAGCTTCCTCAGTGGATGCCAGAGGACAGGTTTTGCTCCTCAGAAGCACAGGTCTACCCATCATTGTTCCTTCTGCTTCAAACTATACTAATGTAAAGAAGAATGTGAGGGTCTATACGAGAAGTTACTCGGGAACAGGGGCCGTGCTGTAAGTTCTCATCTGCATTAGCCAACTCCTTGGACAAACCCCAAGACACAGTCCCTTCAGATCAGCTTGATGTGCGTGCGCTGGCAAAGCATTGTGGATGCTTAGGCAACTGTTATCAGATCTTTGTTTATAAATAAAAGGTTTTGAATTTGGCTTGAGTGCTTAAACTCACTAGCAGACAGGCTCCCCCCCCCACACACACACAAAAGCACAATAACAACCACCACAAACAATCACTGTTTCACCTCTCCCACATTAGCTATTAATAATGTTAATTTACTTCCTTTGAGAGATACCATATGTTCCCCTTCCTGATCCTGCTCCAGGCATAAGAAAAAACTAAGGAAATTAGAGACTCCATAACACTGATGGCAACATCCAATGTCTTATCAGGCTTCCTGTTGTTGGGAGTATTGTTTTCCTTTAAAGATTAATATTTACAATGGTTACTTAGTTATCTTAGTTCATTTGGTGACCATTAAAGATTCCAGCCCTGAATGCGATGAATGAACCTCCTTTTATTTGTCCTTGATGACTTATTTGTCTTGTGCCTCGTCTGGCTGAAAATCAAGGAAAATAATTATTGGGTTGGGCTTTTACTGCCATTTCATATGAGGGCCCAAGTGCATGTTTCTGTTTGTTTAAGAATGGGAGCCTTTACTCACTGTTTCTGCTGAGGTATGCATATTTGAGAATATATGCTTTGTGATTAGAAGCAAAGTTAAAATAAGTGTTTTCCTCTTTTTCTTAAGTTACATGCCTGGTTTGAGTACTCCTTGGGGGAAAAATGAGGATGTTTCACATTTCATCCACAATTGCAGGTCTTTGGTGGGACAGAAAAAGACAGTGTGTGCCTGGCAGCTGTGCATGGGTTAAAGAAATAATAGTCCAGTCCAGGGTCCGTCTATAGTATACCCCTGCACATCACCTGAAGTTCGGAGGGGGTTCTCAGCAAGGCCAAAAGACACAGTCATTTTTTCCCTTGTAGTTTTTAACAAAAACCCAAAGGCACAGCAAGAAACAGTCACTTAGTGTGACACGGAGGTCTCAATCCAGCTGCCTGCTTCCAGAGCCACAGAAAGCATTTCTAGGCATGAGGGTTTTTGAAGTCACCCTGAGTTGTCTTCCTCCCTGCTAAAGACGAGCACAAAAATGTCCTTGTATTCACAGAAGCATTAGACCCAGCCCTGGCGAACACTACCAGAGACAAACATGGCCCATATTACAAATTTTTGTGTTCCAAATTTATGCCAGTTGCAGCATTACAGCAGGGATGAACATGTGAGTGTGAGCAGTGTTCAGCCAGCCCTGTTTCTGTCCTCAGCATGGACTAAAGGTGCACCTTGCCTGGAAGTGGAAGCTTCCATCATCTTGTCAACTGCCCTTAAAATGGATTTGTTTCCATCTCTGAGTGGAACCCCCACAAGTGCACTTCTGATGGTAACCCCTACGTTTGCCACCTCCCCTCGCATCCTTTCCACCCCAGTCTATGGGTATTTTCTCAAGTCCTCTGGACCACAAAGGCCAGGATTACAGTCAGGTTTGTTTGCAGCCCTGAGGAGCAGAGGACACAGCATGGAGTAATGTGATAATCATTTTGCAGTGTGTTTGCATGCTCTGCGTGTGAACCACCAGATCCTTGTGAACAAACCCATTCTCAGACACAGTTGGCTCCTAGAGAAGGGATAATTTATAATCATGACATCTCCAAGGATATTCTCTTTTTTTCTCCCCTTTCCCCCCCCAGTGCTTGCCCTCATCCCAACTGGTGAATATGGGACAGACCATCCCAGCTTTTATAGGGGGAGGCTGGCTTTCTGGTTTCTTTGCAGACTGCCATCTCATCCTGAAGCTGCCTATTTAATGTGCTTTTTATAATGAATTCATTTGCACTGTGACAGATGTTTCTGATACGATAAGAAACATGTCCCAAAGGCCAGTGGCACTGTAGAGCCACTCACGTTCCTCACCTGAATTGCAAATGAAATATTGCTTTCTTATCTGTTAAAGCATGAGCAACTCCATATATAAATAATACACCACTGACTGCCAGCTGTTTATGCCAATGACATTCTTCTTAAAAGAATAGCTCCCCCCGCATCTGTTCTTTTCCCTCTTGCAGAAAATCTGGACCTCTTTTGCAAGTGCAGCAGAACATATATATATATATATATTCTTTTTTTATTATTATTATTTTTGTTTGTTTTTAAGCTGCAGACAGAACAGTTACTTTAAAATAATTATGTATGAGCAAGACCACCTTCCATATTTATGACACAGGTAGTACCTGATTTTTCTTTTTGTACTTTCTGTCCTTTTTCTGTATATGTCTCTGACAAAATAGAAACTGTCAGTGCTGCTTTTTGTGTCTTGGTGAATTGTTTTTAGAGCTCACTGACTTTCAGTGGTTTCAGGGTTTCAGTTCTGAATGGTGTGGAAGAAAGTGTTTAAAAATACTTTTTTTTTTTTTCTGAAGTTGTGTAAATAATTTTTTTCTCTTAAGGTTTGTAAAAGGTGGGGTTTTTTTAGCTACTTTGAATTTAGGCTGAAGGTAAAACCACCTCTAGAACTGCAGACCCAGAAGGAAGAAGGTCTGCTTGCTCACTTGGTAACCTTTACTACTAAGTCTTGCAATCAATAGAACTTAATACTATCAGGTGAAGTTGTTCTGGTAATGGATTTGCTCGATGTTTTATTAGGGTAAAACTGAGAAACACTTTTCAGCATTTTGCCAGCTTCAGGCAGAGGTGTATTTCTGTTACAAATGACCTTCTGGGAGAACTTGACTGTAGGGACATGATTCATTGGCAGCCTGCTGGTGACAGCCTTGTTTCTATTGTTCTAAAACTCTGGTTTCACATTTCTCCTGTTAGATAAGCTGCAAACATTAACTACACAGTGAGCTACAAATAAAGCATGATGTAAGAATTAAGCTTATTATCTGATTGGCAGCATGGGGCCACTCTTCCAGGTTAAAGATTTGAGCAGAATTTTTTTCTTTTTTTTTTTCTTTTTTTTTTCTTTTTTTTTTTCCTTTGTTTTTTATTTAAAAAAAACAAAACAAAACACTTTGCCTTTTATTGCATTTCTGAAAGCATTGTCCTCCCAAAAGATAAAATATGCTTTTGGAAGCTGCACTGTGTGTATATATAGTGTGAGCTATAAATAGTCTGGAGCTAGTTCTGCACAGTACCAGTGTGCAGATATATTAAGGACAGATTCTGATCTTTATGGCTACACTGGGGCTACTGAGAAACACCAGTCAAAAGTGGTGGCTTTTATATTTAATTCAGTGTGTTCAGGTTCACACCAAGATCAGAATCCAACTGGGGGCTTCAAATTTGTTTCGAGGAATAAAGGAGTTCCGTGGCCTCAGCTTAGTTGTAGTTGGAGATTACATATCAATTTCTGGAACTGTTATTTGGGACTGATATCAACGCAAATGAATTAACTCTAAAATGAGGAATGGTTTGATTATCGTGGTAGCTGAAAAATAGGTCTATATACACCCACAGCTCAGCTGCTGTAAATGGATGTACATAAGGGTTTAGAAATGGTTGTTATTCAGCTCCTTCTGACAGTAAGATGACTTCCAGCAATTGAATGATTTATGATAATGTTGATATTCATGCAGGCTATTCAGCTGTCAGGATAAAGACCTCAATGGCTGATCAGTCTCTTTCTTCAGGTAGAAGATGCTTACAGACTGATATTAGAAACAAGTTCTCTGGCCTGAAGTGTTATCTTCCCTGCTACAACATGGTGGGGGCCGTGGGAAGGGGGAGAAGAAGAAAAATACCTGTTTATAATGGGTTATCGACCACATGTTATCTCTTCCGCTGTAAAATCTTAATGGGACAAAGCATGGTAGTATTGAGGGCGTACAAGGCAGGGTCAATGCCAGGGTATTAACTGTACTTAGCAAATTTGTGATAAATATAATAGATATCATGTTTCTGCAATGAATTTTACAGCAGCTTCTGGTCATGCAATAGGACTCATTTCTTTCCATTGCGTCCTCTCTCACATTTGCACTGCAAGGAGAATGGGTGTTTGCACCATTTGCTTGTGGCCTTTAACCTTAGTGTAGTTTTGAGGCCCAATTCTGAGTACCTAAATCCTATTTTAAGTCCCTCAGGTACTTAAAGACAATGAGTTGGGTCACTTGTGTGATGATGCCTGAGGTGGAGGAAATGAAGGCTGCGGGGCCTTTGTGGTACATAGCAGATGTCGATGTGGTCAACCCTGCCAAAACATTGTGGGTTTATGTCTGTGGCAGCTTGCTGTGCAGGGGATTGCAGGATTCATTGGATCAACTTTCGTTCATACTAGTGAATTCCTCGTGCCTTTTGGAGCATTTGCTTCAGGTCTGTGGTGATCTTGGACATAACTGATGGCGTGTAGTTTCTTACCTATGATGATCTTTCCTGTATGATTTACACTTAAATAATTTAACAAACTTCTCCATCACTCTTGGGGTAGGACTTCACTCCTGCTTGCACTTAAACTCTTGCATGCTGTCCTGACAGCAATTAGAGGCTGTAGAAAGGGGGAAAGAGAGTCAAGAGTAACACAATATGTGTAGTCATTCCAGCTTGTGAAACACTGCACAAGGATACTGCAAATGGGCCATACTGAAATGCTCTGCAGTGTGGGGTCCATTGTGTACACTGGGAGATGAAGTGTATCTTAGAGCTGCCTTCAAGGTGCTCTAGTTCATGCCAGAGAAAAGGAAGGGACCTGCAAGGATGCAAAAATCACTTTGTCCTTCTAAAACTGCCGTGCCCGCCTTTCTGTCCTTGCTATGCATGTACAACTAGGATAGCTGGGGACAGGGAGCTACCTTGCGACAGATAAATGGATGCTTTCAAACCAATGACACACAAATCTGGAAATTAATAAAGCACAAGCTCTAAAACCATACCAGTGCAGCTCACTCAAATCTCATTTCTGTGAGCTCCTTTCACCCCCACCAGGCACAGCCAGGCACTAGCTGGGGACAAGGGGAGTCCCAGCTGCTCTTCCTGAGAGTTGATGGAACCACCCAGCAGTCTCTGCCAGCCTCTTGGGTTTAGCTCTGGCTGTGTCTGTCCCTGTCTGCATGGTCAATCTGCATACCTGATCAGTCTCTGTTTCTGCAGAGTTGCATTTTTTTAAAGAACAGGAGCTGGCCAGATACAATCCCAGCCTTCCTTCCTCAATTCTGCACCCTCATGTGGTAAATGTCTTTGCTTGTGTTAATCTACTGACCATTTATTCTGCTGGTTCTGCTTTTTAGAAATAGCTCTGGAGTTCAAACTTACAGGTGAGCACCTTTCACTCCTTAAGTCTTCAGTCTGGTGCTGACTGTGGAAACATCTCCCCCTGTCTTCAGTTTGTTCCATGCAGGGATGGGGACGGGAGTTTCTGTGACAGGCATAGCTCTGTTATTTATCTAGACAAGTCTGAGTATTTTCCTAAAGAATTTGTGAAATACTCTCTGAATGATCAATGGCACAAGCACGTGACTCCAAGACACTGAACAGCAAGCTATTTAAAAAAGCATCCACTAAAAAAGCAAGTCTGAAAGAGTATCTGGTGTTAGAAAGCACTTAATTTAGAGAAGCGCCCATCTCATGAGTGACTATCATGTCATAAGGCAATATTGCAGCATTCCTCAAGGGCAGTACACAGAAATAGGTTCTGCCTTTGTGCATGACACATGGATAATTCTGTGCTGAATGTAAACCTGTTCAGATACAGGTTCAGGTTGAAATAATCCATGGTCTCTCTCCCGGACCCCCAGCATCTCTGGGCTGTTCTGTTCATTTGCATAATTTTGTGCACTCCAAGTTTCAGGTTCCCTGGTCTTCCTTTGGCATTCACACCTTTCAGCACCTTCAAAGACAGTTGTCTTAATTTCATCAGCCTCCAAGTTCATAGGATCATTGTCATTTCCTAGATGTGGATAAAATGTTTCTATCTTTGGGATTGAAGATTTGGTGTCTCAAATGTGATCTGTTATCATAATACAGTTAACCTTACTTTGAGTATTGGTGGAGTAAGGCTCATGGCATTCATGTTGATGCCTAGTTGTGCTAATTTTACATGTCTGTCTTCTGCTCGGCTAATTCAGGGAATAACATGCAAAGAAAGGGCAAGAAGTAACAAACTGGTGAATTATTTCTTTTCTATCCTTATTATTCTGAAGAGTTAATCTTTCTTTCGAGGACTATGTGGAGTTTCTCAGTTTCACAAATAAGATCTTATTTTGTCTGGATACTTTTCCTTTGACAGGTACAGGATCACATGGGAGTCCGCATGAACTTTCTGACAACCATTCATCCTCAGAATTACACATTTTTAGTGAATTCCCTTGCCACTTTGTAAGGTTCTTTTACCAGCTGTTTTTTCCCTCTGTATACTTTATATGGTTAATGGGCACAAATTCATAACTGATATACGAGTAAAGTGAGCAAACAAGTTTATCTTTTCTGTAATAAATTGAGCAGACTGGGTTCCTTAGCATGATTTTGTGTACAGTCCCTGTCAATGGGAGTCTTGCCAAGATGTGCCAGCTCAACTCTTGTTCCTCTGGGAGGGTTGTCAGATTGGCCAGCAGAGTTCACTTTAGACTTTCTCTTCATCCCTTGTTCTGTGGCTGCTTTGTGATTGCATGCAAGGTTTCTTTTTTTCAAAATCACTTCCATGTTTTACACACATTCCCCACTTCCCCATCTCCCAGATTATTCTTGTTTTAATGAAGGTGTCTGCTAGTGTATTTGACAAGGTTGACTCTACCACCTTCCCACACTCCAACATGCTGTTTGGTTTCTTTGGATCAGCAGAAAGAGCCCAAACATTAACTGAACAGTCTTCTAATCTTCAAGAGAAGAACCGCTGTTCCAAGCTGGGGGAGTCTCTTTCTTAAAAAGGCCCTTTGTATTTCCTTGGATGTTTTACAAATGTTGCACGTGTACATAAGAACTTCATCCAGATATGAAATATGCACTTCAAAGGGTGCTTCCACAAACCACTGAAACAAGAGCCTTTGTGTTTGATAAATCAAATGGTAGTCTAACCTGGTTATACAGATGCCACATAGCTACAATGGTTATGATGCAATTAGTTTTTCAGCCATGAACCTTGGATAGTGGCCTTTTCTTCACAAGGATGTTTTATCTCCTACACTGATTGAAACCTTTTCAGTTGTCCACCTGCTTTTTTTTTTTTTTTTACTAAATTCCATTTAGTCTGCAGAATTGGGGACTAACAATCCTCCTTTAATATTCATTATCAGGATGAATAAGAGTTTGAGTTTGGTATCTTTTTTTCATTTAACAGTACGTTTTTTTCCTTTATATAGAATGTTATTCATTAAGACGCACGTTTTCTAACCATGAGGATGGATTCGTATCTGCAGATTTGGGATCTGTCCAATGCTCCATCCTCTCTGGCAAAATTTTTAATTCCATCCTAGTTGAAGCAAATCCAATTTTTTTTTTCTTAATTAAAAGAAAAAAAAAAAAAGAAAAAAGGCAAAATCCAACTGCAACTAGACATCTCCTCACATATCTGAAATCTCTTCTCCCTCTGAAACACCCTGACTGAAATTGGAGAAGCTTGAGACGGAGTTTTTTCAGGGTATGCTGAACTCAGTAGCAATAACCACACCAGATTCTCAAGCCTGATCACTTTGACATTTCCCATTTCCACCAGTTTTCCATTTCACAATGGCACAAGAAAAGGCGGAAGGCAAACTTGACCTTGGTGCACTCTTAAAAGCACAGCGCGTCAATAAAAGATGGGAAGAAAGAGAAAGCCATTTGCAATTTGGTAGCGATCAGCAACCCTTCTGAAAGTGCTGTATAGTTGTAAACAAGTGATGGTATCATGCAAATCATTACAAGCTCAGACAGGAACTTCTCCTTGCTGATCATGTGCTCTGGTGCTCACCAAGTTTCATTCTAACAAAGCATGACTTCGTTTTCCTTGTTTGCTGGCCTGCGCTGCCAGGCTGTGGGGCTTTGCCCTCATATTTGAGGGAAAGAGGAGCCCTGATGTTGGCTTCAGCAGTTGCCTTTCATGCTGAAACATTTGCAGCTTAATCTCCTTTACTGGCAGCAGACAAAGTCAGATGCTTAAACCTCATATGGCCACCAAATAATTGCAAAAAGGGGTTGTACCAAATTGCCTCATGTACTCACATGTGCCTCAGTGGTGTAAAAGCCACAGACATCAAATATCTTTGTCCTCTCTGTCTCCTCTACTGGTGTTCAGTAACGTGATGCCCCCCAGCTGCATGGGTGGTGGTGGGTCCTTTCATACACTTATGTTAGCTGGTTTCCCTTGGACTCTAGGTTTATATTTTGTGTTTTCCCAAGACAGGTATGAAGGCTGGCTGCTCCCAGGTGCTGCCACTACTGTTAAGCTTCCACTTTACATTCCCCAGATTCCAGCCTGGTGTGTCTAGGCAGATATCTTTCGGCTGTTTAAATTGAAAACAGTAACATTGAAATACACTGAGGTCAAATAGAAAGTCAGACAACTGCTTTAGGCTTAGAGTAAGAGAGTACCACGTGAGAGAGATTCGATGGGCAGCAAAGCTAAGGGAACTGGTCTTCAATGCACAAGTGGAACCACTTCTACAGAAACATGTAGGCTGAGCAGGGATATGATGTGAAAATAGGAGAAACAGGTAGCTGAAAAATTCCCATTGATTTTAATTCCATGAAAATTTCAGCAGGACTAACAGCAGCACATTTGAACTGCAAAAGTTCTGAAAGTTTGGCACTGTTGGTAGTGTTTTTAAGATCTACTCAAACTAGCCTGCTGTTGCTTGGGTCCGGTGTCCAGTCCCCTCCCCGCCTTTTACCAGTGAGCAAAGGTGACAAAGCAGAGTTAGAAATCTGACTATTAATTTCTTCACTAACCACACATTCTCAATGACTCTAAAGAGAAAGGCTGTGCAGAAAAGTGCCTGTGAGTGTGCATGCAATTGCATGGGTGTATGTGAGACAGTGAAGATGCATGGAGTGGTAGAGGAAACCATGTTACTGTATAAGGAGTAATTTGGGTATAGTAACTGTTATATCGGAATGATCGAGACATGCAAGTAAAGAAAACAATGTTGTTTCCAGACTTGGAGAAGCAAAATCCCTGCTTCATCCAGGCACAGTTGAACTTTGCAGCCAAGTGCTTAAAGCCATACCAGGTCAGTTGGGATGTAATTGTCTTTAACCAGAACAGTCAAAAGTTACAGAGTTCACTATCTGTTGGCTGAGTGACACCCAGAAATTCTTTCCAGACTTACAAATGAGCAAAGAGGCAAGTCTGAACCTGAACTTCAGGGCAATCACGCCACTCAGGAGCACAAACAGACATGGCACCGACTGGAAAATTATTCTTGAGGTGTCATTTTTGACTGATACGGATGAGAAGTTTCCAAGGTTAGGGTCGTGACCCCAAGAAGTGCTGATGGAAGAGAGGTCATGAGCCCGGAAATGAGGTTGCAAGCTGACAAGCTTGGGAACTGCTGATGTGGACACATGAATGGTCATGTCAAGAGGGGTCCCCTTGGAATACGCTTTTTCCCCTCTCTTGCCTCAGAAACGGTAACTTGAGCAAGTTTTGAAGCTGACAGGACTAGCCTGCTGTATTTTTAAAAGTAGATCTCTGGAAATGAGCCCAAGATGATTAGGGAGATGGGAACAAGGAAAGCTCTGGAGGGAAGGATGTGGGACAAGGAAAAGGGGAGGAGAGGCAGGTCTGTGGGAAACAAGATCTGCCAAGCAAAACCAATATTCAGCAGTGTCAATGGGAAGAGATGGAAGCTTTTTAAGGTTGTAGTAAAGTTTTAGAATCTAACTTGGAATGTCAAATTTCTCTCCCAAGAGGTTTGAGGGACATACATACACTCCTTCTCTATGAGAAACCCCTGGTGCTGAGCTGGATACCTTGGCATGGTAGCTAACCTAGGTTTTGGTGGAATGTGTGGCCAGAGTAAGATCTGTACAGCTAATGTATATACAGAAATAAGGTAGTTGTCTCTGAGCGAGTCTCCAAACGGCTTCCATTACTGTCCTTGTGTTTGAAAAGCTACCAAAGCTAGGCCCTGAATTTATGTGTGTTAAGAGTAAACCACTGTTATGTGGAACTTCAGTGGTTTACTTTGTAATATTCATGCTATAAAAAAAAAGTGGAAAATACAAGCAGACCAGAAAATTGGTGTAGCTTATGCTACTGATTTTGTGTCTTGTCATTATTAAGAAAAGCATTTTAAGTTTTAGGAATGCCTGCTAAAGGTCTTTAAATGTTGAATATTGGAGATTTTTCACATCAGCACTGTTAAGCAGTTGTTAGTGGTATAAGTGGTCAACCCAGACCAGGGACCCACAGTGCCTCAGTTGCTGATGGGATGGAACCCTGTTTCTTAGAAAGCCCAGCAGAACCACCTTGTGAGCATGAGATTGTTGTCACGTGTCCCATGTCAGGGTCTCTGCAGTGCAAGTCTCCTCATAGCCAGGCCTCCGAGGTTTGTGTAAACTCTCCTCTGGTGATGACAGACAATAAGCAAAATGCTGTTAAGTCAGGTGGGCCTTTATGATACCTAACTAGCATCAGTACAAGAGGAGCATCAGCACCATAAAATGGATGTCTTGAACAATCTCGGGGCACGGAGGAGATGAGCAAGAGCATCTGGGCAATTAGGAGGGAATACAGCAATAGCACAGGTTCAAGTCAGAGGTGGGAAATGGGCCCGGAGGTTGATAAGCCAACACAGAGTATCACTGGAAAGCAAACATTAGGCCCATGTGGTGCAATACCTAGCTGTGGCTACGTGCTGGGTACAATACAGAGGTAAAGTCAATACCATTGTGTGATATTTGTTTAATAGTGTTATGTTGAGAGGTATTCACGGACAGGGAGGGTTTTGCAGCCAGCTGGAGCCAGGGGGTTTTCTGGCTGTTTTTACCAGCTGTCTGCTTATTTTCTGTCATTTCTAGTGCTGTCTTTCAGACTCAAAGATGGAGGCCCTGGTACCACTCCAGTGCTGAGCGAGGTGCTATGAGCCTGCACTGGCTACAGGGCAAGGCAGAACCTAAATGCCTGTTTGCCCCAATTACTATTACAGGGACTAAAATATTGACTCGGAGCCATAAGTGCTAGAGAGAGAGGAAACCAGGAGATGGTGTTGCGAATGAGACCATGAGAGCAAGGAGAGGTGGGGTTTCTTCAGCCTTAAACCCACTGGCAGGGCAGACAGCTAGGGATTTCTGAGCAAGGAAACTGTGCTGCTGCTTGTCTTTAGCAAGATAAAGACTTTGTAAACCTTTTTATGAATAAATTAATTTATGCCAAGCCTGTACAGCTTCAATTAGCAGCTAATTGGTCAAGCAAAGGATGCCTAATCTTCAGGCCTCTGTGTCAAGGGTTCTGTGAGCTTTGCTCTTGAAGCTGTGATTTTGTAGGATAGTCCAGACTGAATTGGTAGGTAAGATTCTGTTAAGACTTTTACATATATATCTCGTAAGTGCAACCCATAGAGATTGTTCAGATGTGCTTCAAATGTGAACAGATTAGTGCAGAACCAGCCTGTATCTTCATTTCTGGTCATCCAGCATGGACCAGTCTCCACAAGTTTCTTTTCAGGGTTTAAATCAAGGCTTTGGTTTGTTTGAGAAATTCAAGGCTTTATTTTCATAATTACCTTTAGTTTTGGAGCTGCCCTTAAGGCTATTTGGAATCCATTGAAACATGCTGAACTCTAAATCAGAGGTTCCTGTATTTTGTGTCAAATGCACAGAGATGAAGTATGAGGTTTCTTCTCCAATCACGTGGAAGTTTGTTTTAATTTCAAAAGCATACTGTGTTTTCTCTTAAGAAACTGATAACTTCTGTTTAATGCTGAGCTCAGAATGTATCATTTCAGACAGGCTGGTTTTTCACATCAAAGCATGTGACTTCAGTTTCCCTAACATATCCCCAAGTACCTTCTTCCAGTCTGCAAAATAACCCGTGGGGAAAAAAGTACAGATCTTGTAATGATTCTGGAAGATTGTCATAGTTTTCACATGCAACTAGTGACCATGCAAGGTAAAGAAAGCATCTGAGGACGTGTTACAGGATATTCATGGCCAGCTTGTGTCATGACTCAAGTGATTGGTGACTTTAGTACAGCAATAATCTAGCCCTATAGCTGATCCAGTCCATCTCTTTAGGGACACTTAATCTCCAATGTACCTCTATTAGTAATTTGTTTGATTTTTTAACTTGATACTATCTGTAAATATCTTAAGGTATATGGCATCCTCTTCACAGGGAATTTTTTTCTAGAGGACTGGCAGGAATTTTTGATTCTCACATGCAGTCTAATTATTTCCATTCTTAATTAGTCTTGTTGCTGATGATTATAGAGCTCATCTCTGTGATGGCACCCTTAAAAATAAACTGTTAACAGGTTCATATGTCAGTTGTTGATACATAATGTAAGGGTTCATTCCTCTCCTCCTAATGGAACTCCTAGATACCAAAGGGAACTTTTCCTGAACAAAAAAACCCAGCTGTTTTCAGCCTGCCAAAAATCCTCAAGTCTTTAGAATTACTCTGTTACCCAAACTGCAATGCTTCCAGTTGAAAGCCAGGCATGAAAAAATGCCAGATAAAAAGCATAGGAAAAAAACAGAACGCAAAACCAAACGACAACAAAACCAAATGACAAAACCAAAAAGAAAAAGAAAAACAAAACAAAAAAACAACACACGCACACACATCCCCAACAAAAAAACACAATAGGAAAAAAACCCAAACCACCACCAACTAAGGGACTCTTCTTGCTACAGGCTATTACAGAGCAGAACTGCAGAAACAGATCAATTCACTTAAAGAAGCGCCTCTGGATTATAAGTTTTATGTTTGTAGACAACAGTTTTACTTTTTTTTTTGTATTTCAATATTAACGGCGCTTCTCCTAAGGAGCTGTGACCTTTAAATTTCATTATGTATGGATTTGTATATGTGAATGTGACATACAAGTTTGTTACCAAGATACTATTGGAAGAAAACATCCTAGAGCCTTCCAAGTTGGCAAGTTGATGTTGGTGTCTGAGTCATCTCAGCCCAAAATATTATTTTATAGTTTTACAACATTTTGGGCTATAAAGGCAATATCAGCCATTTTATCTGACTGATGCTATCAGGTGCTTTCCATTAGTTTCCTTATGTATATCCTAGAGACAATCAGACACATGTATAAGTCTGGATATGAACAGCACTGAAATTAAACAGGATTCATTTATCGGAAAGGTGGAGCAGCTCAGCTACCTACAGCAACTGATCTATAGCAGGATAAGGCCTTAACAAGTTCTTTCAGGCTTGATGTAATTTGCATCATCTCATTTGTTGCTTTCCTCATCTCCCTTCTTTCCTCTTCTGTGTATATTGCAATCTTTTCTTAGTTTATATACATACTGCTACACAGATTATTCTGCTGCAGCTGGTCCAGTGGTGGAACTGGGCAGAGTCAAGTCAGATCCAGGCATGGGCAGTATTCTCAACTGAGACCATTTGTGAAATGGTCTGAGTGGGGTCTAACGTGTGCCATGGTTTCAGCTGCATTGTTATTCCCTTGTTTCTAATTTTGTATCATAGTGACTACTAGTTAACAACCTGTTATCTAGTTCTGAGTGTTATCCTGGAATGTGGCCTTGAATAATAGGTGTTGAATAAATGTCAGGAGAGTCACTTCCAGTCCTGCACTCCTTCAAAGAATCCTTTAGTACAATGCACAATATTTCTTGGTGCTGCATAATACCTATTTCTGAACTCCATCTGCAGAAGCTGAGGCTTTCTTTTCCATCCTACTGGAGTTGCTGGGATTGTTCCATTTGACAGGGGAGTACATTCAAAGAAAAAAATACTAAAATATATTGAACAAAAGTTATATTTAAAGTATTTCCATCCAATCTGAAACATGATTTCTCAAGATCTTGCAGAATGTCTGTAGTGCAGCCAGCTGCAATATTAATGGTGCTTTGCTGAAAAAGTGCCAGAGCCTTGCAACTCTCATATAATAAATGAATTGTAGAGAGCACACTCAGCACAAATAATTAGCAGAATTTATACTGTGTTCTCTTCATAAAAAATGAGTTAGTTTTCCCACACTAGGAGCATGTGGAAATTCTCAGAGAAAATGCATCTGAGTGCTCTTCGTTATTATAATTTCATTTAGGTATTTTTTGTTGTTGATGACAATGTCATAAATAATGAAATTTATAAAATTTCATACCTTTGTGCCAGCACATCCAAGCTTTCTAAAGGAAGGTTATTGCTGAATATTGCAGTTTTAGAAGATTAGCATGAGCTAAGAAAAGTATTTTCATGAACATAATTTTTTTGTAGAGCAAAAGTTTACTGAACAGTACTTCACCTTCAGTTTCCAGCAATCAGAAAGTGAATTTCTTACACATGTTTACAAGCAGACATGGGGAAGCCGAATTTCAGGAAGTCACATGATTTCCAGTAACACCCCATATATAGACATTTAGATGATGAAAGCAAAGAAAAAAAAACTTGCTGTTACAAGTCTCCTGAAGCTGACATGTATTATCTCTGTGTAGCCATGCTCCCATGTATATGCCATAAGGCTCCTTCCCTCTTTGTTCCAAGAATTTATATCACTAGATATTTCAGAGAAGTCACAGTCCTGAACTGAATGTGTGGTAACTGATACAAGGGGGACTTTTCTTTGGAAGCTCACAGCGACCGTATCTAGTAGAAAGAAAAGTACAACCTCTGGTGTACCTGACTGTTAAAAGGTAAATAAATAAGCAAATCTCAGCCAAATAATGGTTTAACTGAGAGAAAAACTTTATCTGAATTGGAAAAGTAGAATTTAAGAAAGGAAGGGTCTATTGGTAGCAAATAATTCTTAGATGTACGTTTTCTACCAACTATTCACCTCCTGTTATTCTCAAATGACTATAAGCCTTTCTTCTTCCATCTACCATACATGATAATGTAACTAAGAAGAGATATCCTGAAATAATGTGATATATGTTTAGGTTGTTGGATAAATAATGCAAGAATATGCTTTTGCTGTTGTTAATCTTGCCTGTGTGAGCTGAGGCTTTTGTTCAGCTCCAAAGAAATGGATTAATTCCTCGGGTCTGAGATGTTCCTGGTGCCTCATCTGACTTTTCCTAGGTAGCTCTGAGTTAGATCCTGCATCCTGAACTGTGTATATTCTTTCTGTCTGGATACCTATGAATGCAATGTGGAGAAGTTGTGTTGTGCAGCTCAGTATGATTTATCCCTTTGACTCCCTGGGCTGTGGTTAAAGGGGAGTTCAGAAACTGTGAACAGGATCATTACATCAGATACTGTCCGAAAGTGCCACATGTTTTTCCTTCAGAGAAGGGAGCTGAGCTAAGTCACCATAAAAGCAATTGTGGTATTTTTGGAAAGGAGTAGATGGCATAGGGAGAAAGCAATGTGTTGCAAGTGGGTAGATCCAGTCATGGGTACCATGTTTTGAAATCCTTGTGGTCTGGATAGCGACCAGCCAGCTTTCTTAACCTGAGGCTCCCAGCTCCACGCCTCTAAGCGAGGAGTTCCTGCTGCTGCAGAGCCCAAACAGCGCCTTAGAACCCTGGAGCCCCTCTGTCACTTATCAACATAAATACAAACAGAGCACCTTTGCAACAGGATGTTCACAAAGAGAACTGGAGGTAACTGCTGCCTGTGCTCTGCTTTCCTGCAGGGTGCTGCTTTGATACATTTCTGCATCATCAAACTTCACCAAAATCCGTGTTTGAAGTGTAGATTTCCTCCAGACAAACCTTGGGCTGATGAACTCTGTGGAGGAGGGAGCCTGGCCTGTGTAGAAGTGTCAGCATTCCAGATGCAGAACAAGATCTGAAACACAGGGGTCTTTTACAATGTGGTGAGTGCATCTTTTCAGAGCACAGGAAAAACAGAACCACTATGGTTGGAAATGATCTTTAAGATCATCAAGTCCAACAATTATCTACTCTACTAGGGCCACTACTGCACCATATCCTCGAGCACCATATCTAGACAGCTTTTAAATACAGCCAGGGATGGCAATTCAATTACTTCCCTGGGCAGCCTGTTCCAGTGTTTGATAACCCTTTTGGTATAGAAGTTTTTCCTAACAAACTGTAGGCACCAGGACATTGTCAGCAGGTGTGAGTCTGTGTCCTGGCTGTGATGCAGATGAAGCTGTAGAGGGAAGGCAGAGTCAATCCATGGCCCAAATAATCCATCCATAGATAATTGAGCACTATATCCAAGATATGATTTGACTGTTTTCTTTAAGGTATCCATTGTCAGTCTGATATAAGTCCTGCCATTCTACATTGATATTCTTCCTTGTTCTAAACTTGGAGGGGATCTTAAGAACAGCTCAGCTGTATAATGTAATAGATATTGTAGGGGTTTTTTACATGAAATACAAGGGTAATATTGTCAAAGAAGTAGAGAGACTGTACAAAACTCTGTGTAGTTGCATGGCAATGCAGCTCATTGTCATCTTTTGAAGATTACTTGACTTCAGTGGAAAATACTTATATTCCTATAAGTAGAGACATTCCTCTGCTGTGACATAATCTCACTTTTTCTTCTAACTCCTTCATTCTTCCTGAAGAAAATGCAGAGAGAAAGATAAAACACCATCTGGTGACCCCTACTCTGCAAGAGTCCTTAATGCTGTGTGCCTTTCATGACAGGTAACTTTCTAACAAGTATTGCTGGAGTAGTTTCATGGTTCTCATTAGAATGGTTTGTTGACCTCAAGACTTTAATAGGCAAGACAAAGTCCTTCACCATGGAGAAGACTCAGACCCTTGAAGAGGCACTTTACAGCACCTTCAGGATCAGTCACTACCTGCCTGATCCAACACTGTTGATGCCAGTGGAAGTTCTACCTTTGATTTCAAAACTAATCAGGCCTGAGAACTGTGTTTCTTTCTTTCCTCCATCCCTTTGGGCATTAAGAGGTTTATGCTTACGTAAGCTGTGCAGAGACTGTGCAACAGCGAGGCTTTGTGCCACGCACGATGGGAACATTACCCCACAGTGCTGACAGTCTAAGTTTAGATTTGGTGCAATGAATGAAAGTAATAAACAAAAGTTGGGAATAGGCACGGCAGTGGTCATGGCAGTGGGTTCAAGGGTTGCTCTGATTCGGTAGGTGAATATCCTGATGGCTGCACTGATTAAAAAGAGTGAGTCAGATGGAGGCTGGAAGGAAGAAGTAGAGTGTTAGAAGGATGTGGCTGTGGGGAGACCTGGTGAGCAGAGATTAGGAGGAGAGTTCATGCCCAGAGGACTAGAATAGCTTGTCCACTAGTTTCATTGTTTTAGGCATTTAAAACACACTGGGTTAATCACTAACAAAGATGCCTGGGGGAACAATGTTGTATCAGTTACCTTCCTGAGCATTTGACTGTTTTGGTTCTATTTATTCTAGACAAAAGAGCTTCTTTCTGATGTTTCATAGTTAGCCTGAATGTCTCTAACTTGGACATCCATTTAATTTGGAAGGTTTCCACAAGATGCCAGTGAGACTGTCTGATTAAAGTCATGACTTTATAACCAAATGTCTTTCTTGCTCCATGGTGCTGACTGCAAATTTGGTTATGATTTGTGAAAGAATGTTTAAATACCGTGTATTTTTCTCTTTGTGGGCTCTGTTTATTTTTAACATTTTGATCGGACAATGAAAAATGTCAGTGATGCTAGTTGCAAGTCTTTAGGTACAAGTTTGCCTTTCAGCCATGGTGTGGGAGTGATTATTTGCTTTAAAAAAAATGACAGCTGTGGATTTTTAGTTCCCTTTTCTTAATAATCTCTGGAAAAATATGGCCTTACATAAAAGCCTGCTGTATGAAAGGTAAAGCCAGGGCCAAGTTGGGTCAATGACATCTTTCTCATGTCTCACTAACTTTTTCAGGGAGCAGTAGCAACAAGCTGAGTAGAGGCTGGAAGAAGCAGCGTTGTTGCTTTTGTTTTCTTTTATCAGTCCAGTGACTACATGTGTCCCTATGACACAGTTCTGGGTCACATGTCTGAGAAAGATGGACTATATAGAGTATACACAGCATGGAAAGTATTCTAGCTGGAGACTAGCTATGTTGATAGGTTCTGCACGTGATGAAAATTTGTATATTCCTCCCAGGGACTTTATTAATAGCACAGGACTGAGACAGGGAGGAGCCAGTTATATTGCTCTTTATGTAAAAAAAAAAAATACCAAAAAATAGAATATATAGAAATATAGAATATATAGAAATACATTCTTTCTTGTTCCTTGTCATATTAAACCTGCAAATAGCTCATTACCCTGTAGTACAGCTTAGACAGCACATGAGACCATTAGAAAATGCAGAGCAGCACGAGTCAGAGCACAGAGATTTCCCCAAGCCAGGCTGCATGGCCACAGGAGAAGAGTGAAGGCACAAGGTCACAGCATGCAGCATTCAGAACTGGAGGAAAAATAGGAACCCTAGATAAGTATTCTAAAAGCCAGTCTCAAGCATAACCAAACCAAATGTTTGGTTTTGGTCTACTGGAAACTTTGCAATGGAAGAGTTAGCTAGTTTTCTTTCTTGGCTCTGCTATGAAACGGATGCTGCTGCCTTTCCCGGTTGACTTTCTGCCATTCAATAGGATCTAGGTTTCTCTCTCTGCAGGGTATTGCTCTGGTTAGGAGGTCAGAGGGAGAAAATGCTGTAGCTGTAGCCTGTCTATATTCTGATTCTTCTCGCTTTCATTGGTCACTTCCCCAGTAATTCTTTCAGCTAGAAGTGGTAGCAAGCTGTTGCCCTGGTATATGGATTAAATATAGCTGGAGGCAGAAACGAGTGTGTTAGGAGATTACATATGCAGTCCTCTGTGTTCCCACTAACAGGAAAAACTGAAAAAATGTGTCTAGAAACTCGATCCAAGTATTCATGTCTTTTTCCAGACATTGAATAAAAACATCTGGATGGAAAGGGCTAGTATTATTTGTGACCCTTCTTTACTAATAACAATCAATTAATTTAATTTTTCAACAACATGGAGAAGTACAGAAGGTCTATCCCAGTTTGACACCTGTGATGAGTATGAACTAAGCTTTGAATTCCCAAATATTCAGAGCCTGGGCTGTGCTCTGAGCTCATCTTTATAGCTATAAAAAGAGATGCTCTGACACTCTTCAGTAATGTGGTGAATATGGATGAAGATACAGATGCCAGGTAGCAGATTCTAGGGTAAATTTAAAAGGAGAACTGTTTTACAATACAGGAGGTTTGAATTTTGTCTACTAGTGAAATCATTAACCAAAATAGGTAAAAAGTCACATGTTTTCCTTTGGAAAACAACTAAAAATTCTTCAGGAGGGCTCCAAACCATCCTAGGAAGAAGAGTTCTCTCCCATTCAATGCTTTTTTTTTTTTTTGCTTTTTTTTTTTTTTCTTTTTTTTTTCTTTTTTTTTTTTTTTTTTATTCGAATGGGACATCCAGATAATCTGTTCCTAAATATAGACAAGGAAAGGAACACCATCAAACTGCTAATGTAGACAGCTAGGAATCTGAATCAGAATTTATCTCCCCAGCTCTGTACCAAATATGCATTTTAACCTTGATAAGTCACTTTCTTTTTATCAAGCCTCCATTTAACCTTATTTTTAAAATGTACAAACAAATCTATGTTTCCTGTGAGGATCCTGTAGAAGTTAGGGGTTTGGGACATCAAAGATGCTTAGCATGCTATTAAATGAGCTGCAGTTTCATAGGTTCACTCTCAGAAAGAAATACTTATGTAAAATTAAAAATGTTCCTCTGTGTCCTTAGGTTTAAAAGTTGGAAATAAATTAGAAAAATGGTATTGAAGTGCTAAGCAGGCTATGGCAATAGGAGTACTGCATTTACATTTGCACTGCAAGCAAAGAATTAATCATAAATGCACCAGGCCAATGTGGTTCTCTGTCATGTTTATAAGAATGATTTACCTCCTGTACAATCAAAATAAAGACACATTAGTGGCTAAGGAATTTTACGAAGTCTTCCAAGTTGATATGGTTTAGCTGTAAGGAATAAATAAATTTTTTATTTTACTGATTTCTTTTTATCAGTGTCTCAATTAAACACTCCACATTAAATTCCTGAATTTTTTCTGCCGCCACTTGTAATGGGTCAGAAGCGTCAGGGTATCCTTGAAATGGAGCACTCTTCTCCAAGGCACTTTTCATAGCTTCATTAGCGTAGTTATTTATTTCCCTGTGCTTTCTCTAAGGACTTTCCTTATGTCAGATGCTTCTAGTTATTAGGAATCAGAGTCAGAGGTCAAATTATGAGCTACTGATCGCTCAAGTTAAATGTTATTTAATGCAACAGTCCATATGAGCAGTGTGCAAAAGCCCTCTGGGGACTGGCTGTGCAGGGATGCTCCAGGATGCATGTATCCATAGGCTCTGTTCAGTGCACCACAAGACACACATGTCCATTATAGGACCAGGAGTGGCCAAAGGTTATTATCATCAAAAGATTACAACAATCACTATGACATTTTCTTTTATTCTACTGTACCAA
Organism: Actenoides hombroni; assembly: GCA_024336885.1. Lineage (NCBI taxonomy): Eukaryota > Metazoa > Chordata > Aves > Coraciiformes > Alcedinidae > Actenoides > Actenoides hombroni. The sequence goes on along the minus strand of WUAM01000431.1, from coordinate 75,180,826 downwards.
GAAAATAAACTTCTAGACAGTCAAAAATGAGCTGTGGGGTTTTTTTTTCTCAACAGGCAGTGAGGGAACTTCCTAATGTCTTAAGTGGCTTTGTTGTCTTGAATCCCCACCCTTGGCTATATAATTGCTATAGTTAGGCACTGTAGCAAATGGTTCTCATTTAAGGCTTGGACAGTTGATGTCTCCAGAGTCACTGGCTGAATGTTTTTCTGTCCCAGGTGTCTAAGCAGAACTAGTTCTGATTCTGACTAGTGATATGTCATTAGTATGAGTCCTCTAAAATGTTTACCTATGAAAAGTGAGACTTTGACCCTGAGATACCAGAAATCATTCAAACTAGACTAAACACAAACAATTCCCATAGTCCAATATATGGTGAGGTCTCTTGCCAAACCTTTTCTGAACATAGCCATTATGTGAATGTCAGCCACGGGAGTGCATTTCATTCTGGGATTTTCCACTTGGCCTTTATTCAGTACCAATCTGATAATGGGATGAAAAGTGGACTTGAGGAATGTGGTTCAAAGGACTTGCACTATTGAACCTGTGTACCAACCCTGGCTACGCAAGTCATTACTTTGACTTGTAAAGATACCATAAAATGGAGACAGCCTGTGCAGGGCCATGGCACAGAAGATATATAGTTCATAAGTGGGACAACTGAGGAGGAGGAGCGCTTACAAAGAAGCACTTTATAGGAAACAAGAGTCATGGCAATACTGCTGTGACAGCAGCTTTCTTCCTCTGTCTCCTTGTGGTGGTCTTGCAAAGTCACAATTCTTAATTTGGTTGTCTCTGCCCCTGAAAAGACTGTAGATACATTTTTAAAAAACTGATAACAAAATTACCTCTAAATTCTGAAACACTAAAGGAGTAAGGAGTCTCTCAAGTAAAAAATCTATCCGGATTGCTGGGTCTTATTATGTGAGAAAGGATGGGAAGCTACAGGTAGTACAAGAGTGCTGATGCAGTGAAACATACACTGAAATTGGTCCAGGTTTATTGCCATTTTTAATGCAGACATCAAAATACAGAGGTTCTCTGAAAAACAGACTTCTGTCTTGGGTGCTGTTTAGTTGGTGTATTTTACTCTGCATATTAACAATGTAGTAAAAGGTTGTTGCTGGCAGACATCTTACTAAAAAAAAATTACCTACCTTCTTCAAAAAACTTCCTATTTATGGTGCTGCAGACTACCCCCTTTTTCAAGGGAAACCTGGTAGCTATGTCTACCAGCTCAGCCTCAAAGACACTTGACAACCTCTATGTCTGTCTGCATTGTCTGTTTCCCTCTATCAGATCTCTCTATGCATGCTGCAGGACCCCCAAGTGTCACAGTGGTTTAAAGTGCTCAGCTTTTCACTGAGAGGGTTGGTGCAGGGGAATGAGGAGCGTGTGTAGAGTGGCAGCCGAGGAGGCTGGGGGTTACTGCAGTACCTCGGGAGGGACCAGCTGCATCTGGGATGTAGCACAGTGGGATCTCTGTTCCTATAGTGCTTCTTGGGATTTCAGATGCTGTGATCTGTAAAGATATTAGGACTTTGGATGGCAGGCTGATGAAGAAAAAAAAAACAATCAAAGATGATGCACCTTTTTTTTTTTTTTCTCTTGGGGACAAAAAGCTACACAACCCCAAGTACATATTTTTTTAATCATTCTAGTTGTTGTCAACCTTTCACATTTGCTCCTCTTGAGCTGCCTATAGCAACAAGCAGCATTTCTCAGCTGCTGTGAATCTGGAGGTTTCAAAGGCCTTCCTGGCACTAATAAAGGAGAGGGGCATTGTGTGGTCTTTCTATAAGGTTGAACTCCATGCAGAAAAAGCAGGGGACAACTTGTCCCGTCACCTTCATTTTATAGATTGACAAAGTGAGGGTTAGACATAGTAAGCAGACCTAGTTTACCCAGAAAGCAATAAGGAAGTAACCTAGAAAATACCCAGGAAATTACCCAGGGAATTCTCCAAGTGCAATAATACAATATGGTTCAAATGTGAGTCTTCATCCTATGAGCTATCTGCAGGCTTTGCACAGAGCTGGATTTGTCACTTAGTGGTTTTCAGAAAGAACAGTTTTTAAAATACCCCTTTTGGTGAGCCTAAGCAGAGGAAAGGTAATGGTTCGTGTCCTGTGTGTTTTGCTTTGGATGGGCTCTGGGTTGCTGTCTCACGCAGCACATGACGTTACATGCTGAGCAGGTGAAGGGTGGGTGCGGCTGCTGCCAGGGGTGCCTGGGCTTGTTGGGAGAATTGTTGCCATTCCTACCTGTTTCTATCTCTGTGGTCCTTCTGAAACAACATAAGCTATTAGCAATGGCTGTGTGATGTAATTAATTTAAGAGGAAAATTCACTTATAAGGCTTATGGTCCTATTCTCTGCGAGGCAGTCCAAGCAAACAGTCTGGACGGGGGTAGATGAGCAGCTGAGCTGAGAGTGCAGCAGGACACCATCATCTGCTGTACAGTCATGGCACAAAACTTCAACCAAACCCTCCTCTGGAGGGTCCTGGGACTAATCTGTCTGCAAAAGTACAGACCCCACAGCAACCTGCTGTGCCCTGGGCTGCCTGTGCACAGGCTACGTGGAGTTGGCATGGCAACACCGGCTTCCAGCGGGTGTAGGAGCATCTCTGAATCCACAGCTCTACCTGCCACCCCAATGCACCTCCTGAGTGCTGGAGGAGAGTGCCATGGGAGCCAGCAAAAGGCTTTCTCTTCTCAAAAATAAATACCAAGAAAAGGGAATACTTATCTGCCAGGGCCTGCTATTGAAAAACGGATCTCAGTTCATATAAGCAGGAAAAAGACATTGAGGCTTATTTGTATTTCTGCCCCTGAGCACAAAGGGGCTAGAAAGCAGGCGGATCCCACCGATTGTGTGTTCCTCCTGTTTGGAGATGTAATCGGCATCCACATACTGTGCCACAGCCTTTCCTCATCTCTAGGGGTTTGGTTGGGGCTAGCAATGATGTATAGGGGTAGAAGACTTCCAGGGTTGAGGTGAAGACCTCTAGGATGGGGGAGGGCTGGCCCCTGACTCTGCATCCCTCTCCCCTCTTCTAATGTGTAGCACACACTGCTAGGAGCAACCTTCATGGGGGAGAGATGAAAACACAGGGCCACCCTGTTCACTCAATCCCAACTTACCAACTGAAGAAACAGGCTCTGTGTAAACAGTACAAATGAAACGGATGTTTCACTCTGCTACTGATAAGTTTATCAGCAAAGCCAATGTGCACTCTGGACCCCTAGGAAAATACACAGAAAACGTGTTAAAGAAAGAGAAGTTGAGGGTCCTCAGCTAACCCCCAGCTTACCCCGCCCTGAGTATCAGTGTTTGTGCTTTGGGACATGTCAATCATGTTGTTCCAGCCAACATGACTCCGAGGTTGGGACGTTGTCATTTGTAAACACAAAGCCCAATCTTACCCAGGCTCTAGCTGTGGTAAGTGCTATCGAGGTAGATGAAAAAGAACAGTTGCAAAGGTGCTAGGGAAGGTGAAAACATGGCAGGGGCAGGCAAGGAGTGTGGTTGCTGCTGGGGGGCACCATGCTGGACCTTGGGTGGGAGGTGAGGCAGTGGCCTCTCTATCTGGTATTGTCTGTGACCATTGTCCTTTGCAAGGAAGCAAAGATAAATCTCTCTTCTGCTTCCTTGATTGTGGCACTGAGCCAGCGTTGCCTCACCAAGGGCTCAGCATCCAGCTCAGGTCTCACAGCTCCAAAATGCCTGCCTCACGTCGCCTTAAGTGCCTTCTCCAGCATCCTGTTACACGTGGACCATTTTGGCCGGCTGGATTCTGTTCTCTGCAAGTGAGTGGCTGGGAAGGAGGTGTGTTTCACAGAGCTTATAATAGAAAGCTTGCTTTGACCTGCATGACAGAGAGATTAACACCATTCCAGAATGATATAGTGTGTGTTTTTTAAGGGTTCAAAGGCAATTCCCGTTTACAGAGCAGGACTGGAAGAGCCTCGTAGCGCTCAGGCAAGGGCAGTGACTGTCGGGGATTCCTTCCCTGTCGCTTCTTGTTCAGGTGGACTTTTACCCTGCTGAGGGAAGACTTGAAACACCCCATGGGTGGCAGGCCAGGCTGTTGTGCTTGTGCAAAATCATACCTCCTGCCTCTGAGATGAGAATGAGGAGATTCTTGCACCTATTCATATCCCTTCTCATCCAAGGGAACAATATCTGAGCTTTTTTAGGGTGATTTTTCTCTCTTAGGATTTCCAAAGTTTCTTTTAGAAACCATTTGGCTGAGACCCACAGACAGCCTGCCCATCCTTATGAAACTTTTATCATTGACAGTAAAGATCCATTTATGATAGCATTGGACTTTCTTGAGTTATTCAGCTCTGCAGATGCAGTTTTAAATGCTTTGATCCATAGTGGTCCAACCTGCTTATTCCAATTTTATACTCATGCCCTTCATCTTTACATCCCTTAGAGTACAGGCACGGAAAGCTGAGCCTGTGATTCTGCTCCCACCATGCCCACTTTTCTAAAAAGTATGAAAGGCTGAAAGCCTCTGAACAAGGAAAAGTATTCACCTGCTGATAGTATCAGTCCTTGCATTTTTAGTTATCTTTCAGGAAAGCAGAACGTACAAGATCTTGTTTCTTGGTAAATGTATTTTCATGTCCAGGAGGAGCTTGATGCAAGTCAACCATTGAAGTCTCGGTGAACTACCGGGGAGTCAGAAGTGGCACACTTAGCAAAGTTGTATTTACTCCAGAAGATCATGCTGCACATTGATGACTCACCTTCCTTCCCCACTCTACTTTTTATTTTCTCTCTGTATCAAGGCCCTCTGATCTCAGAAATTACGTACATCTCCTCTGCAAACCATGACTGTCCTTTCTCTCATACTCTTCTTTTTGCACAATGCTTTCAGTGTATTCCATCCACTTGACTTCAACCCTCTCCCACCAACACAACTGGTGATGGTGCAAGTCACTGCTGCCTGCATTGCTACCAGCTATAACCCAATACATCTGGTGTCTGCTGGCCTGGGATTTTCCGAGGGCTCCTGCAGCAAAGCAGGTTGCAGACCGATTGAGACATGTTTGGTGGTTCAGCCAGGTTTGCCACAAGGGGGGGTGAAGAACAGAAACAGTCTGTGGAAATTTACTGACTGTCTGAAGATCTCGTGACTTCTTGCTAAATCTGAAATTTCTCAGTACAAAAAAAAAAAATGATTGTTTCTAAACTGCCTGTGCAGTTATTCATCATTTACCTGAATGTTGCATGGTCAGTGGTGTGTTTTTTGTCAGTGATAGACGGCAATCCATCTTTTGCTGAAGGGGTGGAAGAGAAGGAATTAATTAGTCAAAACACTAGGTTCTTGTACAAAGAACTTCCATACAGATGGTGAATTTAAAATATATGTATTCAACAAGTTAGCACAGTGTGCCAACTCTTGTGAAATATGTGCACATTAGAAGTGTGAGGAGGAGCAAATAAACTTGTGAGGAATCTTTCTGAGGCTTCTGTTTTCAAATTGATTTGCAAAGAAGTCGTCTTCCAGTATTTTTTTTAATTATTTTTTTTTTTAAATAAAGGTTAGTATGTATAAAGCCCTTTAAATCATCTGAAGCAGATCAGGGTTATGACTAAGAGATAAGGAGGGATTTGTCTGTCTGACAAACTTCCCCTATGTTTTTAGAGAAGGTTGGTATCTTCAGAAGTGGTAAAATACCAATGAGTGCAAAATGCAGGGTGTAGTGTACATTGGAGTTCTGCCAGTTCATGGGCTGAGCAAAAACTGTTGTAATGCAAGATACTTGAAGGCCCAGCTCCATGTCCCACAGAAGAAAAGTCGCCAGTGACGTGTCTAAGTAAAGCTCTCAATCTCCAGCCCACAAAAAGTCATTGTAATTCCTACTACAAAGTCTGTAGGAATTTTGTTATTAGGACAATTAATGTTCTTACTCATCTTTATACTAGACTATATCATCTACCCATCAGGTTTAATGGTGTTTATTTTAAAATACTGAGGGAGGGAGAGAGGAAGAAGCCAGGAGAAAACAGAGAAAAATGCCCTCAGTCTGCATTTTGCCTTCAGGCAGGACAAAAAGTGAATATTGGGATAAAGTCATTTCTAACCAAGCCACAGCTGGAAGTAAAAACTGCGGCGGTGATAAGAGACCATCAGTGCTGTCAACTCAAGCACCATTAAAGGCGGTGGCCAGCAGAGTTTGCAAAGCTTGTTCAGTGCCCAGTGCAGGACCCTGATAGTGCAAGTAACGCTGTGCTGGCTGGTTTCGCTTTAATGTTTTTGATAAGGCTTTGTAAGGCAAGGGACTGCTTCATATGCAGCTGTACTGAAGTCGTGCAGATGGACATCTGCCTACTTCGGATTGCTTTTAGGTCTGGGGATGAAGGGACAAGGTAAGAAGCTGTATATGTTCTATATGTTTTTCCCTATAGTGGGGTTCATTTTCTAAGGCTTTGCTGGGGAGTCTCTGTGTTGAAATACTAATTAAAATACTAAAAAAACTGTAGCAATTTAGGGCAGGAATAGGATACTTACAGGTGGATAATTAGCTAACTGTATAATGATGATCTCCTGTTACATGCAGACAAAAATTTTGTTCACGACAATGTTTAGGGTAAGAGACAAGGCATTGAGATTTGACATATTGAAAATTCTCTATATTTGTCCAGGAAAGGGTGAGAAGATAATCCCAAAGGGCCCAAGAAATTTTAAAAACCACTTAAGATCAGAAAATGAAACCCACAAAGAAAAGCGGACCCACTAAAGGCAGCAGGATTGCAGCCTCGTACGTCACATAAAATGAATGCAGTTCATCATGCTGAATTGTTCACGCTCAGACCATATATGTTCAGTTCTTGACAAAGTAATCTCTTTACAAAGCTACATAATGCGGCAGAGTCAGCTACGAACGAGTTATAAACAAAGAAGCTATTCAGCTGTCAAAGCAATTTTCAGCTATATTAAAACAGAATAGGATGGGGTGAGTTCTGCCGAGCCTTCTGCTGCGAGCCGTCCCGGGAAGCCAGCGGCATCGCATGTGTGTGAATCGTGTGGCGAGAGGGAGCGTGCACGCACACGGGCGGCCGCCCGCGCCAACACATGGGCACGCACGTGCACGGGATAACTGTCCCTCGCCTTCCTCGGCTCCTGCTAGAGATTGCAAAATGCTGATTTAAATGGCATTTTCTGTCTGCGCTTGGGGATGTCACCAAGTTCTGTCCATTCCAATGACGTGTTTCGTTTCCATAGAAACCAATGTGCTTTGGAGAGGGAAAAGCAGGAGGAGACCGAGCAAAGCAGAGAAATCAAGTGGAATAAGACAAGTGTGTGGTATGAATAGATCATTTGGGTTGGGGGGCTTTTTACAAAGTGATTTATGCCTTAAGGCGGCAAGATGCTGTATTTGTTTGTGGGTATGTCACTCCAGAGTAATTACAATCCATTCAAATGTATGTCAGTTAAATGAATGCAGCATCCTATGTCTTCATATATGCTATCCAGCATCAGATAGACTGTGTCTGTACTGGAGAGGCCAGGCTTCCAGTGTGCTTTCTGCTGACATGTGACTTTTGCTGTTTGCTATGTCTCTGGTGTCATTAGCAGGTGTTTCCTATCTTCATCCCCAAACTGGGGAAGGGGGCAGGGCCTGGGAAACTACAGTTTCCAACTAAACTTCAATGAAATACCTGTCAAGTCTCCCATAAAAAAGCTGTGTATGATCTGTACCCCACAAGGAGTAGGCGGAGCAGGGGAAAGCATGCTGGAGCTATTCTATGATTTTTCCCTTCTTAAAGCAGCCAACTTGCCATTGAATCATTTAATCACTAATTAAAAATCCTGGATAAAATAAGCTGTCTACAGCTTTCTGGCAAACATCCCACTGACTTCAGTAGGGCCAAGATTTTACCCTTTCTTTGACTGTAGGGCTTGTTTGTTGTCACTTCTTTTTCTTTAGCTATTCTATGTGTTTTATACTAGATTTTTTTTCTCTTAGATGTGAGTTTTCTTTTCCTTTTCTTAAATGTTATTTCACTTCAGATCCAGAATATAGCATCTTACCATGATGGACCTCAAGAGGTAGTCCTTAACCAGGCTAGCTGGGTTTCACCCACGTCCTTTTCTGCTGTGACTTAGGAGACAACAAGGAGTAGATGGAGGGGCACTAGGAATTTCAGCAGCTAAAGGACACCTCGAGCACCTCTGTGCAGGCATAAACTCAACTTTCAAGTTCTTGTTGCTGGAGCTGTGTGGTGCTTATGGAGGTCCCTCAGCTGATATCTCACAGCTGGAAAAAAAATGGACCACCGTAGCCTAGAGCATCAGCTGTTTCACCACCCAGGGCTGAATGCCAGGAGGAGAAATAGAATCCTATATAAGTATATCCTATATGTGCAAACACTGCTGGTAACAGAGAAATATTCTCTTTCTGTATGTGCATATTCTTTGGTATGCGTTTCTCTTGTCTTTCTCTTTTGTATTTACCAGCCATACCCACTGTAATTTTGCTTTCAGAGTCTGCCTTAGAAGAGATCTATGCCATTTTGCCTGGAGGTGAATGACTCTAAGATGCACCCCGGATGGATGCTTGCTTGAAGGTAGGGATGTGCCAACACACCCTGCTTCCCAGGGGCTTTTTGGCAGAGTATGCTCAACTTTCTGCTGTGTATTTCATGAGAAGCTACTCTTGGTCACACACGGCCCATGTAATAAGGACCTGAGCCAACAAAAATTGCCAGGATCTACTGCATTCTTTAAAGCTTAGGGCACCAGAGTGTGAATCGACAGCAAACACCCTAATCCCTTACCAACGCATTGGGTGGCAAAACCCACAGCAGTTGCCTGTAGCGTTGATGTGATTCAAGCCCATACTGTTTAATTTATCTTTGTGCACCCAAAGCCATGATCTCTAACAGTACCGATAGTTAAGAGACTCATTTACTGGTTCATCAACAAATTATAAGAATAAAAAAATCCAACCTATGTGACAGGAGATACAGTTTTGTTGAGCAGCTCTAATTTTGGTTGTTTTCCTTGGCTTTAAACTTTGAATTTTACTAGTTACATATTATATTCTGCTTCACTTCTTAGTATTCAGACAGAAATCATTTGTAAAAAATGTGCTTTGTGGGTAATGTAGAAATTTTCTCCTCTGGGGTATCCATCAGTGAGGATGTTTACTATGTATTTATGAGATCCCTTGCAGATCTTTAGACTAGGCTCTCAGATGTTCATTCTCTTGGACTTTTTATTGCTAACATTTATTCTTCTTTTAACGGTGAGCTCTCAGAACAATGCAGAGGGCTCAGTTCAAACTCCAGGCAAATCTTACATCACTCTTGGCTTGCAACTGGGCTCCACACAGGACTCAGCAAGATTTCATTCAGCCTTTTCTATAGTGTTGGTTACAGTTCTCTGGAGGGGCAGCGAAAATTACTTTTGACTTTAATGCTTTGTATTAGTTAGTCTGTGATTTGTTTGTTACAGAGGCTGGATATTATCTTTGATACTATGTCATTCTGTAAAGCAATGCTGAGTGCAAGAGAGAGTGATAGAGCACCTCTTGTGCTACCACTGCCTCATTGCTTGTATTTCTGCAAGGTGATGAAATATCTTGGTTGCGTCAAAACTGCTCATTTCAAGATAGTAGCTAATATCGAAGTACTAGATAGTACTTGACAAGTTTGAAGGCTAGAAGGTAATCTTCAGGGCTGATGCCTGTACTCCAAAAAGTGATCTTCTGGAAGCCAGTGTAACTTCACGTGTGAGTGAGGAGAAGTTGCGTGACCGTGAGCTCAAGAATGGGCCATTATACAAGTACAAGGATGAACAAGAAAGGTTAAAAAACCTTTCTAAAAAGTCTGTGCAATCCAAGTGTACTCTTTATCATCTTGTTGTACCAAAACAAACTTTGTGATGTACTTTGACTTCGGATTTTCTGGAGTCATCGATGTAGTTCTGGTTTTTATCCTCTCTCATCTTGCTGATTCCTGACTTCCTTTCTCAGGCTTTGGAATTTTTGACCTAATTTTCCTCTTTTGCTTTTAATGAAATAACAAAATTAGTGTTTTGACCTCAGAGCCTTCTCCCACACTAGAGATTTTAAAATTGCTAAGTGATAGTCAGCAGGAGATTATGATACTTGGTCTAATTTCCTTAGAAATACTATAGCTGAAGTATTTATAATAATAAGGCTTTGTTGCTGGAACCTCTGAATGCCAAGAGTCTGAAAGAGGTAACTGAACCAGCAAGTTCTGAAAATATTTCCTAGATAGAAACTCAGGAGGAAGAAGAGGAGCAGGGCAATGACAGCAATGTTATTGTATAACTGAGCATGTAGTTTTCAGCAAAAGCATTTCCTTGTCGTTTAGGTTTTTTTCATTTGACAAATTGCTTGTGTAGAAACTGAAGTTTTTCAGTCTCTGTGCTGTTCCAAATTTTAAGCTTTTGGTTTTCTTGATGTGGTTTTTTTTTGACATCACTTAGTGGTGATGAGTCTGTATTCGTGTGGCTGTGATTGGTCAGCTCAGTCATGCTTAATGACTTAAGCCTTATAAACTACGTCTGACTTAGAGTATCATTTGGTTGTTGGAAGAAGAGTCTGCTGCGTTGCTCAAAGTCAGTGAAATTTACTTTTAATCAAAAAGGTTTTCCATGGTAGGAGTCAGCAAGACTGAAACAGTTTATGATATTCCTGCTCTTTCTCTTTCCAGAGCTGAATCTTGCAGAGAATATGTCTTGAGGATGACAGCCATGAGCAAATTTTTAGTCACACAGCTATTCTCAAATGTAACTAAAATTGGATGCAAGGCAAGATCTGTCTCATAATGATCCAACATATTCACAAATATTTTCTCACTATTTCTTTACTACTTGTCAGCTGTCCCTTCTTTTCTTCTGTTTCCTTTTACTTCTTCTTAGGTTTGTGTTTTGATGGTGCCTGTTCTATTTCCAGAGCACATCTTTGAATTTATAGTATATAGTTTTGAATATTGATGAATTTATATATATGAATGTAGATATATAAGGTGGTTGCTTTTTTCTGGAGGTTGGTTTCTTTCACTAAGTAAGAGAGCTGACCTGGATACAGAAGTTGCAGGCATGTTTGTGATCAGTCAATTTGTGCAGCTGCACCAAGTGACCTTGTAATTCATGCTGTGATTCACCACTTGAGGCTTGGCCTGAGTTCTTACTGGATGATGGTTGCCTTACGCTACAGTGGTGAAATATTTCACTTCTAAGAGAATCTGGGGTATTATCTTTGATTGATTTTGTTAAACAGTTCTGTTTTTCCATAAGATCTTTATCACTGTGTAGCTCCATCCAATACTTGGTGACACCTCCCAAGACATTACCTCTGTAGAATCTGGAACTTAGATTAGAAGCGGAGTACAGTACAGCTTCTTTGGTATGAACATTTATAAGTCAGCTGTTGACAGAAGTTTCCCCTGAACGTACATGTGAGTTACATGTTTTGTTTCATCAGGAGGTATTTTGGTAAAGAATTGCCAGAGACAATGCAAAAATGAATCTTGGTTATAACGTCATCCTGAAATGAAATGCATCATTTCTTCTTGGCAAATGAAGTGTTTGGCATCAGCAACTATTTACATTGTTTTTAAACTTCTGTGTATGCTGGAAGGTAGGGTGAAATATTGCCTAGATGGCCAGGCTATTTATTCCAAAGAAAAGGTACATCATGGAGCAGAAATTCAGAAACATTCTGTTTCAAATGATGCTATGTGATCAATATAACTACTCTGGGGTTTTACTGGATGTCCAGAGCACATCTTTCATTGTCTTTACATAGGTTACACCTCAATTTTGTCTATGTTTTATTTCAGAGCTTTCCAATTTTCTATCAGCAGTTGCATGAGCTACCTTTTCTTGTGCTCTTCCTTCAACATATTCCTCTCCATCCATGTTCTTAAGAGATTTTTTTTTTTTGTATTTCTCTGTACACAAGAAAAAATGACAGAAGTTGCTGTTGGTTAACTCATTACACCCCAATGCTCTCTATCTTAGCTCAAATCACTAAGTAAATATAAGTAAATAGTAAGTAAATAGTATTTATATATCATACCCCTTCAAAATTGTATACTTGTTACTTCCACTTTTCCTGTGTGCTGGTGCTTGAGCGAGGAGAAATCGCAAAACATCAAGAGAATGTTCATGTATGTGAAAAAACTTGCATGGACCTTGATTCCAGGAAAAACACACACACATGCTGATAAACAGCTCCTTATCTAAGAAATACTTCAGAATGTTTCTTAAATGAGAGTGCTTCTCTGAAACTGAGTATTTGGTTGCTTAGTTGTGGGTTTGTTGTTTTTTTTTTTTTAGTATTTCACCACCCTGCTGATAGTGTTGTGAAATCCTTGCTGGGACTTAGCCAGTTAACTGAATAAACTTCTACTTGCTTAATGACTTTATAACTCCTCCATATGAGATAAACTTGCCATTCGTTCATTTAACTTCTCTCCTGAAATTTGTGTATGAATACTGTCTGATCTCAGGAAGACTTCAAGTCTTTGAGACTTACGTTCTTGCAAAGTTATCAAATACAGCAGTCAGAACACGTTTGGACACTTAAAGTTCTCGTAATGTTTTTCACTGATATTTTTAGTATTGTTAAAGATAGTTACCGTTGCTGTGTTATTAAATACATTGATCTCTTTTATATCCTGTGATGTAATTTTCCACTTCCATATATACATTTATTAGTACCTATTCCTTTTAAAGTCATCTTTCATAGTTCAGTGTGTGATATGCTTCAGAGAAGAACTGAGATCTTCCAAATCTGCACCCCATAAACCTCCTGCAAAATAGTCCTCCTTTCTAATGGCCAACCTGCCCCTCAAATTCAACTGAAAGGTTAAGATAAGAAGTATGATAATGTCTCTGAAGACATCAAATTACTGATTAGGATTTCTTTAATTACAAAAGCCTTGAATAGGAACAAAAAATAGTCCCTTCACATTGCAGATTTTCCCACTCTGTGATTGTTGGTATTATATTTTATGTTTTCAAGCACTCAAGTAATTGATACAAAATTGGAATCAGGAGGAAAGGTATAGAAATCATACCTAGAGGCAGTGAGAGAATGGGAGAATTCTCATTCAGTGCTGCTGAAATAAATTTCTGTCCACAGGGCATAGACATTGAGAGGAAAATAACTTATATGAAACCAAGGGCTGTAACAGCCTAATTTTGTTCTCTGGACCCAGGTAAATTTCATCCTAACACAATAAATAAATACATAATATAAAGTGCAGTGCTATTTCCTGATTCATGATCTTGTTAGACTCCAAATAAACATATATCATGCTGGAATTATAATAACATAGGCTTAGTACATACAGAGGGAATTGCATCCAAATACTAAACATGAAGAAAAAGTACCAAAAGGGAATGATTTAGGGGAGAATAAAATTGTCCTTTATCCTCAGTGATGATTTTGCTGTGTTCTCCCCTGGAGGGATGGTCCTTCTCACACAAAGACATTTTTATATATTTTCTTTTTCAACAGCAATTTAAAAAAATATAAAATCCTACTGTTATATAAACAAGTTTCAGGTATTTCGCTATATGCTATTGTTATGCTTAAGCTGTAATGCTGCTTTAAAAATTAGAAAGTTCAGACAAAAATT
>WUAM01000431.1:75128088-75161680 GCA_024336885.1 Actenoides hombroni | reverse complement strand
GGGGATGTTCTCTGGCTACAGAGCATGTAGCCAGGGTTGGGGGACAAACTGGGGAATGGATTTGAGTTCAGGGTACTGAAATCTCATGGATGAAACAGGCCTCAGAAAGCAATAGCAGCCATCAGGTGTTTCCCATCCCTTGTGCTGCAATCTCATATATGTAGTTGACCTTTTCACAGAGGTTCAGTCAAATCTAAAGCAGAACTGCAGGTTGGAGTTGTAGTCTAGCCCTCAAACAGGACCATAATAGTGAGCTCAGATGAATGATTCAGAGCAAAAACAGAACTCTGCTTGCAGAGAACTGAGAAGCTTGGTTTGTGCCTCTATGTGTAATTGCCTTATTGACATTCAGAAGCAATGTTAGATTGAAGGAGCTCACACAGTACTCTTCCTCACTAGACATGAAGTGGGTTTTTTGCTGGTGTAGCTTAAGTCCATAGGTAAGCAGACCACTCTGTGGTGTCTCTAATCTCCGGTGATGCTAGCAGAAGTAGATGGGTAGAAAAATGCTTCATTACACAATTTGCTTATGGCAAAACCCTGGTAAACCAGGCTGGCTGCCCCTGCAGCGGAGGGAAGAGGGCTGGCTTGAAGCACGTGGGGTGCCTATCTCCCCGAAACGGCAAGCCCAGAGTTGGAGCCATCTCCCTGAGTCATCATTATCTGCTCCATCCTTCCGTCTCCCCTCCTCTGCCCTGGCATGGGCACCCTCCCCTCTTATCACTGAGGTGGCAACATTTTGTTTGCACAGCTGAGCACTCTTGAGCTGACTCTGCATCCATCAAGGTCATAAAGTCATTCAATCCCTTGATCAAAATACCTGTAGTAGCTGCTGGTCAGAGCAACTGGTGCTGGTGTAGCTTGCAACACCTGAGGGATAACTTTCCTGCAGTGCTACAAAGCACCTTTCCTGGAAAAGGGAATGGTTCGCCAGTGTTGCAGAATGGTAACTTTATGCCCATAAAGAGCTCTTATTGTAGTCTTCAAGCAGTCTTGAAAACCAGCCGCCCCCTCTCTGTCGCGGCCTCAGCTGAAGTGCCAACACCGTCAAATCGAGAAGCATTTGCAGCATGTGCCGGTGTCCCAGAGCAGCTGGCACAGGTAGCGACAGCCGGCAAGGCTTCAGCGTGTGGCACCGCTCCGGGGATGCCGGGAGAGGGTTTGCCTGCTAGCAGGCGTGAAAAACAGGGCTGCTGCAGCTGCTCCTCCTCCGCCTCGCCGGATGGCATCCCCCACAACAGATCGCTTGCTGTAGCTGTCGCCCTGTGCCGAGCCGCGCTCTCGGCTCCTCGCTCTCCCGAACGAACAGGCCCGGCCGTTATACTCGGCACAAAGCTCCAAAGAAAGGCCGAGGGGCGGCCGGCATATTCAGCCCTACCGAGGGCTGCGAAGGGGCTGATGTCAGTGGCCTCAGCCCGCGGGCATGACTCATGTGGGGGAACAGAGAGCTCTTCATGGGCCGCAGGAAAACACGAGCTGCGTGGGAGGCAGCGCGAGAAGGCGGCTCTCCAGGAGGGAATGAGACAAAGGTGCTGGAATGACCCTGGCGGCTTGTGGTGGGGCACACCTCGGCCCCTAGCACCAAGGGTTGCAAAGAGGTCACCTCCCATTTCGACGTTTTCCCCTGGGTTATTTTGAACAATTCTGCCCTTGTTTTAAAAAGAGATCAGGGCAGGGGAGAATGGTTTAATTTTTGAGGAATTCCCTGCAACTTGGGCTGCTTAAATTAGTGAGAAGCAGAGGAGATGGAGCAGACGAGGATGGTACATGTCCAAAACCGGTACGTGGGCAGGGAGCTCAGGCTCCCCTGATGGCATGAACAGTCATGGCTGAGGCATGTCCCGTCATTAAGGTACCTGTGTTAAGGCACCTACCTTATGTAGGCAGGTGTCTTGCTGCCCCTAATCTGCAGTTGGCTGCTCTGGTCAGCAAACAGGACTGACAGAGGTGTGCAGCACCGGGGCAATGTTTTTAGCAAGACCAAGGTGAAGCAAATTACGTGAATAAGCACAAGTATAATCAAACCTTCTGTCACCAGAGAAGGGAGGCACCTCCTGGTGCCTGCCAGAGTTAAGACAGAGGGGAAGACAGGATGCTCAGAGTCTGCATAAAGCAGCTGATGCTGCTACCTCTTGGGGAGAGGGCTCATTCCACAACTTCTCTGTCTGCAAAGTCAAATTCCTAAAAGTGATGGCAGTTTTGATCATTCTGACATGAACAGTGGTTTCTGAGCATTTCAAAAAATCTTTGAGACTGCCTAAAGAAAAGCATCTAGTACTGATGATGATAGTGTCTATTATATCTAATTATATGAACCCTGGAATCAGTTATTTCCCCTTTCTTCTGTCGTTCTGCTATAATTAGAAGCAGGAAGACATTCACAAAAGAAATATTGTTTCTGTGAGCCACCCCATGCAACCCATTTCTGCAGACTTTCACTGAAAGTTCAGAACCAGCAAACTGAAATAGTTCTACAGACTTACACAGTCTAGACTGGCCACTGCATCTGATTTTTGTAAATGGTTCTTTCATGTCTGCAAGGAACCAAGTGAAACCTCCAGATGTAAATATCATTGAACTGTAGGACTTTGGAAATCTAGATTCAGCTGTATATCAGCTTCAGAGACTGAAGTTAAGGTTTGTTATTGTGAGTGCACATGCTGGGAATCAGGATGAACAGCAAACATGCAAATTCAGTATTTAATTACGAGTCACATGGAATCAAAATAGACAGCTAGTTCCATTAATGGAGAGGCAGACAGCAGCACTGAGCATGATGTCCTATAGATGTGAGGTCACACTTGAATAAGTTGATATGGTTGTCAGGATTTTATGAAAATGCTCAGAAACTGCAAAGTTTCATGAATATTCTCATGACCAGAGATTCACACCGTGTTTACTATTTGCTATTCACTACTATCACTTTTCACTAATAGAGCCAGGAAAACAATGTCAGGTGACTGGTACGATCGATCAACATATCGAATGAATAGCCAGGACTGAATAGTCAGAGCAAAGGGATGGTGAATGCCTTAGAGTTAGAAAGTGATGGGCCATGCTTTTTTGTGGGCAACAAAGTTTGAAAAATATCAGCTTTAGGTCTCAAATGATTTGCTAACTAAGATAGGGACGTGTGCTAAATTTGCAATTAATATTATTTTAAAGAATAGATCAAACAGCTCAAGCAGATTTCCTCTAACTGACAAGTTCCATTAAACAAGAAAGCTCATTCTTAGTAGGAGATTTTAATATAACGCTGAGAACAGAGAACAAAACAATGAATGGAAACATATCAGCAGTCAATTTCCTGAGTATTCAAGCCTGCATTATACTTTGTTCTTTGCTACAGCCACGGCTCTGTAATTATCAAGCGTATTCTTGGGACTTTTTCCTATTGACACTCAGCATGAGTGTGGCTGGAAAGAGATTAAGCTTTTGTGGCAGCCATTTGAATTTGTCCAACTAAAAACAACCTGTAAGGCTGTGGGGAAACATATGTCTCAGAGGATTTGTGATGGTCTGCAGAACCTATGGGTCACAGGTTCAGACGTGTGCGTTAATAGCATGCAGGACTTATCGCTCTGTAGTGCTGGCTTGACAGCTAGCTGTAGTTACTACTTGCTGGAGGAGTTGGCACAGTCATGAAGCAATGACTGATGCTGGAGCAGATGCTTGAAGTTGTTCTTCTGTTGTATGACTAAGACATGCTCATTGGATGATGACTGGGGATTGCTGGGTAAGCCGTTGCCCATAGGCTTTTCCTCAGAAAAGTAGTTTTGCCCCTCCAGGGCTTCATCTAGTCTTTCCCATAGACACTATAGCTGTTTCTGAACTGATACTTCAAGCTGACTTCTGAGGTCACACCAGGCTAGGCTGTCCACCAGCCGTGCTACCAGTGGAACCTCATCTTGCTATTAACTGTTGTTTTCATGCTTCTCATGTATCTCATGCAGGAGAATCCACCGCAGTGTGGGAAGTGACCTTTCTAGGAACAGCGTTGCCTCTCTTTGTAGGCGATATGGAGAGGATGTGGTGGGGAGTGAGGAGCAGGGCCTGGGGACTGCTGGTGATGGCTGAGAGGAAGGTATAGGGGTGGCACGTGGCAAGTGGACTGCAGGGGGTTGAGTGAGGAGGAGGTAGTTACTGCAGAGCTGTGGAAGAGAGAGTTGGGAGCTGGTAGGACTTGCAGCCTGAGGATATCCAG
Organism: Actenoides hombroni; assembly: GCA_024336885.1. Lineage (NCBI taxonomy): Eukaryota > Metazoa > Chordata > Aves > Coraciiformes > Alcedinidae > Actenoides > Actenoides hombroni. The sequence continues at coordinate 75,157,476 of WUAM01000431.1, read as the reverse complement.
AAAGTTCATGTTAACACTCATGTAAACAGAGCATTTGCAGTAACCTGGCATTTCCTTTCCATAGCTGGACAAAGCTGTGCCCATGCATAGATCCACTGTCCAGGCAGGAAGCATTTCTCCCAGGGAGCACCACATCTCTTTGCCATTTCGTACAAGTGTGAGTGGAGATTCATCTCCTCAGCTTGCAGCCCTGCTTCATTCCTCAGTCTTGAGCACACACTGTATCTTTCTATACAGTTCTCTGTTTCTGCGTAAACAACCATTTTAGCCAAAGGATGGAAAACCAAAATCCTGTTTACTTAGGCCCCTTCACAGTCCCATAGAGCAGGAGCGTTAGTGTTGGTGTTCTGGCTCAACTCCAAATCAGGTAATTACTGTGCATTCTGCCCTACTTACACACCCCCCCGTAGTTTCAATTAGAGCAATTGTTTTCATTTTACTTTCCTGCCCTGTCAAGTACTAATACAGTTGCTGATAAGTTTCTCATGTGGTCCCTTGCTTAGGTGGTGTGTTTCCATGGTAAAGCAGACATCCTCGTATGCATACCTGGACCGAATCCTCATGGGCACAAACTGATGTAATTCCATAATGGAGCTGCATTGATTTGCACCAAGTGAAGATATGGCCTTCCTATGTAGAGATCCATGTTCTTCTCTCAAATTAAAGGCTCTATATGAATGCTCATGATCTATTTATTTTTCTACTCACTCTTGAGCTAGGTTTACAAATAAGCTGATGTTTGAGTAGTCATTTACACTTACGGTCACAGTGGCAGCATATATAGAGCGTAGCATGCAACTTTTTAATGTGCTTTTCCCCAGCTATTCCCAAGTGGCTCTGTAGGGATGTCTGAGCTCTTTCACTCTTGGCTGTAGTTGGGTAGAGTTCATAATGTGTGATGTTTTATGTTATAAAGTGCTGGAAAATGTGTACTTTCGAAGGAAATTCTCCAAATTTATCAGGAGAATTAAGAACATGGAATCACAGAATCATTTAGGTTGGAAAAGACCCTTGGGCTCATCGAGTCCAACCATTAACCCTACTCTACAAGTTCACCCCTAGACCATATCACCAGGAAGGATGCCTGAAAGCTACACAGCAACAGATTACACGCTTGCAGCTTAAGCCACCTGGCATATTGAGCATCAATGTTCACAGCTATGGGCCACAGGACTTACTGTGCTGTTTATCTGATCTAGAGAGCCTTTCTTTCATCCGGTAAAGAACTTGGCTTGAAATGACACGTGTTTGAGCTGGTAGGCTATGTGACACACACTGGAGTGAGGTTTACTGTCTGATTCTCTAGTCTATCATGTGGCCCATCAGACTGCTATCACCATCATGGGCATGTAATGAATGGATTGATGTTGGGGTGCATGGAGCCTTGAGCAGATCATGGCTCAGGCTGCTGAGCTGCTCAAGGCCACGGCAGCTGGAGTCACGGAGACTTTTCTAATAATCTCCCACTATAATAAGGCCCACACAGAGAGATACAAGTAGGCTGTCTGTGATTTTTCTACGTAGAATAAGCAGGCATTACCTTTCCCAGAACTCCTGTTGGGCAGTTTTCTGAAATGCACAAAATGCATTTGTGGCTCAGTTCTCAGCAGCAAAAAAATCTGGGAGCAGATTTTCTGCAAATATCTGGTTGATTCACATAGAAGACAGTCAAGTGGCCTATCTATATGTGTTTGACATTATATAAGATACTCTGATATACTACAGTACCTCCGTGTGTCCCACACGAGCTCCATCTGTCCTGGTGGTTGCCCTATAGTTCCTGTGTTTTACCTGCCAGCCCCATGCAGGTGCCATAGGTCATCACAACATTTTAAAATAGCTTTAGATGCCTGTATTCAGACACCTCATGCCCGCTCACTGATTAAGTGATTCAGCTGAACAAATATTGATAAAATTAGTCTTTAAAATTACATGTTGGGAAATTAAAAGATCCTTTGTAAAATTAGTAGTATTTTTATTCCAGATTACAGCTAAGGCTGTACCCTTGGCACTGGTGGGAGATGGTCTGGCACCTTCACTCAGAAGCTGAGTGGTCTCCTAGTCTGGTGAGACCTGGGAATGGGATGAATGGAGACCTGTGACTGACAGGCATGTATCAGCACCTCTCATAGGCAGCATCGTGCTTGAGACAGCACTGAGGCAGGTCTGCATTAAAGTGCCCATTTTAGATTGTTGTAACTCCTGCCCTAGAAGCTGTTCTTAGAGTGGTACAAGCTGCAGTAATCCAGCCATTCCAAGTAGCTCTCATGTGAAGATGGCTAGACATCTGGCCCAGTATGACACAGTGGGGTGTCTAAGAGTGATACAAAGGGTCCCCGTATACTTCCTGGTCCCAGGGCAAGTGCAGATCAGCTAAGTTCAAGGATCAGAGACCAGTCTGTACCTCGTTTTCTCCGAACTCTAAATTCTCATTATTGCAGGTAAACCATCCTGACTTTGCCTGTTCTCTCACACTGCTATTTGTTCTTAGTAATGTATTTTTATCTATATGGGGAAATATTTTGTTTCTTCAACAGCTTCCCCAGGCTTCTGACTTTCTAAAATGATGGGGGGCACTATAGGTTTAAAACAACAGCGTGACCCCAGAGCTGACCACCACTCTTTCTTCCTTATGCAGTAGCTGTTTGCAGAGTCAGTGCATTGCTTTATATACAGGGGGTTTTTTCACCCACTTCATGCAAAACAAAAGGGCTTGGTTGTTTTCCCAAAGCAAACAGTCTGTGTCAGCTGTCTCACACTAACAAAAAAAACAACCAACCAAAACAGCATGAGCTTTTATATCCATGTCCATGAGCGCAGGTCACAGGTTCCCTGCAGTTGTGACAGGGAAGGTAAACAGTGCAGAGCACGCCGTGTTTGCCATGCCATTCCACTGCACAGAAAAAGCTGTCCCCAGCCTTTCTCCCTCTTATGAAGCAAATCACATACTGCTTTGTAAACAGCAGTTAATAAAAAGAAGTCAAATGATTGTTCTTTACTAGCCTCTTATTACAGCCCACCCAAGACTTTTCCCTTGCATGAAAGGCCTGTAGGAATTTGTCTGCCATGAGCTAAGTCAGGGAAGGTTTTAATTCTTGGGCTTGATATAAAAACAGATCAACTATAGAAGAATACACCTTTCATATCATGCTCTTCCAGAAAAAGAAAGTTCTAAGAAGACAAAAGCCCGAAACACCGGAAGGTTTTATTTGTACTGGTCTGTATAAAGTCATTTATTATCCTATCAATTGTTTGTGTAGTCACTGTTTACACAAGTGAAAGATGGCACATAAGAACACGTACCAGCAGTCCGTGTTTTCTGATGAGGCCCCGCAGTGCTAGAAGCAGGAGCGAGGAGCCTGGCTGCTGTCTGGGTGTCCCCTTGGTGGCTCACGCTGGGGTTAGAAGGGATGAGATTAGCCACCTGCAATTTAGAAGAGCTTTAGGGATGTGCTGCGTTTAGATGGCTGCCTCTGTGGGATCAGGCTGGCATCGCCACTTCTCCCAGCCGTGCCCCGAGGAGGGCTATGGTTTGCTGCCTTACACTTGGAGGCAGTTACCTGTGGGGAGCAGGGATCTTCAGGCTGAAGTTTTGGTGCAATAAGAGCAGGAGAGCCCATTGCTCCCCAACACCCTCATCTAATGTTTACAAAGGGTGTAATCACTGTATCCCGCCCAGCTTTTGCCCAGGCTTTAGAGAAGAGCAAGCAGATGGAAATCTGGTTTAAACTACCATCACCTCCTTGAAATCACTCCTCGGAGAATTATTTACTAGGTAGCGTGAGCTTGGGTAACATACTCTGGACCGTAACGAATCATAAGATTGCTGACAGAGGCCTGACCTCAGCTGTGCACAAGAGGGGAAGAAGGACAGTTTTTAAATCAATTTGCTGTCTAACCAGTTGCCAAGGTAGAGGTTTTAACAGAATGGATGATACTGTCCCTTCTTAACTCAAATCCTGCCGGCCACATTTCACACCATCTGGAGTTTGTGCAGAGCCTGCTTTGGGAAGCTGGCCAATAAAGAATTACAATAATCTAATCTTGCCACGATAAAAGTGTGAATAACCATTTCAGAGTCTGACTGGAAAACTACCACAACCTGTCAGTGTGCCTTAGACGGTGGCTGAGAGGGCATCTGATGACACACTGAAGAGTGTGTCTCTGGAGATAAACAGGAGTTGGCTCGTACCAGACACCGAGATGAAAACAGTTGGGTTTTCATCAGCTGAAACAAAGGGCAGAAGGAGAACGTAACTGCTGGGCTTGGGAGAGGTGACAGCCCCTATCCACACTGATCCCCATGAACACCAAGGCACTCGGCACTTTTTGGGAAGGCTGGGGCAATGTTTTTACAGCAGTTGCAGCAAAGCTGCTGTCTTTTAAGCCTCTGCAGCAGTCTCTGCTGGAAACCTTTTGTTTCACACTTTTAATTGTTACTCAGGATAAGAGTTAGTCCGGTCTTTGGTTTCCAGTGCCATGGAGTTCCTAGTGGCAAATATTTCTCTCCCACCCTGAAAAAGGATTGTGACATAGCTTTCCACACAATGTTTGCATGTGGTGAAATGGATGATTTCCATGTAATGGCCGCTAAGAATTTTAAATGGCAGTTTTGGGGACTCTTTGGTGCCTGGGAGACAAGACATTTGCTTTAGCAGTGTTCCTGGCTAGACATAAATTTGCTTCTTAGCATCACCATAGAAAGAATGGCAGGACTCATGAACGCAAGCATGCACTTTGCCAACTCTTAGTTCTCCTTGTATCACGTTTTATCTTTCCTTGGTCTGGTGTATTATAGATGCTTTTTATTTCCATCATGTCTCCTCTTTCAGTCTGGCTGCTCTAGGGATTGAAGGGTAACTACAGAAACCTGTTTCAAACTGAATAAGAAATCTGCATTTTATGCTGCTTACAGAAAAAATCTGCTTCTTTTTTCAAGGCATTGTTCCCAGAATATGCACAATTGGAGTAAAACAGAATGATTCTCATTGAGAAACTGGTGCCTTCATACTGCTCTGCAGCACTGAAGGATGATGTTCTGTGGTCCTTTTGCATGCACTTGCAGGTAAAACAGTGGGAGTAACTTGCCCAAAAATCCCATATGTAAAGCTGGCCAAGCCTGGCTCTATCTCTAAGCAAGTATTTCATTTGCATTGTAATGCTCCAAGAGCCCATAGCAGGCACTGCTGCTGGATACATATTGTGAAAGGATCCAAAAACAGGGCTTGCTGTTCCTCTTGTTTAGGTGAAGGGTTTTTCCCTGTTTTTACTGGCATTGAGCTGTGTGGTTGCTTCCAAGGCAGACTGCTCTGTACACAAGGAGAAGTGATGCAAGCTGTGGATCCATGCAAGAGACTTGCTGTCACTCGCTAAGTACAGGAAGAGGACCATGGTTGGGAGTTAATCCCTCAGTTCCAGCACACCTAACCAGTGGCCTTATTTCTGCTTTGTGCCTGGGGTGGGTGCTTTGGGTGCCTGGAAACTGCTGTGAGGTGAGGTACAAGGATGCTGATAGGACTAAATCACTGACTTCAGTGATTTCAGCATTACGTTGCACCTCTCCCATTTTTATTTCTAGCCCCAGGGCCTGCTGAAGCCACCTTTTAGGCAGTAAGTTTACTAGGGCAGGGACCTGACTTTTACAAGCATCATCATTTGTTTCAAACTAGAACTTCATTTTGCTAGTTCATGTCAGTGGAGTTACACCCCTAGATCATGGGAGTTAGAATGGGAATAGCCTCTGTAGCATGTTCTCTCTGCAGTACCTTGTAAAAAGACAAGAATTATAAAATAATTCAGGTGAGGTTTTTGGAGTTGTTATCATCAAGTCATGCACGGATGGGCTGATGGTTTAAATCCATTACAAAGCATGGACTCCGGAGTAAACAGCCCCAGCATCGCTGGCTGGGGCTCTTAAAAGACTGTCATCACTTGATACCCAAAAACCCAGTGGCAAAGTCCCCGGCTCCTTTATGCAAGAGTGCGTAGACCGACCACCATTGTTTAAATTGCCTATCTTGGGTTGCTTAGTGCCTCAGAATAGGGCAATTTGCGTGCATCACACAGAGAAAGAAGATGAGCCCTGATGTGCCATTCAAAACCATTGGTCTTGCCTTTATGGATCCAGCTGTAGGCAGGGGCTGGGGTGAAGCATGTCGTGGGAAGGCAGATAACACAAACATGAAAGCAGCACAAAACATGAGAGCCTATAAATAGCAGGAAATAAAGAACAATACTGTGATAAAATCCATAAGACAATAAAGACCAATGTGGCAGAGACCGTTTCCCCCCCACCCTTCTCCAGAGTTTCTCCTATTTCCCAAAGCTGCAGAGATCATCTGACTGCTGTGTGGTAAAGTCCAGTCGGTTTTGCACCAACTCAAGTGCTTGGAGCCTTACACAGAGTATTTCAAAACTCTGTTCCTTTTTCTTTCTTGATGTCCTGCCATGGCTGTTGTGGTATTTTAAGCCATTCCCAACTCACCAGCTCGTCAGAGCAAGGAGAAAAGAGCAAAAAGGAAGGGAGGAAAAAGCCCTATGGAGATTTAGAGTCATTAACAGCCTTTATAGGGTTTCAGACATTTTTGTGGTAATTCTTTGGAAAGGACATATCTATGATGAGCTGGGGTTTATTTTGCCACTGGCATAAGAAATGCAACTGTTTCCAAGAAAATATTTGCTGTTTACCAAGAGAAGAGCAAACGTAACTAGAAGATGGCAATGGATGTGAACTAGGAACCTTGTTTAAATATTGGGTAATTAACAGCTCCTGACCTGACCCCTTTGAACTGGATTGAGAACCGAGCAAGTCTCTGGCAGCTCCTCCATAAAGTTAATCTATGGCTGTGCAATGGGCACTGCAAAGCTCCCTCCCTTCTTTGGCAGCAGCAACTCAGGATGGTTAATTATCCTGAAAGATATCCATCACTCTTAAGCCTGGATCTCAGAGGAACGTGTCCTGTCAGGAGGTAACCACTTTGTGGGCCTAAAATGTCATGAGAACAGCTCACAAGTACGCGTCTTGCTGTTCTGGACTTTAAACTTCCCTGGGGACCAGATTTTCCTGGATATTTCTGCGGGACCCCACTCTATGGTGCCGTAAGTTCTGAACCGAATCTTCAAATAGGGTAGCACTAACTTAGGTGAAAGGAGTTATGCTGATTTACAGCAGTAGGGGATTGAGGCCTTGTTGTAGGGAACAAGAGGATTATATTGGCTTCAGAGTTAATGTCTGAGCTGGGACTGGAACTCAGGAATTACAGGTCAGGTCTCTCAATTGCTTCTGTTAGCTTAAATGAGGGAGTGCTGAGGAAAACCTCCAAGAATATCCGATTTAATGGCAAATCCACTCTTTTTTTTTTTTTTTTTTTTTTTTCCATAACTGGTTCTAAGATGCCTGCTTACTAATGAACTTTTTGTGTTCAAACAATGGAGTTGCTCCCTCTTGGCCCACCCAATCCTCTTACCGGATCCCACCAGGGAGACGCAAGGACAAGTTCAGAGGTGACGCAAAGAGAGAGGTGCATTATGCAAAAGGTGACCACTTTGGTTCACAGGGATCAGAGGTGACAGCAAGGTCTGAGGAGTTCTAACTAAAAGGTTGACTGTCCACCACTAGTGCTACATCATATTCCATCATGAGACATGGCTAACAAAGGGGAGATTTATCTCCTTCTACAGCTGAGGGCTGTATTTCTGTGTACATGGGAGTGTATCCTACGTTACGGTCTTCAGCTTTGTATCCCTTCGTGCTCTGTTATGTTGTTTTCCACTCTTGTTCAGTGGAAACAAAAAGCCTTGGAGAAACTAGCTCCAACCTCATGGACTGCTTCTTCCATCTGAGGCCATATTTTGATCCTAACTACTATTCAGAGTTTTCTTCTGTAGGGTAATAGGACAGATATTTCTGTTACACTTCTGGTCTTTGGACAGATAAGAACATTTTGAGCAAGGAGATAAAGTACATCAGCCAATTCATATTTTCTGACTCCTACTCAGTGCTTTAACCCATGTCCACCATCTATCATGGACTACTGCAGTGTTTGTAAGAGGTCCTGGTGGCTAGACATTTGACTTCATCTGGTTTATGAAATTTTGCTTCTTCTGCCTTTCCTGATTAGCCCATGAGGCAGCTTGCAGGCTTTTCTGTATTCAACACTTCTTTCTGCCTTTTTTTTTTAATGTTTCCAGAAGGACTTGTTCCTTAGAACAGATGAACCACATACTGAGAAAACGAACAGGCCAGATTGTTTAGTGCTCAGTACCCACCGTTGAGGACAGATTTTCCGGAGAGCTCAGTTTCCAAGGAGGCATCTGAATAAGTGACAGATACTCAAAAGTGGAAACGTGCCCACTTATTTTGGTGCTCAACTATTGCTAGAGCTGCTTTGAAAAATTTGCTCTGCTATGGCTGTTCTCCTTCGCTTAAGCTACAAGACTTCCAATTCTCCCTCTTTTGTACCTTATTTACATCCCGCTTCCATGCTTACCCTTGTGCTGTGCTCCATCCCACAGATCTCAACTGGCCTCCTCATGCTTGTTGCCATGTCCTTCTGCCATCATTAAAAGGTCAGCATGTACATACACTCACATTTCCTTCAAGGGGCCCATCAGAGCTGATGTCACCAAATACAGAACATATGTGCAACGTAAATTAATTGTTAAGGCTAATGCTGATTGAAGTTTGGTAATTCAGCCTGCAGGATATACCATATGTTTGAAGTGTATTGTCAAAGTTTAGATTTTAAACTCCCAAGGGCAGGGACCACTCCTTCTTCTATGTTTACATAGCATCAATAAGACCAACAGTGCTTGGGTCTGAGATATATTAAACTTAGCCAATGCATTGTTAAGTTTAATAATGGCTAGTTAACATGAAAGCACAATGGATAAAATATATAGACAAAGGCATCTTTTGGCAGAGATTTTTGTCATGTTTCTGATGCCAGATTCCTACCCAAGTAAACGGTCACTGGTAATCTGAATCACTGACATTGTCTTGGAAAACTCACCCTCCATAGTGCACCATCCTATTCTTCCCGTGTTCAGCAATTGACACTACATCCTGGACCACAATTTAGGGTAAGTTAGCCAGAGCCCACCTAAGTGAAAAGTCTGGAATAGGAAGGCACCTAAATGAGATGCAAGACAATGAGCTGTGAGAATCAGAGAGCAAGGACATAGATGGGCAAAGGAAAATTTGAATGTTTGAATGCAAGAACCTAATGTCATTTCTTATTATTTATCTCATCGATTTGTAGTCCTCAGAATCCACAAAGGTTACTGCGCACAGGCCCTCCAGTGGGAAGATAAGAGAACTATAGGAATAAATCCAACCCCTGTCTGAACTGGCAGGCTGTTTTTCAGTGCAAGTTATGCAACATGTTAGTACCTTTAGGTATAGGACCAGTGGGATTTAAACTTGTACAGCAGATGGTCTGTGCATCATTGCTGGAATGCGCCTGCTGACCCTAGGGCAGAGGCTGAATGGACTTCAAAAGAGAGACTGAGCATGCTTCAAAGTGTTATTGTTTAAATGTTCCACTAAATGGGGACTCCGGAACAAAATATCTAGCTGAGGTCAGTTTGAAAAATGTCAACACACATAATGAGAAATCAGCATGTTGTGTGAGAAAGAATATTTCATAGGGGTATTCTGGCTATTTTGAGTTGAAAAAAAACACTTTTATCATGTGTGTCAGCAGGTTGTCATAATCCAAGTATCTTTCCTTGTGAGCTGGGAGCTTCATTTGCTTTTGTTGGAAAGGGCAAGGTCTGTATGCGAAGGTCATAAAAGCCCTTGAAAAGTGCCATTTGTCCACAGGCAGGTACGCCGCAAGAACCATCAACCAAAGTTATGGCAAAGGTGTGTTACAGCACAGCATCGACTTAGCCTCGAGAGCCTCCCTGCCACTCAGTTCAAAGGAAGGTTTGTAAGGACCCTGTGTTTGGTTTAAGAGCATGTCCTGTGACTTATAATCATGTACGGTGTTGTGTTCCTCCCAAAGCATTACAGGCTCTCGCTCATAGCATATTCTTTCACTGGCATAATCCACAAGTTTTGGCTTCTCCTCACTCTATTCAGTGGGAATTTTAGAAGGAAAAGGATTGGGTTCGTGTTCAAATCAATAGGATTAATATTATGAAGGAAGATTTCTTAGGCAAGTCAAGCTTAACAAGATCAAGCCTTCAGTAGGAAATTCAAGATTTGGCCTTTGATTTTCTGGGCTACATCTTAGGTGTTGCAAATATCAATGGTCCGGTAGCTCTTGTTCGGCAAAAGGTTTCTGTGTTGGCCACTGACAATTCAACCTGGGTGGCTGAAAAATAATATCGTTTGCTGGAAGCTAACAGCAACAACCTGAACTTTCACAGCACCTTTTCTTGCTGGGGCATGCCTCTATCTGGATGGAGACACGTTACAATAACACAGAGATTAAAAGCTAACCCACCCTGCAGACGTAATAACAATCCAATGGCAGGAAGAGCAAACAAGACCCATGATAAATAAAGGGAAAGCTTGTTCCTATCACATATCAATATTCAATGAGACACATTGGGGTGCAAAGAAAGCCACCAGGCAAAGTAAAAAGCTAAAAGTCTCTGGAAACCTATAAGAAAGTAAGGTGTCATTAGACCAAGAAAGGAACTTGGATCTGTTTGTAGAGTCTTTGTATCTTTGTAACATGTTGTAACTGACACAAAATTTGAATAGCAATCAATTTAAGTGGGTCAAAAATAGCATCCACACCCTCCCTGGAGTCCTAGCTGTTACACTCAGTATCACTACTCAGCTGTTAGCTGTGGCCCAGATTAAGCAAAAACTGTAAAAATGTACCTCAGTATGAATTCAGCAAAGCTTTCACACTTACGCTTATCTTCAGTGTATGCTTAACTTCAGCAAGTATAGAAACTCTTTGTTAAATAAGACTTTTAGACCTGCAGAGAGCTGATAAAAAATCATTCAGAGTTTCACCTTTTTTATTCTGTTTGCCAAGTGCTACAAATAGCTGATACTCGATGTGCAGATTGTAGCAAGTATTCAGTAGTCAAAATTCAAACTGTGTCAGTAAGTTAAAGGTGACCTGTTATCGCAGTGTTCCCAAAGAAGAGGAGTTACAACACATTTCTGATTAACATCATTTGTTTTAGGAATCCTGGTTCCCTTGAAATACTGTCACTCCAAAACAGACGCACTCTGCAAACTCTCCAGACTTCAGCCTGTTAAATTGTTCATGAAGAATAAAAAGTATGAGTCAAGACAAAGTGATTTTTTTTATTTTATTTTTTTTACAATCCAGACAAAACTTTGCACAACAGGGAAATAAACTCCAGTAAACTGAAGGAAAAGATATTACATCCATTACTCAGTTTGCATTTTTTACTCGAGTATAATAGGACTATAAACATTTTCTGTCAACAGCTTACAAAGAAACTTGTTCTGAGAGTGATGCATGGTGAGAACTTGCATCTAAATTGGGTACATCTAAATTAGACTGTGAATACAGAACATTCCCAAAGGTGGCTTTTGGTTAGAGCTGGTCAAGTAATGCAGAAAAGAGTTCACAAATATTGAAAGAAAAAATACCCCAACCTCCCAGGAGTCCTCCCTCCTTATGTTTCTTGTGCAGGAGTATTTTGGGGGACAGCATGTTTATTTGGGTTTGCACTTTGTGGACAAGCGGCCCCTAGTTCTTGCAGAAAACACACTATTTGGTACTCTCCTCTTACAGAGCAAAACGTGGCCAAGTGTTTTGCTGAACAAGGAAGGACTTATAAATGCACTGGGTGAGGCCTACAACATTTCAGTTCTCGGCTGCAGTAGGTGCTAGAGATTCTTTAAATTCTCTTGCTCATTTACATTAAGCAAACAAACAGAATTCCCAAACCACAAAGCCCACAAATTATGTACGTAGCTACTCTATGTAATCACAAGTTCCCTTTATGGTTAGTTTTATCTTCCGTCTCTCTCAAGCTATCCTCTGCCCACATTGCTGCTGGTCTTTATTAAGCCCCACATTCTACAAACATTTATGCGCATGATTTACTTTATGCTTTTAAGCAGTTGCAGAGAGTTCAATAGGTGTTAAATAGATAATGAACTAGAACACAATAGAACTGCATATCTGCACAGATCAGACTGAACCAAGTGAAGTTACAGCTGTACAGAAAGTTCAGCACATGGGTAGGAGTTTGCGGGGTCTCAGCTCATAGCATCTACTAGAACTGGCATCTGTGTTTGTGCAGCACCTGGCACAAAGCAGCTCTGAACCTGACCAGGATCCCTAGATCCCAGTGTACTGTAAGTAATGAACTGCCATAGGAACTATAATAAGGCACCAAAGAGCAAGTACTCAAAGTTCATGAAGACTCTAGCATGGGGTATCGCCGATGCATCTGCTGACGTTTGCATCTGCAGATTGTTCATTCAAATGCTGCCTGTTTTGGGAATGCTAAAAGATCCCCACCACCTATCAGCTGCTACCTGACCTCTTTAAAATAAACTTGTCTTAATGGGCATGTGCCTGGATCACCAACAAGACTATCAAATTTGGCACTGTGCTGCAGTGGGAAAGCCAAGTCTGGGTGGTAGTGATTGCTCTACATTCTTACCTTCAGATAGCCTATCATTAGGTCAAGGTTGTGGCACAGTGACATGGGGCAATGAGCCCCCTGCCTGCATGCTGCCTGTGGGTAAATCATCGTTATTCCACACATTTGTTGCACACGGTTATACAAGGGTACACTTAATATCAACTAAAAGAAAGGTGAATGACTGTAAGCACTTTGTCAAGGCTTCAGCAGATATTCAGCAGCGACAGCAGCGTGCCAGGCTGAGAGGCCCAGCCAGCAGCTAGCAAGGCATATTTTATGTAGCTTTGTGAATATAGACTATGCAAATGTATTCAAAGGATGTTTTAGAGGCAAATTGGTTGGAGCTAAATTTGCCCAGATGCTCTTGAATCTGCTTATTAGAGCCCTTAGCTTGAAAATTAGCTGGAACTGATGAGTCAAATCAGAACTGACTTTAGGATCTTTGCATGTTAAGAAAACCACAACCGGATTAAATGTGTGCATGTCTATATAGCATGGAAATTCAGTTCTCAATGCATCCTCACACTACTCCCAAGTAGGGCTTGTGAGGGCTTCATAACACTTAACCTGTGGAGAGCTCCTGTAGAGGTCTGGGAACGATTTTGCCTTGAGTTTTTGTGTTAAGAAAAAAATGAACAAATAGTTTTCTCTTCCATCATGGTTTTTGATTTTTGTACCTGCATTTCGTTTTGCCTGTGGAGGCAATCCCTGGCAGTGAACTCAAGCCTCCCCTCTCCTCTTATATGTTCCATTACCAAAGGTGAATACTCAAGATAAATATGAAGATCGAGAGAAATATGTACTCTCTTACTCAGATAATGAATGTGAAGGATGAAATCACCTCAATCCTGAATTAAAAACAACGACTTCAGGATTCTGTTACAGTGGCAAAAGTAGTAGAAGAAGATAGGATGTGTTGTGTCAATGGCAGTGGTACTTTTGCTTCCTTATACGTCTTCCCCTTATAAGGTCAACTTTTGAAACCTTCCTTTCACCTGAGTATTGACTGTAAGAAAGAAAAGTCTTGAGCTGTGGTTTAAGCCAGTTTCTCCAAGACAATGGGTGGAGCATGTCTGTTTGGCCACAGGGCATTTTCACAGATTGACTGTACGTTTGCCCCATTCGTGGCTGCCTCTGCAGTCATACAGAGAGCTCCAGGGCAGTGGCTCTGCCATCCCCCTGCCTTGGCCACCCTATGCCAGACATTAACTTGGATCAGTCTTGCCCTTAGGGCAGCTACACTGTGTCTGACCCCTGCCTGGGTGTACAAAGGTGGGAAAAGGGTGGGTCGTTTCCTGCGCTTAAACAACTGAGCACTGTTAGCTCAGGGACCATTGTGCCTCTGGTGTTTATACTGTCTTTGTCTGGATAAACTGTATGGATGCTGTCCCAACAGAGTCACTAAGAGATTTTCTTGCTGATTTTCATGGTGCTGACATTTCACCCTTAATGTGTCTTTTAGGCATCCCCATCCTGAATCAGTATCTCAAGCCTATTAAAACTCCATTGCAGTTATGCTTCAGTTTAGTTTTTAGTACTTGTCTATTGGTAAGGAAACCAAAATTAAGAATAGTTATATAATGAATGGTCTTCTTGGTGCCCTATAGAAAGTAAATTTCACCTCCCTGTGACACCTTAAGTATCCATTTGCACAGTCTGCTGAAGTATCCTCAAAGAATTTGACACCAAGGATATCCCAAGAGATTGGCCTGCCAATGCCACCTTCCAGGATGTGAGCACTTAGCTCAATATAAAGCTCAAAATATTGCCGAGACAGACAGAGATATTCAGTATCTTGCACTTCACAAGTACTCAGATGCATCTCTCACACACACACGCCAGCTATAATGTAAAGAACTCAGGCCAAATCAGAATTTCTCTTCCTTCAGCCTCCAGCTTTTCTAATTGTGTTGCAATGATTGGTCTCTAGCTATGAGGAAATACAGAAAGCTTCTTATTTAGTAAGTTTTCAGTAATCCTAAAGAAGCTAATTCCTCCCTCCCCAGAATGACACAGCCTGTGTTCCTAAATAACACCAGATACTGAAAATAGGCTGGGATAGGAATTACACTACAGTTGCACTGATATTCAGTCAACATGCTCACCATTTACTTCTGGATTCTTCCTTGTCTTATTTGTGATGGTGTGTTAGATGTGCTAACAGGTGAGAAGGTCCTGTGGATGTGAGACCATCTTGTACTCAAGAAATATTGAGAGATAGACATACTAGGATTTTTTTTGCTTGCCTTTCATTCAATTTGTACATTATCCTGGGACTGCATGCGATTTTTCAGCATGAAAAACATCTGGAAAATATGCTTAGGAAAAACTACACATTTAAAATAAAAACAAAAGTAAGCCATGCCAGACAAACAAACCCTTGTATTTGTCCCTAGAGCTTAGTGACTGAAAGATGATGGCATAGAAGGTTCCTGGATTTATCCCTCCTCAAACATCCTTTTCTTCCTCAATGGCAATTATACTCCTGAGAAAAAGTCAGAGCTGGTCAGGTCTAGCCCTGGCATCTTTCAGTGGATTATTCCTAAAATAAAGAGGCTTTTCCAAGCCTGGTGGTTTCAGATGTTAGGATCAATGTTTATTCATTTGTCCTCTCTTTCCATGGAACTGGCAATGGCTGCTATTTCTGTATCCAATACCACTGTTATGTCTGTTGGTCTAATCTAGCTACTTATATGGTCTCCACCGTCGTAATGTTTGAGCACATCCCAAGAATTAAAAAAAAAAAAAAGAAAGAAAAACCCTAGAACAATAACAAATTCCCTTTTTCTTCCTCCCCAGTCTGATTTTAATAAGAGTCTTGAGTTTTTGTGCTTGTATGTGTGTGAGGAACTTGCTGAGGAAAAGCTGAATTGAAGAAATGGGTCCTACCTTTAACTGTGAAAAGAGTGTGAAAAGTTGGCATGAGAGAGGCCACAGTGGTGACCTGGGCTGCTACACGAGTGTGCCAGGACTAGATGTGCCTCCCCTAGTTTTTCTGCTCCTTGTCCCCTGGCTCAGTGGTGTTTTCCATTTTTCCTGGAATCTGTCAAGTCATAAAAGTTATGAGGGGCAGAGGGTAGACGTGGGCTTTTCTTTTTGACAAAGAAAACTTTCTTCTGTCTGGAGATGAGTTGCACTGATCGGCTATCAGTGAAGGTGTTGCTTCTATTTATTCTGACCACATATGGGTAAAAATCAGCATTTTTGTGTGTCTTATCCGTCTTTGTCTGATGATGGTTGTGTACTCTTCCTGTGTACACCCAAGACAAAATTGATCCTGCAAATCCAGGCTCTGTTTTAGATAGCTTTCTCTCTCAAAAGCTGTGACGGGTTTTTAATGGCTTGTTAGGAGTTTGGTCTTATCTGCTCACCTATTACCCAGTTTCGGTGCTCTGGACCTGGGCTCGTCCAGGGAAAGAGAAGGCTGATGAGCCTTTGAGTCCATAAGCTTTGGGCCTTATCTGTGGGGAAGAAAGCGAATCCCGTGGGTATGAGATGGGCTAGGTCTTGGTGAAGACTTAAGGGCATTAAATCCTACTGGAATAAGAACAAGCTGAAGGTCTTGCCTTGTGATCCTAATCCAAGAGCAGCAAACGGAAGAATTACCAATGTATAAAAATATAAGTAAACACATGCCAACATTAATTGGAGGAACACGTCCTTCTCACTGACCTTAGCCCGTGTGACTCTATCTCTGCTGTAAGGGACATGAGCCCTTGATTTCTCCTCTGTAACCAGTAGAGAGAAGCCTCATGTCCAGCTGAGGGAATAAAGTGTGCGTGAGGAAATGACTTAGTTTCTTCTCGACATATCTTTTTTTCAGACCTGGATCAATGAAAGAAGTATCATTATGTCTCATATTTGGGCTGGAAACTAAGCAATTTGCGTACTCGCAGGAACGAGCTACAGCCGTCTCAGTAGTTTTTGCTGGCAATAGGACAGGCAGCTGTCAACGCTTCAGTCTAGAAGTAGATGCAGCTCATTAGGACAGTTGGATATCATCAGATTAGCTGGGCTTGGAGATAGGGTGAGACAGGAAAACATATGACAAGAATTGGCATTGCAAACCCTGCCCCTTCAGGATTACTACCTCAAAACCAAGGAATGTTGTGGTCGATCAAAGCCAATATCAATGGAATATATCCTAATTTAAAGGCAGATTTGCCAAGTATTTCAGCATGGTTTTCAGTGCCCCTGGTACACATAAAAGTTATGGCATCAGTTCTGGATTAGTTGCTGGGACTCTGGCAATGATGTTCCTGGCATAGCACTCCTTGCAAACACGTACTTTGGAGGAGTTCCCATACATTTTTTTATTGTCCACCAGAGATGTGGTGGCAAGCTGTGTGAAATCTATCCAGAAAAATGGAAAAAATCAAAACCAAAGGGGAAAAAAACAACCAAACCCAATCAAAGATGGCAAAGCCTTACTTCTGTAAACCTAAAACAAGGTCTGAAATCAAAAGGATATGGGCTGTCAGGGAGGAGGGAATTTTAGACTTTCTTTGAATACCCTTAGAAGACAGACTGAAATATTCTGTTCAGTTCTGGTATCAGAAAGATGCTTGCAGACTGGAAATGATTCAAAGATGAATGGTAAAAAAAACCAAACAAACCAATAGCAAAAAATACCAGAGTGGCAGCAGGGAGTAGTTTTGAAGGAAGCATAGACTTGGATTGGTGATGGACAAAGGTATCCAAGCTCCTTGACAGTACTCCATGTGTATTTGAAAAATGTAAATGGCAGCAGGCAGATGAAGTGTTTGTCTGCGTGCATTGCCATGATTTGGTTTTGTGTTTAAAATCTCTTTGCTGTAAGCATACTTTTCAGAGCCTTAGCCTTAGCTTTGCAACCCAAGCAGCAGGAACACCTTATGTTTCTTTAGGATTTTTCAACAAATGATCCCCAAATGCTTCACAAGAGTGACTTCAAGGAGCTTCATATTAAAAACCAAAAATAAATAAATAAATAAATAAATAAACAAACGAGGATTAATTTATTTTTCCCAAAATGCAGTCAGCTCTAGAGTGAAGTTAAAAAGGACCTGGCTTCTTCAGTGAGTGAGGTCCTTCTCCCTTCACCTTACCACAGAGTCCCAAAGGATTTGTTATCCACTCTTAGTTCATACCTGGAGATGCTGTGAGTAAAGGTAGGAACAGTTCCCCAGTCATAGAGTGCACTGCAACAAGCAGCATCAGGACTAGAAATTTTACCAAGTTAAAATGTAGGGGAGGAATAAAAGAGACAGAATGGCAATTTCCTTGAAGGTATTAGGCCTGATCATCATAACTGCTGCCTCTGTTATTTATAATTTTGAGGTTGTACAGACAAAAGTTTGATGCTATTTGTCTGCTGAGCAGCACCTCTGCTTACTCAGTACTGATTTAAGGTTGCTAGAGCAACAACAAAACCACTTCCTATAGAGTGTAGATGTGCTCTGCAGCCCTTCATAGTTAGCAGAAGTTATGAAACTTCATGGAGGAAATACAATGCAAAGTACTAAGAGGTGTGGAAACCCTAAATGGGGATGTAACTTCAACCACTTCTTAGTCAATGCTAAGGGAAAATAGGGATGTGATGGTCTTATGTTTAAAAACCTCTTTATTTTTGAAGCAACTTATATTCTCTTAATAATGAAGAGGAGACTGCTTTAGAAAGAAAATAAACGATTTTGTTTGAATTTGAACAGCTCCCTTAAATTACTATTTCTGTGGACACTGAGGCTGTGTGACGTTGGTTTAAGCCTTATACCTGTGTTCACTGTTCATTTACCTTTCACGACTGACAAAATCTCAAATGCCAGAGGATGTGCAAAACCTGCTGGGTGATTTTCAAAATCTTCCGGTGTTGGAAATATTTCTAATGATGAAATACTTTATTAATTGGTTCTATTTTATCTGATTACTGGCTATTGCCACATGAATCCTGAGGGCTTTGCAACAGGGAAGATCTGCACTCCTTAAGTTATAAATTTCTGGGCTCGTGCTATAATACTGTGTGAAAAATAATATTCATAGTTATTCAGACAATTCCCAGTTTCAAACGTATCTGCCACGAGACTTCAGCAGAGAAAAAACAGGGAATTCACATCTAGGCTGTTTACAAATAAAATCTCCAACTATTTCTGTAGAATTTAATTTATTACTCAATTGTAGTGGTGTGATCCTAGGAAGGAAAGTTCAAGATCTGATGTTTCTTTTCCTACAGAAATTCCTACAGAATTCTGTGAATTTGGAATGGCTTGAGTAGTGTTCCTGCTAAAAGTGCTTTTTCAGTGCTTCCGAGTGCTTTTGATGTTGAGCTTTTGCTTATTGCCTGTCACATGTCCTTGGCTCTAACAATAATACAGCAACTTCTGCTGGTTTCCCTTTATATTCTCAGAACAATTCAGATTTTGGTATATGCCAAGAGAATCATAAAAAACATGGACCATAAGTTTGGGGCTGTGTTTCTGCAAGCACTGGTGATGAAATTACTCCTGGAATATTGCAGCTTGTTAAAATGTCACCTTACTAGAGCGCATTGGCAGACTAAAAGGAAGAGAAAACATTGGAGAGTTTGAGAGAGTCACCCATAATGAAAGATTAGAAGAAGGGCTTTTGAACTGTGAGACAAGTGGTGATTTTGACACGACCACAAACATGATAGTCAGTGTGGGTGTTTACACTGAAACATGGGAAAGATCTCATTTACTTTATAGTTTAGTCAAGGGATGTAGTTACTATGCATTTATCTCCTCATCTAGATACAACATGGCCAAAAAGATGTATTGTGTAGCTGCTGTACAACCAGGTAGGAGTCCCACACAAGCCAGGGACTTAAACTTGTTGCTGGCACCAAAGTGCCCTCACAGCAGCACTTCCTTGCACAGCACAGCAAAGGGGGAGGCAGAACTCTTGTATCCATGTCCCCCAGCCCAAAAACAGTTGCAATGAGGTATTGGACTGGTGGTATGATATTGATACAAAGAAAATGCCATTTCAATATTAGAAAACAAATTCCAGCAGTGTGACCTGTTAGGCTGGGAGGCAGGTACCCCCAACAGACCCACTGCTAACAGCTGGGGTACATTTAAAACTAGGTTGTGCAAAATATTAGAGTCTATGCAGTATGCAGGAGCCCAGCACGGGCAGGGAGACTGATGACTTGTGGGATGCTGGTGGTCTGCAGAGATCTCCATAGGTCTTAGGCTTCTCTTCCATCTCTGATTTCTGCCCTGCTAATGTTTGAGTGCATTACTATCCTGTCATGTGATTTGTTTCATAGCCCAGAGGGGACAGCTGAATTCCTTCTACAGCAACAATATTTTTTTGTGATGCCAATGCCATGACCTTTATTCATGAAAAACAAAGTACAAATGGGGAAAGCAGGGTGGAGCTCTGTCAGAAATGTGATGTAAACAGCTACAAAGATGTGGCTGTGATCCTCCGAAGCTATTTCCCACCAGGTAAGAATCAGCAACAGGCATTGCAAACACAGCAGAGATCCTATCTGATACTTTGTTAATCTAATTGCCTGTATCTAAAAGCAAGGTCTAATAAAAATTGCCAAATTGAACTTTCGGTCGGATGAGACAACATCAACAACAACAATAGCTTCCAAAGGATTTATGGAAACGAATTCCCATTTCAGGTATCTGCTGACATTTTAAAAAAGCCAGCCTCTTTTCTAGCATTCATGACAGTAACACGAACAATTCAGCAGGAGAAGAGTTGCCACTTTGTTGTGGAAACAGTCTCCCCAGTACCCTTGAAAATTCATCCTGAGGCAAGTTTGAAATAATTCATGCTTTTACTCTTATAAAAATATCTTCATGTTTGGAGCAAACAGCTGTGATGCTGGTGGAGAACAGCAGAAAAATGACCTGTATTCAAACCCATATCTTACTGGGAGAACTAGGAGCTTAGTCTCCCAGTAGGGAAGTGAAATTCAGGCAGCAACATTTATTCCGGCAGCAACAAAGCTGCCAAGAGCTCCAGGGTGGCATGAATTCAGCTTGAGAGGAAAACCTGAGTTTAAGCCAGGTGGAACAGGCATATGGCAGTGTCTGCTGCTCTGGCTGGAGATGGTGTCTGTGCCCTGAGGTCTGGCAGGCCAGTGGATGTGCCTCCATAAATGTCATACCGCCCTCCACATGGTTTCACAGGACCTCCAGAGGAATTGGATGGAAAAACTCCCAGGGGTCCACCACACCCTCCACTGTGTGCCTCTGCTCAGTGACTTATTCAGATCTGTCATCAGGCAATCCCAGGGCCTCACTGCTCCGGATGATGCCTGGTGGCACACAGCTTCTCCGCCAGCTCCTCGAGCCACACCACCAGTGTCGCCCCCACCAGCACTCAATATGGGGCCACACAGACCAAGGGTGTCTTTGTGAGTGCCAGGGCATCTCAGATCCACTTTGACTGCTTCACAGGTCACTGAGCTGTGCTTCCCAAGGAAATGTGGGAGCCTAGGGGCAAGTTTTCTCTCCATGAACCTAACAATTCCAACAGGCAAATACACAGGAGTAAGAATAAGAAAACTTCAGGTCTTTGGCTGACACAGACGGTAAGAGAAAATTGCTTAGTGCTACAGGCAGTCTGTGACCAATGTGCACAAAATATTAACTGTTTGTGACCCATTTAACAATCAGCAAGTGATAAGATTGGGCTTTGATACAAATCAGAGCTGACTCACATTGGCCAGACAGATTTAGAGGCAAAACTCTGGATTTCTTGTGCTTCACACTGAGCCTATTCCACTCCCTCCCTTCTCCACATCCTCCTGTGTAGAGACAACAAAGCAGGACTGCTCTGCCTGGGAGAGACAGGCAGCAGCTGTTGTCTGCAAGGATGCAGTGCCAGGATGGTATTGCCTGCTGGGCAGGGTAAAGCCACCTGGCCATACACTGAACCCAGACAGCATTTCACTTTCTTGATTCATGGGACCCGTAGTGAGTAGTTGGCAGGGAAAACATGTCCATTATGGGACAGTCCCAGCTGAATTCGTAGTTGTGAGACTGGAAGGATCCCAGTATGATCTCCTGTGTTGGTGTATCTGGGTGAAGCCAACATCCCCATTGTTACTAGTTTGCTTTGTTTGACGTAACAGCTGCAGGGCCAGGTGGGACAAAGGGGCTCCCGTGTGTCCCACAGACCTGAGCCTGAGGTCACAGAGTCCTGGGTGGCTTGAGGGAGACTTTACAAGCTCATGTTGTGTATCGCTTTACATTAATGCAGCTTTGTGATTACAAATTTTTATTAATTTCATGAGAGGTTAAGATCAGACATCCTTTTTTTTTTGAAGGAACAGTAAATAACTCGCAGCTTTCAAAAAGCGAGGTACTTCTAAAACCACTAAGAAGCCAAACACAAAAAGTGGTGGCTGCTCCTGAATCCTGGGTTGTGTCTACTCTCCTTATTTCTGTCTGGACTTAAACAAACTTAAAGAAGATATGCTAAGCCTTCAAGAAGAAAGCTGGGAATGCAACATATATGTGTGTTCATTGGCCAGGCAGGGTGAGGCTACTAGTGCATAGTGTTTGGCACATTTTTGTCTCTTTAGCATTTGTGTTTTCTTGCTCCAGAGCCACGTGGCTCCCAGGGGTGTGCTGCCTCACAGCTCTGTTCCTCACCGCCAGCCCCTTCTGCCAGAGGCCACATGCCAAAGGCTTGAAAAAGGTCAGAGAAGAAATCCCCCCATGCTCCAGCTTCTCCTCTTCCTACATGGATCGGTCTTTCAGGAGGTGGGGAGGAAACGCCTTGTAAAAATACCATTGTCAAAGATGCCTCTAAACAATGCAGTAGACACGCACACCATTAGCGTATAGGGACAGGCAAGAAAACTCCCTAAAATTCTACCTTTCCTCATAACACCATCAAGTGAGTCACTCTGGCCTTGGGCCAGCTCAGGAGCTCACTGCCCAGGAAGCATTGGGGTAAACTTTCCAAAACCTGTATCTACCCAGGTTGGGAGATAAGAGTCAGGTATTCCAAAAGAGAAGTGCAGGGATGCCGCAGTGAATATTGCTGAATTTATTTTCGGCAGTGGAGATTCTGGCTGAAAGACCACTTGAGAGCATGCCAAAGGCCCAGAAAAGGTAACTGCTTAGGGAGGCTCAAGATCACCCAAGCCTGCAAGCCGCTGGCCTCTCCTCAGTGACACTGCTGCCCTATGCAGCAATGTGCTGCCACGGAGGTGAAAGCCGAGGCATCCTTCTTGGAGCACGCGGGCAATGCTTGAAGTGCTTGTGCCCAGCCTGTGCCAGAGGATGGGGGGCATGGATGTCACAGGAGCTGTCTGAACCACCATAAGTGGGTAGTACAGTGGATGCTCCTACATCTCTCTGACGGTTAAAAGTGAAGCTCCTGAAGCCAGCTCTGCCCCGCCTGCCACCAGATGCAAGCAATTTGTTTTGCATTTGGACTGGTAGTCCGGAAAACCGAAGCGCTGTGTTTTTAAGTTTATATTACGTGTTTGCTTTCCAGTTTTGTTAATTAAAATCATGTAACTGGATGAGCAGTTACTGGATGGCTTGCAGGGTTTATTTGAAATTTTCTATTTTTTCTGGATGCTCAAGCATTCGATGTCCTTTCTCTGCTTGCAGTGCATTAATTTACCTAGTTAGAAACTCTGTCTTTCTGAACTGGTAGAAACATGCAGTCGGGAATGGTTTTGTTTCTTACAGTATTTTCTCTTAGTGTTTGCCTTCACCTGCCAATGTGACTTGTCAGAATAAACTAGGTACTTTAAAATCATTTTTATACCACTCTTCATAAGTGATTCACCATCACTTGGAGAAGGAAGAGAACAGAAGAACCTGTAAGCAAATTAAAAGAAATATGAGCATGTATGAATTCACTTGAGTGATCACTCTTTTCCTCTTTGTTGAGTTTAATCCATTGGCTTGTCTGGATCCGTCATATAAGTCAAGAGGGCTCAACTGCATCACTGAGCTCATCACCATAAATTTCTGGACTATTTTCCACTGTGATGCCCTCTGTCACCTGGGCTGTGGTCAGGCCAAGTCTGTCCAGCTTAGTGACCAGCTCCAAATGCAAATGTAAGTGGTTCTGCGTGGCAGCCTCAGGCACTGCTGACCTTTTGTTGCTTTCAGTGGGTCTGCCACAACTTCTTCCCAATCTCCTAGCCTACATCGGTATGGCTTCCAGCTTTCATATCACCTTTGCAGTGCCTGTGTAACCATTTTGTCTTTGCAGGAGCTGTTTTGCTCCTGAGGCC
The DNA here is from genome assembly GCA_024336885.1 of Actenoides hombroni. Taxonomy (NCBI): domain Eukaryota; kingdom Metazoa; phylum Chordata; class Aves; order Coraciiformes; family Alcedinidae; genus Actenoides; species Actenoides hombroni. The sequence continues at coordinate 75,133,658 of WUAM01000431.1, read as the reverse complement.
AAGGAAATCTCCCTGCAGGCCACACAGCAGCAGAGTATGTAGCTGCAGCGTGTTGGATATGTTATTAGCAGGGAGAGAGGCATGTTCAAAATGTGCATCATCTCCAAGCACACCTTGCACTAGTGGAGTAGTGCTAACAGAGGACTTACTGCACTGAGGGAATGTCACTTCAGCTGCCCCGACTTGAAACTTTAAAGACTAAAAAAGTTAAGTGTGGGCATGTGGAAGGACATGCCAACATAAGCAGGATGTACTTTGGTCATCAGACCAAGGCCCAAGTAGCTCAGCAAAGCACATATGTGCTTCTTTCATGCAAGAGTGAATATCACCTTAACTCAGCAGTGCCTTTCTATGCAAATCTCGAACTGTTCTGCATTGTGTCAAATAATTGACTCCAGAATTAGATCCAATAAGATGACTTTTTTTTTCTTTTTCTTTTTTTTTTTTTTTTTTCAGCACATACATTCAGAAACTTAGCCTTTTCAGGGCTTGTAACGTGGTTATTAATAGTACTGTTTGCCTTCTTTTGGAAAATTGAATTCACGTGATAAAGAGGAACTTCATGTATCAAATTCTGATGGAGAAGTTCTGGTATGAATGCTTTTGTAAAATACAGAAGTGGAAAATGAAGGTTATATGGTAGAAAATTTATTTTCTGTTTTTTGGGGTCTTTTTCCCCTAAATTTTGTATGATTGATCCATCCAAGAACAGTGCTAACATTAAAGAAATCCATTACCTATTGATCTTATCCCATTTTTGGCAAATTTAGGCAGGCATTGCAAGATTTTGTAAGAACTATTATGTAATAGCTCGGGGGAAAAAAAATCTTAAAACAGTTAAGTTGACATACATCTAGTACCAGGTAAGAGGATTTAAAAGAAAAAAAAAGGAAGTGCAATAATTAGATTTACTAATGAGACACAAAATAAAAAGATGAGCCCAAGTTTGGATTTTTTGCACGGGGTAAGGGCTGCAGAAATTTCCTCAGGGAACAATCCTCTATTGGCACAGCATGGTTGAACAGAACAAACAAATCTTTTTTGTCTTTAATTGTTGTGATTCTGTTTAAAAGTTACAGCATGACAATTTTAGCATGTGGAATGCAATTGTGAAAGAAAATGGGTTTCCTGAATTTTCGATGATTGACTAAAATCGACACACATACTGGTTATTTTAATTTAAGGAAAAAGGATTTTGTTTCTTTATCCTGTTACATAACACTGGATCTATTCTCCCTTGAACACACAAGTATGTTTATCATTAATCTTAAAGGGAAACAGTCGTCCTTCAAAATCCTTTCTGATTTTTTATCTTTTTTCTTTAAAGTTTGATCCCAAATGAGTGGATATGAATTGAAGATGAAAGCACGGTGTTTATTTTTTTAATTAGATTACTTTAACCTCATTTATGCATAATTCTTTTACTGTTCTTCCCAATAGCAACAGTGGAGAAAAAAACATTGGTTTAGAAGTGATTTCAAAAATGCAAAACATACGGTTCATACAGCATCCAGCAGGAGAGTACCTGTTATTGGTTTGTAGCTCATTGTTATGAAACTGGCTGGCTTTCAGTTTGGAGACATTCTTTAATAATACCTATATTTTTTGTTCTATAGTGCATTCCTTTCAAGAACTTTAAATTGCTCAGGAGCTCTTTGAAAATCCTGGTGAAAACCTCGAGATATATGAGATGTTTTTATTTCCAGGTAGCTGACTGTCAATTAACTTGAGACACTTCTCCCTGTGACCATTTTGGTTCCAAGCTGTTTGGTTCCTCTGGGTTTGCCCCTCACTTTAGGAATCAGGTAAAGGAACAGGCATTTCTGAACTTGACTGGTGTTCGGAAAGGACCCGCTTTCAGACTCACTAAGTGCCTCAAGTTAATGAGGAATTAGCTTGATGTAAGGAAAGAACCAGTGGAGGCAATCCCATAATGGCTAGGCAGTCTCAAATATAAGCTAAATAGGCCACCTGTAGCATTAAAATCAGATAATTTAATGCTAGTGGGGCTACTTCTCAAGAAGACCTGTGTTTTTTTGTTTTGTGTTTGACTGGTAAACTGGATGTGGGGCTCAATCACTGACAGGTTCACATGACGGGGAGTGTACCAAAAACACAGGTCATGTTTTGATTTCTGTTTGATATCTTATTTATATATGATTTAAATGGATAAACTAAGAAAAATTAACTGTCCAGGCCATAATTTCATCCAAAATAAACACAGACTAAAACTACAGCAACTTAGTGGATTGCGTGGATTAGTGGGATATCCTGGTACGTAACAGCAATAGCAACAATGTTATTCCCTGATTTAGTAGTGCTTAAAATCCACAATCCAGAGTCACTGCATGATGTGCAAATCCCTTACAAAATCTGCCTCCCTTTTTCAGGCTCAGTATCCTGTGCTATAGAGAGGAATCTTGAAGGTTGCTCCATATAGCTTTGTATAGGAAATTTGTGTTTGGAGACTCATTAATGAAATGGACTTATTCAGACCATATTTTCAACATTCTTGTTTATACCCTTCTTTACAGACAGTGCTGTCCACTCATTCCCTAGATTTCTGCTGGACTTTGTGCCTGGATAAATTTTGCCTTTTTTATTTTAATATTTATACGTAAAATCTTCTCAATCCCTGCAAAACCACCTCTTTGTTCTTGCCCTGCCTTGGTCCTGAGCCCATGAAACATCATGTTCCCTTTAGCAGCCACACATTGGAAAAAACCATATTTTTCTCCCAAAAAAGGAGGAAGAAATATTAAATCCATTTTGATTTTTAAATGAACAAGAATTTGCTAATGAGCACATTTTAGATCCTGGTGTCATATACCTTCCTCCATCCGCCTCACCTGATAGAAATGTGATCTAAGTCTGCCATACGCTGGTGTTAGTACGCATCCATCTGCGAAATTAGGCACTCACATCCCTGCCCCTCGAGACCTCTTTTACAGGGTGCAAATACAGTGAATCTCTTCTGGCTTTCATGCCTTGTCGGTAGATTTCCACACGTTGTAGCCAAGCTGGGGATTTGGCCCACTGTCTTTTTTAAACCCTGTGACCCAGACGTGGAGATTAAAAAAGAGTTATGTTATTGGATTAAACAGATACAGGAGGCGCTCGCTGTATCAGCACCCAACACCTTAAAACTCCAGCAGCTCAGCATGTTAATGGCAAAAATAGTATCTAAGAAAGAGGGAAACCATGAAAGAGGGTGATGGCTAACCCGTGCCTTGGGCTGCTCTGCCTGGTCTGCAAAGCAGCCACAGGGATATGATATTATGCTTTCTATAGCATCATAATACTGGATACACTCAAGATCTGGTATACAAGTCATTTGAACTACACCTACCTGCAGCCAGAGTGATTTTGGACTCTCTTACTTACATCTGGGTTAATGCCTTAATGGTGGGGTTTTTAGGGGGTTAGGCTTGATTACGCTATGCATGGCACTAGCCCACATTGCAATCAATAGAACGGCAGAAGTAAAAATACTAATAGATTAAAGCCAGACTTACAGGAAAAGGATAGTACTTTCAGTCACCGTTTATATGCTTAATATTATACACATGCTTATGCTTTGTAATTTGGGCTCTAACTTGTGATTTTGGTTACGTAAGAGAGCCGGAGGAGCCAGAGGCATTAGTGCTGCCGTATGCTGCTGCAGCTGAAGGCAGAGTTCCCCCAGATATTCACCAGGCACGTTCTCAGAAGTTGTGCTGTCTCATAATGAAAAGGCGGACAGCAATGCCCATATCTATGATACAAAAGGACTAGTTGTTATTATTATTCCACTTAGTTCCAGGTAGTGTTTACACACCTCTGACTTGAAAACATCTTTGGCTGTTGATGTTTTCCTCCAAACTTTTTTTTTTTTTAGACACAGAAAGTGACCATGTGCTTTGTGGGGCTGACTTTCCTTTTAATGAGTGAGCAGCAACAGAACAAGGGAGAGTCAGAGACAGAAAATACAGGCTTTGATTCCTCTAGAGAACTTAGGCAAAATATTCCATTGCTGTCAGTGGTACAGCTGTGCTGGCAGGATCCTTAGCACAGATGAGGCTCCAGCCGCTACTTACATTTCACTGATGTGACTGCCCGTTCCTAATCTGCGTCGAGGCATCCTCACTGCAACGGAACAAGTGCCTGCGCCAGTGTGAAATGTTTTGCTTAGTTCCCTAGTGCGGCCAGAGCCGCCTGTGTTTGCGGTCCCTTGTGAAGTCTCACAAAATGCTTCAGCGAAGGATGCCTACAAATCCAAAGCTGCAGTACAATAGAAACCTGACTCAGAAGATGTAGGTGGCAGCATGCACTACATCATGTTTAAACCAGGCTGTTTAGTTGGAGATAATGTCACCAATTAACCGCATATATCTTGTACCTGTATCTATTTTCCAGTTAAGAGACTTACTCACTTTGCAAATCAGCTCAGATACTGGAAAATCACAGTGCACTGGAGTCAGGGAAAATCACTTGCATGACTGTGGCACGCTGTATTTAGCATATTGTACTGCCAGCAAGGAGCGTGCAGAGGGGGTGCAGCTGTGTGCTTTTCAGAAGCTAGTCTTCTCTAGAGACCTCCCTGGAGGTTGTAGTGATGGAATTTGATCACCCAGCAGCTGATGCAGAGGTGATGGGCTACAAAGGTGTGTCGCCCAGTGACTACCATCCTCGTTTGTGGTGTAGGAAGGTCTTGTGTCTGGCAAAGCCCGGGAAAGCAGGGCTGTGGGGACTGTTGACTCTTCTTTGGTCCATCTCTGCTGTTCTCAGTGCAAGGTTAGCATCGCAGGACTTTTGTGAAACACAGATGGCCAAAAATCTCCTTTTCCCCGCTACTCAGCCCCCACAACGCAAACATTATTCCACAGTACAGAGGATCTTACTAAGCCTTCAGCAGGGGTTATGTGAAAATGCCTAGTGAGTCTGTATGCTGCTGTATCCTTTCGTTAACAGAACTAGAGATGTGGGTAGAAAAGCAAAGCCATATTTGAGTCATATGCCCATTTGCTTGCAGGAGAAAAGCACCGACTTAACAGTGCAATGAAACCCAATGCAGGACAAAACGTTGCCCTGTTCATTTCTCCTGTCCATCGTCCCGGCCGTACTTTGTTCTCCAACTGTGAGCTGGGCAGACCGGTGCCGAGAACTGCTTTTTTTGGGAGGAGACAGAGCAGAGCAGAGATCCCGGTCTACCAGGCACCTGCCAGGCCATGCTCCCTTGTTTCCTCCCCAAGCAGGAGACGGCTGCTGAGAACAAATGCCCCAAAGGCGTGGCCAAGCGACACCGGGTCCGGAGTCCGAGCTCCCGCACCTTCTCGGGGGGAGAAGTGGCCGCAGAGGAGCAAAACCCAGAGCTAGGGCAGCGGGACGGGCAGCGCCGGTGACAACGCCGTGGGATGCTTTGTCTGAGAGAAGGGCGCTCTTTGTGTAAAGATAAAAAATAATCATTAAAAAAAAAAAACAAGAATAAAAATTAAAGAGCGGAGAGCCGCAGCGGCCACCCCTCCGCTCCGCTCCGCTCCCCTCCCCGCCCCCGCGGGACGAGGGCCGGGTCCCGCCGGGCCGGCTCGGGG